>QJPP01007665.1:296410-896410 GCA_003996215.1 Jaltomata sinuosa
TGTCGTCCGATGACAAGCTGCTAGAGCGATGATATCCAATCCTGAACCGCTCCGAAAAACTCCGAAACAAAATCAAACTTGACTTTGGGCTTGAATAACTTGACGTAGATAATTGATTTTTCTTAATATCGCATCAAAATATTTTTTCACACCTAATTTCTTCAACCTATAAAGATACATATAGTAGTGGTATGCCTATATGCGTACAGGTGCCTATCCCTTTTGCTAAAGT
The DNA here is from genome assembly GCA_003996215.1 of Jaltomata sinuosa. Lineage (NCBI taxonomy): Eukaryota > Viridiplantae > Streptophyta > Magnoliopsida > Solanales > Solanaceae > Jaltomata > Jaltomata sinuosa. The sequence continues at coordinate 296,643 of QJPP01007665.1, forward strand.
CAGCAAAATATACATATGTATATGTACTGCCAACAAATAGTGCATTAGGATGCCACCTCTCACCCTTAGCTTGCTGGCCACTTCCTCCACCTCCACGTGGAATGGAGGTGGCAACCAATATATTCACTTCCCAATATATATCTACTCGGTATTGCATAAGTTCGTGGTAAAATAAATATAGCTTTTTGAATATATCATAATTAATAGAAAATCATTTCAAATAAAACCTACTATATTATAATAATAATTTTTAACATCACTAAATTTACTATCTCCGTTAAAATATTACAATGTATAAAAACCTTATAAAATAAATACATATACAATTATATCGTAACAAGAATATTTTTCATAAACCTTTAAAATATTTTTAAAAGGTAATAATAATATAACTTTTTACCAAATTCAACTTTCAAATAAAATATTTTCAAATACACGCGATGTTAATAAATTCTCAAACTTAGGCTCGCAATTCACCAACGCACGATTTTGATACTCAAGAACTCTCTTGGAATCCTCCCTTATGTTTTCTCGCTGTTTCAGAACTGAAATGGCGTTTTAAAACGTGAAGTTGAGGCTTTAAATCGGTTTTGGCCCGACCCGGTTCGCGACCCGGTTCGCAACCCGATTCCTGCCAGACAGTCCGCGATAAAACAGTCATAACTTTTTACTCCAAGATCAGTTGGACGTGAGGTTTTGTGCGTTGGAAACTAGACTCGTAGACCTTCGATTTGGTATTTCGGGGGACTTATAACTCTTTATATATTGGGAGAAAATCCCAGAGACATTTTACCCAAAGTTCAGAAAATTTATTAAAGGAACTTACGATAACTTTTGCCGACTTACTTGTCTTCAAAACTTATCATACCACCAAATAAATGGACCCAGCACCGAAATACCGGTCCTGACAAGCCTTAAGTGACTTGGGGCTGCTACAAACAAGCTCTAACGGTTCAAGAAAAATGTATACGTGGAAATAACCGGAAGGGTCATTACATCATCCACTACTAAAAAGGACTTTCGTCCTCGAAAGTCAAGGTCAAGGGGGTACCTGAAGGCTCAAACAGCTGCGAATACTGAGCCAGCATATCTCTCTCGGTCTCCCAGGTAGCCTCCTCGGCTGGACGGTGCCTCCACTGAACCTTAACAACCGGGATCTCCCGAGACCTTAATCTCCTGGCATCTCTGGCCAAAATAGCTGTCGGGTCCTCAACAAAGGCTAAACCCTCACCCAACTGAACTGAATCCCACTGCAACACATGAGACTCATCTGGGACATACCGATGCAACATCGAAACATGAAATACAGGATGTATAGCTGAAAACATCGGAGGCAAGGCTAACTGATAGGCAACACTACCAACCCTCTGAAGAATCTCAAACGGCCCAATGTACCTGGGGATAAGCTTGCCCCGCCTACCAAATCTCATCACTCCCTTCATGGGCGATACACGGAGAAACACCAAGTCACCAACACTAAACTCCAAGGCACGAAGCCTACGATCAGCATAACTCTTCTGCCTGCTCTGAGCAGTCCGAAGTCTGTCCTGAATCGCTCGAACCCGATCTATGGAATCTCGAAGCAAATCTGTACTATGTGGCCTTGAACTAAAACCATCAAACCAACCTATCGGTGATCTGCAATGCCTTTCATACAAATCCTCAAAAGGTGCCATGCCGATACTCGAATGGAAGTTGTTATTATAAGCAAACTCTGCCAAGGGAACAAACTAATCCCAAGAACCTCCAAAGTCAAGAACACAGGCCCGAAGCATGTCCTCCAGAATCTGAATGGTCCTCTCGGACTGGCCATCTGTCTGAGGGTGGAAGGCGGTACTAAGATGAACCTCTGTACCCAAATCTCGCTGAATAGCCCTCTAGAACTGAGATGTGACCTGAGTGTCGTGGTCTGAAATAATAGAAGCTGGGACCCCGTGCAACCGAACAATCTCACGAAGGTAGATCTGAGCTAACCTCTCTGCTCCATAAGAAGTCTGAACCGGCAAGAAATGTGCTGACTTAGTCAGCCTATCAACAATCACCCATATGGAATTAAACCCATGAGAAGTATGAGGCAAACCAACAACAAAGTCCATAGTAATCCCTTCCCACTTCCATTCAGGAATGGGAAGTCGCTGCATCAAACCACCAGGTCTCATGTGCTCGAACTTAACCTGCTGACAGTTCCAAGACCAGATACGAATCCGCTCATATCCGCTTCATACCACTCACCAGTAAAGGCCTGTCTCAAGTCTCTATACATCATCTTGTTGTGCCAAGGCGTGAATGGAAGTATCTCAGTAACAATGTGCCTCAGAAGTAATCAACTGAATCAATCACTAATCCCTCGAACAGTGATACAAAGGCGACTATCAACCCTACAGAAATCCCATCTGGAATCTAGAGTAGCCCGACTGGTTCACCCTGAACCACCCGATCACGAAGGTCAACACAACTGTTGATCCTCAAATGACGACTCTGAATCTGAAAAATTTTTTAATTCCAAAGTTTTAAAAAGAAGAAACCTCAATACTGGCGAGAACTCTGCTAGGATCCGACAAGTCAAGCCTAACCAAATGGTTAGCCAAGGACTGGATGTCCAAGGCCAATGGTCACTCTGAAACTGAAAGAGAAGCTAGGCTACCCATGCTCACTGCCTTCCGGCTCAAAGCATCCGCTACCACGTTTGCCTTGCCCAGATGATACAGAATAGTGAAGTCATAGTCCTTCAGTAACTCGACCCATCTCCTCTGTCTCGAGTTCAACTCTCGCTGACTCATGATATACTGAAGACTACGGTGATCAATGAAGATCTCACAGTGAACTCCATATAGGTAATGCCTCCAGATCTTGAGCGCGAAAACTACCGCCGCCAACTCTAAGTCATGAGTGGGGTAGTTGCGCTCGTGAACCTTCAGCTGCCTCGACGCATATGCTATTACTCGACCCTGCTGCATCAACACACAACCAAGACCAATCCCAGAAGCATCACAATACACAGAGAAGCTCTGACCCTCAACCGGCAAAGTCAAAACTGGAGCTGAAGTCAATAAAGCCTTAAGCCTCTGGAAGCTATCCTCACACTGATCCGACCACTGAAAGGGGACATCCTTCCTAGTCAGCATAGTCAAGGGTGCTGCTATGGAGGAAAATCCCTCAACGAACCGTCTGTAGTAACCTGCTAACCCAATAAAGTTGCGGACCTCAGTAGCAGTAGTAAGTCTAGGCCAATCACAAACCGCAGAAATCTTTCCGGGTCAACCCTAATCCTATCCTTAGACACCACGTGCCCTAGGAATGCAACTGACTCAAGCCAAAACTCGCACTTTGAGAACTTGGCATAAAGCCGATGATCTCTCAAAGTCTGGAGTATAACCCTCAAGTGCTGCTCATGCTAATCTCTACTACGCGAGTATACCAAGATGTCGTCTATGAAAACTATCACAAATGAGTCCAAATACGGGCCAAGAACCCTGTGCATCAAGTTCATAAAGGCTGCGGGGGCATTAGTCAACCCAAAAGACATCACCAAGAACATATAATGGCTATAACGTGTCCTGAATGCTGTGTTAGGGATGTCCTCCGCCCTAATCCTCAACTGATGGTAGCCGGACCTCAAATCAATCTTCTAAAACACGACTGAACCTTGAAGCTGGTCAAACAAATCATCAATCCTCGGCATCGGATACCTATTCTTCACTGTCACCCTATTCAGCTAACGATAATCAATACACATGCGCATCGACCCATCCTTCTTCTTTACGAAGAGAACAGGAGCACCCCACGGTGACACACTAGGTCTAATAAACCCCTTAGCTAATAGATCCTGGAGCTGCTCCTTAAGCTCTCTCAACTCAGCAGGAGCCATACGGTAAGGAGAAATAGAAATAGGCCTAGTGCCCGGCTCTAGCTCAATAGCGAAATCAATATCTCTCTCAGGTGGAAGGCTTGGCAGGTCGGTAGGAAACACATCGAGGAAGTCTCTAACTACAGGAACAGACTCAGGAGAAATGGGGTCAGCACTAACATCTCGGACATATGCTAGATAAGCTAAACACCCACGGGAAATCAGCTTCCTAGCTCGAAGACAAGAGATGATCCCAGATGGTGCATGGCTAACAGAACCCTGCCACACAACCGGGGATACACCGGGCACAGCTATGGTAATGGTCTTGGCATAACAATCCAAAACCACACGGTGAGGGGATAACCAGTCCATGCCCAGTATCACATCAAAATCTAGCATATCAAGAATCATCAAATCACCCCAAGTCTCTGAATCACCAATAGATAACATACAGGATCTCACAATCCGATCCACTACTAAAGAATCTCCTACTGGGGTCAAAACAGAAACAGGAACAGATAATGGCTCACTAGCCAACCCCAAACAAGGCACAAAGTAGGCAGATACATATGAACAAGTGGATCCAGGATCAAATAAAGCCATAGCAGACTGATGGCACACAGAAATCGTACCTGTAATCACAGCATCTGAGGCCTCTGCCTCTGGTCTCCTAGGGACCGCATAAAACTGATGACGATCTCCACCTGCCTGACCGCCATCCCTACCACCTGCTCTGCTGCGCGGAGCACCACCTCTAATCTGACAACCACCCCCTCTAGCCGAAGGCTGAACTGCTCGTAAAGGCTCGGCCAACTGAACTGTACCCTGCTGAGGGCAATCTCTAGCAAAATGACCAATCGCAGCACAAGTAAAACAAGCCCCTGACGGCCTACTCAGTCGAGATGAACCAGCAGATCCCGTATGACCACCATGACCTGATGCCCCAGAAACTGTACCCCTCAAAGACTGGCCGCTATAGCCCTGATGGCTGCTCTGACCCTGCTCGAACTGGGTACTACCGAAAGTCTAAAGGGAAGCCTGCGGTCGGCTAGACTGACCCTGGTGCTGTTGTGGCTGATAAATCCGGCTCCACTGGCCAGGACCTCTACCACCATATCTGGAACCACTATAGACACCCTGATATCGAGGCCTCTTATCTCTGGACCCCTGATCATGTCGCTGTAAGTCCTCCACAGTACGGGCAGAGTCTACGATAGCCTGAAATGACCGACCACTGGCGATCAATATCTCAGCTGGCTGCCTGATCTCTGGCCTCAAACCCCATACAAATCTGCGAATCCTATCTGCCTCGGTAGGAATGATCATAGCTCCGAACGGTGCTAGCTGATGAAAATGGGTCTCATACTCTGAGACAGTCGTAGACCCCTGCATAAGGTGAGTAAACTGCTCCCTGCGACGCTCACGATCACTCTGAGGTAGGAACTTGGCCATAAAGGCCTCATAAAACTCATACCAGGTCAAAGGAGGTGACGATGGTGGTCTACAAGCAACATGGGCCCTCCACCATAACTTCGCTGGGCCCTCCAACTGATAGGTAGTATAACCAACCCCGTGAGTCTCCAACAAACCCAAATGATGCAACATCTCCTCACAGGTAGTAATAAAGTCATGTGGATCCTGTCCAGAAGTACCAGCAAACCTCGGAGGGGCTAACCTCAAAAACCTACCCAACGCCTTCTGCTCTGACTCTGTCATAGCTGGGCGAGGAGCAAGAGGTTGTGCAACAGATGGAACCGGAATGACCTCCGCACGGGGAGCCATAGTAGCAGGCTGCGCTCCTGAGCTCTGTGCACCCAGGGCTGCCCCCTGAGCGGATGTCTGTGCTACCTCAGAAGGCCGCTCTCCAATCACACCCAAAACCTGTAATAGTAATCCCCGAATATCTGGAGACTAAGCTGCGGCTAGAGCTGGCACAGAAGTGGGCACTAGAGCTTGTACTGGAGCTGGCGCTGGAGCTGGTGCTGGTGGTACCTGGGCTGCCCCCTGATCCACATGCCGCTCGGGCTCTATCTCCACCCTAGCAGCTCTAGTAGGTGCCACTGATCGAGGGCGTCCTTGACCCTTAGATGGAATGGGAGGCTCATCTCCGCGTGATGCCGATGATCTCGTACGAACCATCTGCGGAAGGATGAAGTAGAACAAATTAGATTTCCAGAAACTTCAAGGGTTCTACGCACGACACAGAAGCAATGAAAGAGTCAAATTTCCTAAAATGCCACTGTAGCCTCCCAAAGATTGAGTACGGACGTCTCCGCCCTGATCCGCAGGACTCTACTAGACATTGGCTCATATACCGATGACACCGGTGAACCTAACGCTCTGATACCAAGTTGTCACGACCCAATTTCTCGGTCATGATGGCACCTACAACCCCCCAGTAGGCGAACCAATTCCCGTAGCCCAGGACAGGTAGTAATGGGCTACTATCTAACAAATAAGAGAACAAGACGAAGAGAATAGATAACAGGGATATAAATATATACATAAGCGGAAACTAAACCAAACCCCAAGACCTGGTATCATAATATAGAGCCAAAACTACATACATGGAGTGCAAACGATCCAAAACAATATATACAGATGTCTCTGAATGGTAATAGAGTACATAAAGCAAAAGATAAACTAAAGCTAAGCTCTGATCGCCAAGAGCTCACCCTCAGTCTGAAGTAGTCCCCAACAGATCTCCAAGCACGAATCACAGCGATCTAACGACGATGGCCCCCGCTAGGATCTGCACCCAATGATGCAGGGGGGTAGGGGTGAGCACCAAATGCGAAGCATAAGGTACCCAGTAGGTATCATAGCCTGACTGGGCATATATAAGATAAAGTGTAGTAACAACAGAGTAGAGAGCAAGCCAGTTCACAGAACATCAACGAAAGGTAAACAGGAACTAGCCCAGGGGAAATCAACAGAACCACAATGTGGAGGCCAGTAAGCAGAATACTAACACACCATATGGCCCCCCCCCACACCGCCACGAAAAGAGTGAAGAAACTTAAACGACACCAAACACTCGGAGATGTCCTTGCAATAACAGAGGCGTCAGGACAGATATATATATAATATTATGCGCCGCCCAGAAAAAAGTGTCACTATGGCATAAGAGTAAGCGCTGATGAGAGACAAGTACGGACTCCTTGATATGTTTGACAGCCTTAGGGCTCGAGGATGTATGACGCAACACTTATCAACATGTCTATCTCGCCCAATAGGAGATTCAGGACTAGCATGCTAGTGACACTGTGATATTAATAGAGGACATAATCAGCGTAGATAAGAGAGGGAAAAAAGAGTAATGATAAGACATGCTCAGGGACACTGAAATCAAACTCCAATAAAATGTATCAATCTCAAAATCCAGAAAAACAGTCTAGCAGGTAACCAATTTCATACTTAACCGTAACAGGGAACAATTCTGTAAGTAAAATAGCAGATCTAACTACAGTCCCCCGGCCTCCATAAACGCGAGGAACCCAAACAAGTGAACAACAAACCCTCCTGACGCTCCGCATCCGTCATACTACCCGAGCGTACAATCACAAACAACAAAACAAGGGTGGAGCCTCAACAATGAATGATTGATGCATGCAAGTCTCAAGTGAAATGGTATCTCTGTATGTACCTCCTCCGGTGCCGATCCGGCCCAGCAGGTAGGTTCCTTGGAAGGACACTGCCCGTATACCTCTACTCCACCGTATACCCTTTCTCCGGCACACGCAGCCCGCAGCCCCTGGCCCGGATGGCAAGGTCCATGGAGGTCCCAGACCCCATACTAAAATCAGTATCAAAACATGTCGTCCGGAAGCAAGTCCGGGTTCAAGATAGAGACCCAGTCTCGAATATGCATGCCCAGACCCTGTCCAGGACTAAAGTAGTAGTAAAATATCTCAAAAACCCCTCTAAGGGTGCCCGGGCATAACCGGGTCTAAACAGTAGAAAGTCATCTCAGGTGCTCGGTCCAACCGAGGCTAAAATCATTTCAAGTAGCAGGAAAACTCAACTAGTACCCCGGCCCTGCCGAGTCTAGTGTTAATCATAAAACTGGTGATTTAAATCATAATTTTACTTTCTTTTACCCAAGAATGTTCACAAGTTAAATCAAACCATTTCTAATTTATTTCCATAAAAAATGGGCCCCCGGGGCCATGCAGGGTTTGGAAAATAGTGCCAGTAGGCCAGAAGCCAAAACCGTAGTAAAACATGGAAAAACCTCTTTATATGCATGGAAATGGTATGATCAAGCACAATAGCTGCCCAACAGCTTACAATCAACATATCGACCCTGCACAGGCCCACAGTTACTCAGCAAGCATAACCAGCCTAGAAGGATAATTCTATGCCCGGGACTCGCGGACATTCCCAAAATCCCACTTTCTATGTTCCAGAGTCAACAAGGCCTCACAGGACCACAAGGGTAAATAAAATATATCGGCAAATACTACAAGCAACGGAGGAACAAAAGTAGGCGGACATGAATAAAGCGGTCAAGGTCTGTGGTACCGACCTAATAAACCCAACCCAAGAATGCCCATCAATACAATTTTATCCTATATATGCGGAGTCTAGGGAAAATAAACCGTAACCTACCTGTCGTCCGATGACAAACTCGAACCTCTCCGAAAAGAAGCTCCGAAACGAAATCAAACTTGAACTCGAGCTTGAATAACTTGACGTAGATAATTGATTTTTCTTAATATCCCATCAAAAAAAATTTCCACACCTAATTTCTTCAACCTATAAAGATACATATAGTAGTGGTATGCCTATAGGCGTACGGGTGCCTATCCCTTTTGCTAAAGTCAGCAAAATATACATATGTATATTTACTGCCAACAAATAGTGCATTAGGATGCCACCTCTCACCCTTAGCTTGCTGGCCACTTCCTCCACCTCCACGTGGAATGGAGGTGGCAACCAATATATTCACTTCCCAATATATATCTACTCGGGTATTGCATAAGTTCGTGGTAAAATAAATATAGCTTTTTGAATATATCATAATTAATAGAAAATCATTTCAAATAAAACTTACTATATTATAATAATAATTTTTAACATCACTAAATTTACTATCTCCGTTAAAATATTACAATGTATAAAAACCTTATAAAATAAATACATATACAATTATATCGTAACAAGAATATTTTTCATAAACCTTTAAAATATTTTTAAAAGGTAATAATAATATAACTTTTTACCAAATTCAACTTTCATATAAAATATTTTTAAATACATGCGATGTTAATAAATTCTCAAACTTAGGCTCGCAATTCACCAACGCACGATTTTGATACTCAAGAACTCTCTTGGAATCCTCCCTTATGTTTTCTCGCTGTTTCAGAACTGAAATGGCATTTTAAAACGTGAAGTTGAGGCTTTAAATCGGTTTTGACCCGGCCCGGTTCGCGACCCGGTTCGCAACCCGGTTCCTGCCAGACAGTCCGCGGTACAACAGTCATAACTCTTTACTCCGAGATCAGTTGGATGTGAGGTTTTGTGCGTTGGAAACTAGACTCGTAGACCTTCGATTTGGTATTTCGGGGGACTTCTAACTCTTTATATATTGGGAGAAAATCCCAGATACATTTTACCCAAAGTTCAGAAAATTTATTAAAGGAACTTACGATAACTTTTGCCGACTTACTTGTCTTCAAAACTTATCATACCACCAAATAAATGGACCCGGCACCGAAATACCGGTCCTGACAAGCCTTAAGTGACTTGGGGCCGCTACAAACAAGCTCTAACGGTTCAAGGAAAACGTATACGTGGAAATAACCGGAAGGGTCATCACAGTACTTCAACATTTTCACGTTTTAATTTTAAACCTTGGCAAGAGATGGTATATATGAAAAAGGAATAGAGATTATTTGTCCTCTAAGTTGATTCTTTCTGAGCCGTCAAGGGATTATTCTAGATGGTGGATGTAAAAAATATCCTATTTATGCATGAATGTTGTTCAAGTTAAAGCTAATACCATTACAAATTTTGATATGATATATCATGTTGATTCTGGATCGAAACCAAACTTCGTTGGTCTTCCTATACACTCCATGGTGTTTTTGATTGAGAAATTGAAAATCATTGATATTTATGTACATGCATTATAGCGGAAGACAACAAACCTACGTCAGATGGAACATTGATGATTGACTCGGCTAACAAGGTACTTAAATTACTTGCAAGTATTTTAGTTACAAAAAAAATTACTTTTGAACCAAGCTATAACAGGTATACAAATTCGATGTGGTCAAAGCATCTCATTAAACTTGACGTTAAATAGTACTAGGACTGAAATGGTTTAGTTATTTCAGTTTAAGTGCAGGATTTGAAATCATGTTTAATTATGTGATTTTGGTTGAACGCTCCAAGTTCTGTATATTAAGTGAAGATTGTTGAGTACTTGAGTTTTGAAATATAGCATGATATAACTCAAGAGGATTATGCTTTATGGTGCCGCGTATGGAAGCTAACTTGATCATATTATATTTTTTTTAAAAAAAAAAAAGATTCTCTTTAAAGCAGCATTGTAATTTTCATTGTACATAGAAATTTATTTCATCAAAAACAATTACATATGCATTTTGCACAGTTTATCACCAAACATCACGTGATTTCTCTTCTATTAGTTAAATTATGTAGTTTTAATTATTCCTTTAAAAAACTTAATACAGTTTAGTCAAAACTGTCAAGTGCCAACAATTGAAAACTATATATAAAAACTAATAATATTTTCGTGAAAGTTAGTGAAAGGGGTGGCAAATGAATTTTGAATACCAAATAAATTTGAGAAGGGATGTACTACTACTCACACATGAGTATTCAACCTCTCTTATTGAAGAGATTGAGGCCAAATTTTATGGCGCCAATCTTACGTGTTAATCTTTTTCTCTTAATTCGTGGATTATATGATAATGTTACATTAACTAAGAATTCAAATGAAATTAGTTAGGAAAAAAGTTTAACTCTTAAAAAAATAATCATTTATTGTCACTCGGATTTAAATGAAATTAGTCTTGAATTTGATAATTATAAGGGAGTTTTAACATTAAACGGAATCTCATCAGGAAGGTGACAAACTAATTTTGCTTTATATTATCTAAATTATATATATAATTTTGTCAAAATTTCATGGTCAGATGAAATATTTAATGATAACAAATCAGTTGGCAGCTTACAACTTCTTAAAGCTTGATATTGCAGAATAGAAGTTGGTAAGCTTGTGGACAAAAGATCCATTTATCCTACTAAGATTTGTTTGTAAATACTGTTAACGTAAGTATACAGCGTTGTAGTTTTAAAATACATTTATTTGTGTTAGCTTTTGTACTATAAATGTTGTCAATTGTTTATTCAAGTTGAGGGTCACGAATGTTGGATCTAACTGGAAAAATATTTATATTTATGCTTTTATCATATTATAGAATTAATATTTCTAAGCATATGCATGAAACATTTATATATTTTACAATATGTTAATTAAATTGTTAGGAAAGAAAAGTATTATCATTACTTCACTGCAGGGTAGTTTTGATTCAAGAAGGTTCTAACAGATTATAAAGTTACTCTCGAGGAGGATCCAAAAAATTGGAAACCGACAAAAAAGAAATCCAATAGACATCTCATGAGATTATTTAAATAAAAATTGTTTTTGTGCAAATACAAAATCTCCTATAGAACATGATATTCACGCTCTTAAATAATTTTGTTTTTATCTGAATTAATTTTGTGATATGATTATATTATAATTTCACAATTTCTTTCAAGACCGCATGAAGCGCGAATAATTTGACTAGTTTATTTATACAACCAAAATAAAGGAACGTGTATTCTCAACTAAAAGAATGTGAGTTCCAACTATTTACCCAATACTATAACTGACTAGACAATAAAAAGGAAACATGACTAATATGGCTAATACTATAACTGACTAAGAGAATACAAAGCAATATACAAAAATAAAAGAAATTTGTTTAACATAAGAAGCTTCCATAAGAATTCTTTATTTCAAGCCAGGTGGCCTTTGTTTGTTCGGACATTTGAAACTGATAACTTTCCCGGTTTCTTTTCAACCATGAGAAATAAAATCAAATCCAATATCCCCTCTCAAGTTGAACGGGCACGAAGTGAGACCCAACTTGCCGACGAGAGATTGATGAGATGGCCCAGAAAAAGGCTCTGTAAAAAGGTCAGCGATTTGAGATTGGAAAGATAAATAAGAGAGGGAGATGATTTCAACGAGGAATTGTTGCTGGACAAAGTGACAATCGAGGTCCATATATTTTGTTCTTTCGTGAAAGACTGGGTTTTTAGCGATATATATCGTTGGCTGGCTGTCCGAGTACAAATCAATTGGTAATGTGGGAGTCATAAAAAGGTCGTTGAACAACCATACCAACCAAGTGATCTCTGCCACCACTCTCCTCAAAGATCTATATTCGGCCTCAGCAAAAGAAAGAGAAACCATGGATTGTTTCTTTGATTTCCATGAAACAGGGAAGCCACCAAAACTCACATAATACCCACTGATAGAACAACAAGATTTTGGGCAAGAAGCCCAGTCAGAGTCACAAAATGCAACCAGCTGAAGAGAAGATCCTGAATTCATGAAAAGACCCAAATTTGATTTACCCAAGAGGTAACGCAAGCAATGAAAAGCAGCATCAGGATGGGATTGACGAGGCTCCTGCATATATTGGCTAAGATGTGAACTGAAAAAGAGATATTTGGTCAGGTGTGGGTTAGGAAATTTAATTTTCCTAAGAGTCATCGATAATAAGTCGGATCATTCAAAAGGTCTCCTTTATCTAAATTGAGTTTGCGAGAAGGGTCAAGTGGTGATGAAGCTGGCTTCATTCCAAAACAATCATACTCGATCAATAATTCTGAGGTAAATCTCTTTTGTGTCAAAATTAAACCATCAGCTTCACGCAAAATTTCCATTCCAAGAAAAAAATTGGCCAATCCCAGATCTTTGATGCGAAACTCAAAATTAAGAAATGTTTTGACATGACTCTGCTCAAGTAAATTATTTCATGTAATTAGTATGTCGTCCACATATACAGTTGTGATTGTGACTTTGTCTGCTGATGTTTTGAATAATAAAGAATAATCGTTTAGAGAATTGAAATATCCCTTGAAACTCAGAGCTATCATGAGCCTGGCATACCATTGCCTTGAGGCTTGCCAGAGTCCATAGAGAGATTTTTGTAAATGACAAACATAATTGGTTGAGGGGGTGTTTATACCTGGAGGAAATTTCATGTATACTTCTTCCTATAAGTCACCATGCAGGAAGGAATTATTAACATCTAGTTGAAAAATGTCCCAGTTTTGTTTGACTACCACAACTAGAATGCATCGAATAGTTGCCATCTTAACAACCGGTGAGTAAGTCTCAGTAAAATCAATAGCCTCTCTTTGAGTGTCTCCCCTGATAACCAAACGAGCTTTAAACCTTTCTAATGATCCATCTGATTTGTATTTCACTTTGTAAACCCATTAGCAAGGCATAGCTCTCTTGCCATTTGGTAAAGAGACAACCTCCCGGGTCTTATTGAGTTTCTAGAGCCTCAAATTCCCTGTTCATTGCTTCCCGCCAACCAGAATGAAGTATTGCCTGAGAATAAGATCTTGGATCTGGATTATAGGCAATAGAATTGAGCATGGATTGATTGGAGGAGACAGAAAAGGACATTATAGTAGGCTTGATAGGAGCAGACAAACATGAATCTGTGAAATTTGTGAAAAAAATAGAGTTGCAAACATAGTCCTGTAGATAATCAGGTCTTTTATGCACTCTAGTAGATGTTCTAATGGTAGGCGGAGTAGTAAAGAGAAGATCAGTCTTAGAAGGAGTGTCCACTACGTTAGGATGAGAAGGGATGCAAGAGGAAGATTCATCATAGTCTACAGTAGAAGGAGTGAGATGATGAGTGCAAGGTGAAGTATGATCTGAACTTTCTACGATAAGATATGGTGAATGTGTCATGACCCATACCGTCATGAGTGACACCCACACAACCCCCGAGTGAACGAACCATCAACGACCCCGAACTTAACCGTTCTAACAGCTCAAAACCAGTGTATAATAAAATAAACTAGCAATTCAATAACAATCTCAACTATTATAAATAACCTGCGGAAAATCCCTCTCTAGAACCTGAAAATCATCATACCAAAACACTACCAAATGTCTAGAATACAGGGATGTAACCCCAAAACAAACAAGAGTCTAAGCCAGAAACAAGTGGGCTATAATTAAAATAAAAGAGACCAAGGTAGCTCGATCGAAGCAGCTCACCCTTGATGTCTGAAAGTGCTGGGACTACAAGTGAGGTTGCATGTCAGCCACTGGAAGACTGCCTGTACTCACAAAAAGATAAGCAAGTACAGAATCAGTACACAAATACCATGTACTGGGAGGATCATCGGCCACCTCCAATAAATATAATATGAACAGTAAACCATATAGTAAGGTACAGGAAACATGTAGTAAGTCAATAAATAGCCATTTATTAAATCCCTCTTTTAGCTTATTAAAACATGAACCAAATAACAACCATTGACCACACCCAAGACATCCATATATATCCCTTCCCCACATAACCAGAACCCATCAAGGATCCTCCTAACATCACCTAAGTGTTAGACATGCCATCCCGGTCTACTCTAAGACCAATCTCACATTTAACATAAAATCACCCGGCCTCTCATGGACCCTATGCAGATATCACAGTTCAAGAATGTAACCCGGTCCACTCATGGAAACATCGAAGAATAAGACAACGCAATCGAAACAACCCATATCAGACGTGATACCCGAGCTAACCATTAGAATTCTCATACCGGGTGTGGTATTTGAGCCAACCGTTAGTATACCCGTACCAAGTGTGGTACCCGAGCCAACCGTTAATAATTCTCATACTAGGCGTGGTACCCGAGCCAACCGAATGTCATAACAAGTCCAAAAATCAATCATAACCAAATGAACAAATATACTTGTAAAACCAACAAGCAAACAAAAGAAGTTTATTTCACAAGACCGATTACCGGACAACTAGACATTCACAATTTATTCCCTAAACATGCAACTCATACACTACTACGAAATAGTACGTGAATACATAATGTATATTAGAAATCAAACCATCACCTACTTCAAAATATTTCAAGCTCTATTGAACCATAGCTTTCTCCTTTTCAAGATCCCTTTCTTGTTCTTAGTCTAGAAATAAATATGCAAGAACTATAATCAATTACTGACCCAAAAGTACCTGGATTATACAAAATCCCAATTCCCAGGCTAACCTATGATCACTCCACCCATTCCCAGGCTTTTCCACTATTTATTTACCTAAATTCATTATTTTTACGAATATCTTTAGAGAATTATATCTAAGTGATCATCACACATCATCAATAATCAAGACCCAAGAACTCTAGCACCCTAGGATCCCCCTTTTCCCTGGATTCTTCCATTTCTAGGTCATTCCAAACCTTCCCCTAAGTCCATCCCTAGCAATTCTAAAGCATAGGAGAGATAGTATGGAGTTTGGGGAGTAGAATCCTTATCTTTGGGATAAAAAATAATGGAAAATGGAGGAAAATCTCCCAAAATCGCCTTACCCTTCTCCCAAAACGTCCTTGTTGAAAACTGACAGTTTTGGGGAAGTTTCTGCATTAAATCTCATCACGCTTTGTTATATCAGTCCATTCCACTATATTTGTACCATCGTAGCAGAGTCGACCATTATGGCAGAGGCTGACTGACATTGACTTTCGTTGTAGTGGTATTTTGTTCGATATGGCAGAGGTTGCTATGGCGCTGTGTCAACCGCTACAGCGGTTGACACGAGACAGAAAGTTGTAAATTCTCCCAAATTGGTCCATTTTACAACATACTCATTTTTTTTGACATTCTAAAACACCCTCTTCATGTCAACCTCGATACCAGGAGTTCTACTTACCCAAATTTGATTCCAAAAAGTCCCCAGACTCCTTTATGTCTTAGCTAAATGGAAAACTAGCTCAAATCAAGATATTATAGCCAATCCTTACCCAGATTACCTTAGACTATACCTCGCTCCAAAACTGGCCGAGACTAGCCTAGCCCAGAATTTTCAACTCCCAAACTTGAAAGTTTTCTGACTCGAAACTTGGAATAAAAGGTTTACCCTAACGATGAATCTGGTTTTTACAATAGATACCAATTTACCCATCGTTCATCCCTGAACGATCCAACCTGAAATTATAGAAATAAAGAAAGGAAAGTGTAGTACCTGAATCCTCAAATAAGTGAGGGTACTTGTCCCGCATATCCTTCTCGATTTCCCAAGTGGATTCCTCAACCAGATGATGCTTCCATTGAACCTTTACCATACTGATTACCTTTGTCCTCAATTTCTGGACCTCCCGATCAAGAATTCTAGCTGGTTCCTCTTTATAGTGAAGATTCTTATCAAATAACACCTCATCCCACTTGATGATGTAGTCCACATCCACATGGTATCACTTTAGCATGGATACATGGAAGACCAAATGGACACCCAACAAATTAGGCGGTAGTGCTAACCTATAAGCCACTGGCCCTACCATCTCGAGAACTTTGAACGGTTCGATAAACCGAGGGTTGAGCTTGCCATTTTTACTGAAATGCATAACTCTCTTCATTGGTGAAACCTTCAATAGTACTTGTTCACCAATCTGAAAATCCATGTCTCTTACCTTGCGATCCACATATTCCTTCTGCCTGTTTTAGGCCGCTAGCAACTTGGTCTGAATGCATTCACCTTTTCTTGTGCTTCCCTTACCAAGTCCACATCCAAAGGCTTTACATTGCCTTCCTCAAACCACCCTATAGGTGACCTACAACTCCTCCCATACAGTAATTCAAACGATTCCATATCGATATTAGAGGGGTAGCTATTGTTGTATGAGAACTCACACAATGGTAGAAACTGGTCCTAATAACCCCTGAAGTCAATCACACATGCTCTCATCATGTCCTCCAATACCTGTATCGTCCTCTCCGACTGATCATCAGTCTGGGGATGGAAGGTTGTACTGAAGGTGAGTTGAGTGCCCAACTCTTCGTGTAGCTTACCCCAAAACTTAGAGGTAAACTACGTACCCCTGTCTGAAATGATAGATAATGGTACCCCGCGCAATCTCACAATCTCTTTCACATAGATCTTAGCCAATTGTTGCAAATTGTAGACCACCCTGACCGGAATAAATTGAGCTGACTTGGTCAGCTTGTCCACAATAACCCAAATAGAGTCATACTTCCCCAAGGTCTTGGGAAGACCCACCACGAAATCCATGGCTATCTTTTCTCACTTCCACTCTGGAATGAGAATCCTCTGAAGTAGTCCTATAGGTCTTTGGTGCTCATACTTTACCTGCTGACAATTTAGACATTTGGACACAAAATCAGCTATGTCCCTTTTCATCCCGGGCAACCAGTAAAGTTGCCTCAAATTTTTATACATCTTGGTTACACTCGGATGAATCAAATACCGTGAGCCATGAGCCTCTGCCAACACTTTCTGAATGATGTCATCAATCTCAGGAACACAAGTTCTTCCTCTAAAACTCAACACCCCACCAACATTCGATGTGGTGTCCCCGGACTCTTCGGATATTACCTTGTTTCAAAGCTTGCTCAACTGCGATTCCTGAAACTGCTTGGCCTTTATCAACTCTAGGAACGTGGATTTGAACTCAATGTTGTCCAACACTCCACCCTGTTATGAAATACACAAGTGCATGAACTTAGATTCCAAAGTCTGAATCTCCCTTGCCAATGGTCATTTGGACACCCCAAATAAGTCACACTGCCCATGCTAATTGTCTTCTGGATCAATGCGTCTACCACCATATTAGCCTTACCCGGATGGTACTAAATGGTCATATAATAGTCCTTTAACAACTCCATCTACCTTCTCTGCCTCAGATTCAAGTCCTTTTGGGTAAAAATATGCTGCAAACTACGATAATCGGTGAACACCTCACATTTGACACCATAGAGATAGTGTCTCTAAATCTTGAGTGCAAACACCACCGCTGCCAACTCTAAGTCATGGGTTGGGTAATTCCTCTTATGAACTTTCAACTTCCTGGATGCATAGGCTATCACATTCCTATCATGCATCAACACAGCACCCAAACCTGAATATGACGCATCACAATAAATAATAAAGTCCTTACTTTCAACCGGCAAAGACAAAATAGGAGTGATGGTCAGAAGTGTATTCAGCTTTTGGAAGCTCTCCTCACACTTGTCGGACCATACAAATGGTACCTCTTTCTTAGTTAGTATTTTCAAGTGAGTAACAATAGATGCAAAGTCCTTGAGAAACCTACGATAGTAGCCTGCGAGCCCAAAAAAAACTCCTCAACTCAGTCACAGATCTAGGCCACACCCAACTTGACTGCCTCAATCTTTTGGGGATCTACCATCACCCCCTTTTCTGACACTACATACCCCAAGAATGCGACTGAAGTTAACCAAAATTCACACTTGGAGAACTTTGCATAAAGCTTTTGGTGACTCAATATTTCCAACACAATACAGAGATGTTCAGCATGCTCCTCTCTACTCTTTGAGTATATCAAATATCGTTAATAAAAACGATGATGAACGAGTCCAAATAAACTTAAATACCCCATTCATCAAACTCATGAATGATGTCAGCGCATTAGTCAACCCAAACGATATCACTAAGAACTCAAAATGCCCATACTGAGTGCGGAAAGAAGTCTTAGGAATATCCTCAGGCCTAATCTTTAACTAATGGTACCCTGATCTTAAGTCAATTTTTGAAAATACAGATGCACCTTGTAACTGGTCAAAAATATCATCAATACGGGGTAAAAGGTACTTATTCCAGATGGTAACCTTGTTTAACTGCCTGTAGTCTATGCACATCCGCATACTACCATTCTTCTTTTTCACAAATAATATCGGAGCACCCCAAGGTCAAGCATCGGGATGGATAAAACCCTTGTCTAAGAGTTCCTGAAGGTGATTATTAAGCTCCCTTAACTCTGTCGGACCATGGCAGTAAGCAGTAAGTTTGCCTAGTCTCTCGCCCAGCCTTCGCCTTCTTCAGTGGCCGACGTTGAAGCGTTCAACTAAGGCCTACCACCATACGATATGGAGGAATGAAAATTGGGCGAGTGCCCAGCTCCAAGTCAATACAGAAGTCAATATCCCTGTCTGGAGGCATACCAGGAAAATCTGCTTAAAACACCTTCTGAAACTCGAAAACAACCAGAACTGACTCAATGGATAGGGACTCCACACTATTATCCCGGAGATGAGCCAAAAAGGCTAAACACCCTTTCCCCATCAGTTTCCTAGCCCGAACAAAAGATATGATCTTAACCGGCTTAGGCCTGTACATACCTTTCCACTCTAGCCTATCCTTACCCTGAATCTCTTGAGCCACAGTCTTGGTGTTACAATTCAATACAGCATGATAAGAAGAAAACCAGGTCAAGCCCAAAATAATATCGAAGTCTACCATATCCAGAATTACCAAGTTTACCCAAGTGGTGCAACCCCACAAATACAATAGAACAAGCACGATAAATATGACTCACAATCACAGACTCTTTAACCGAAATAGAAACATGGATAGGGGAATCAACAATATCACAAATCAAGTCCAGACCCAAAGCAAAATTCACAGACACATATGAATATGTAGAACCTGGGTTAAAAAGTACCAAAGCCATCCTATCACAGACAAGAATTATACTTGTGATCACTGCGTCGGATGCCTCAGCCTCAGACTTCCCTGAAAAAGCATAATAGTGAGCCCGATCATCAATCTAGGCAACCTCTTTGGCCGGCTACACCGCACCCCTGCCCATGCAGCCATTCCCTCTGTCTCCTCGACCTCTTCAAAAGTTACCTCACGCACCATGTGGACGACCTCTAGCAAAGCCACCTTTACCTGCTGGTACCACAGCCTTAGACTGTTGCTAAGCCTGATTACCAGTCTGTCTGTAAGGGAATTTCCTCTTAAAATGGCCCAGATCACCACAATGAAAATAACCGCGATCAAGTGTAAGCCTGCTGGTAGATGTGTAAGAGGCTCTCTAGCCTCTAGGAGCTGAAAATTGTTGATTAGCTCTCGAACGACCACCTGTAACAGTTGGCAGAGCTGACTGAATAGGAAGGGCAGAGTACGCTTGTTCATTGTTGCCTCTGGATTATGAACCACTATAGTTCCCATTATTTCCGGGCTTCTTGGCTAACACTTTACCCTGCCCGACCTACTTTACCCCTTCTAACTTCTTAACATAATCTGTGACCTCATTGAAGCCCTTCCCTGCTAAAGTTATGTGCACTGATAACACTTGTAAATTCATATTCAAACCTTTCATAAATAATCGAATCTGCTCCTCCTCAAAACCCAATAATTAGGTAGCAAACTGAGACAAGGCATGAAACTTAGCCTCATAAGTAGAGACCGACATGTTACCCTATTCTAGAGCCAGGAACTCATCCTTTTTGCGATCTCTCAAAGTACGAGACATGTACTTCTCCAAGAAGAGAGTGTGAAACTATTCCCAAGCAGATGACCGACATTCCACATGATACCTCCACCACTACTTAGCATCACCCTGCAGCTGAAAGGTGACAAATTCAACCCCATGTTGTTGCGCAATGCCCAGCTTGTGCAGCCTCTCATAACAGTCCAATATGAACTCATAAGCGTCTTCCTTTTTAGTACCCTAAATGGTAGGAGGTTTCAGTTTAAGGAACTTGGTCAGCATCTCGTGCTCATTCCCTGTCATGATCGAACCCCGCATCAGTTGGAAGAAGTCGTTTGTGCCCTATGCCGCATCTATTCTAGGAGCTGTAGTAATCATTGGCTGAGTACCCAGAACCTGATCCGTTGTCCCCATGGGGTTGGCTCCAGCACCAACCAGCCCACTCAGGAAGGACCATACTTGTTGAAATACTTCGAGTGTGATAGGGGGAAGGCCTACACCTCAAGCCGGTGTTGCCTCCTCCTGCTCTACACGCTCTTCAACAACAACCTCAACTTCCTCTTCAACCTGATCCTGGGGTGGGGGAGGGGTCGCCTCATGTTCTCCAGTACCTGCTTAAGCTCCAACCCTTGAGGGTGTTGTCCTACCTCAGCCCTTGCCCCTGCCCCTGCCCCTGCCCCTTCCTCTACCTCTGACAGTTGGGCCTACTGCTGGGACCGCTGCCCTCGCTCTATTGTTCCTCGTATTAACCATCTGTGAACAGAAGAGTGAAAGATGGAAGATACCAATGTATGTCACCAGATACTAATTGGAATCATGTTATAGCACAAAGGAAGAAAGAAGAGATATTTTCCTAAGGTCTTATAGCCTCTCGAAGAAAAGTATGGACGTCTCCGCACTATTCCGCATGACTCTACTAAACTTGTTTTGGACTGACAAGATCAACGAACCTAGGGCTCTAATACCATCTTTTTCATGACCCAGACCACCATGAGTGGCACCAACCCAACCCTCGGGTGAGCGAACAATCAACGACCCCAAATTTAACTTTTATAACAGCTCAAAACCAGTGTGCAATAAAATAAACTAGCAAGTCAATAACAATTTCAACTATTATAAATAACCTATGGAAAATCCCTCTCTAGAACCTGAATGTCATCGTACCAAAACACAACCAAATGTCTAGAATACAAGAATTTAACCCCAAAATAAACAAGAGTCTAATCCTGAAACAAGTGGGCTATAACCGAAATGAAAGAGACCAAGGTAGCTCGATTGAAGCAGCTCACCCTTGATGTCTGAAAGTGCTGGGACTACAGATGAGGTCGCATTTCACCCACTGGAAGATTGCCTATACTCACAAAAAGACAAGCAAGTGCAGAATATGTAACACTCCAGAACTTCCAGCCCAGACTTAGCTCAGAAAACCAGAAGAAAAATAATTTTTCCAACTGTCAGCCGAATCATGAGTTGGATCCACGACCCATGGAAGTTTTAACGAGTCGTGGAATGGACCCGTGGAATCAGATCAGAGAACTAACAATTTCTCTCAGAACCATAATTGGGTTCTACGGACCATGGAAGGATCCACGAGCCGTGAACCCAAGTCGTGGAACCAGACCTGAGGCCAGCCATTTCTCTGAGAATAATGAATAGGTTCTACGGACTATGGAAGGGTCCATTGGTCATGAACCCAAGTCATGGGACTCAGACCCGCAGCTTGAAAAAATTCCAGGAACCACGACAGGGTTCCATGAGCCGTGGAAGTTTCCACGAGTCGTGGAACCCATCCGTGAAACCTGAGTTGCAAATTTTAGCAGTTTTCTTTTAAATTTTCCCAAGGGCATTCCAGACTCTTCCTACCTCTTTTAATGCCTAGGCTACATCATTTTGACTACTCTAAGCCTAATTAATTAGTCAAAAACTACCTAACACCTCAATTCTCCTAAAAATCATCAGACTTATAAATAAAAGAAGAGAAAAAGGCAACTGTTTTCTCTCAAGAACAGGCAGAGGTCCTCTTCAAGTTCAGCCCCAAAATCCAAAGGATTTCTCTATAATTTCTTCTCCATGTATGTGGTACTTCACTAGTGGATTCATTTCACCCATTAGGTCCCTATATTTCAGTCAATTCTTCAGTTCTCCATGGATTTGTTCAGACCTAGGGTTCCTAAATCTTAGGGATTCATTGTAATTCAAATTTTACTACTTATGTTAATACCTTTTTCATGTTTCTTGGAGAGTTAGTATGGTCACTGGTTCAGGACTCAGAAACTCTAGCATGACTAAATTTTAGTACTCATAAATTATGCTAGCTAGGCAGACAAATCAGATGATCATGTTTCAATATTAGAATGCCATCAGTTTTCAGTATATATGTTTATATATGTGCATTCTCAGATTATTGTTAGTATTTGAGCTATCCAGTGTTTCAGTTTGTATTTCATTACTTACATTTCCATTGAGAGTAGACTTAGTACCGAGTGGATGATGGGATGAAATATTAGCTATCAGATTAGGCTAAGACCTTTGGTAGCAGTCCCCCAATCCCAGAACTATGGCATCCCCGTAGGTGTAAAGAGGGGTCAGCTGTCAGGGTAGGTTGCACACCTCTGTCCCTTGTGGACATCAGTTAGTGGATCCACATCAAACTTGTTTGTACCCTTGTCAAGGTATGAACACCCTTCTATCTAGGGTACCAGGTTGGCCCCATAGTTATCTCATCTTGAGGTATGTCGGTTAATATTATCTCCCATAGTTAGACTCATATTGCATTGACTATGTACTCAATATTTGTTTCAATATTCAGTTTAGCATATTATATGAATATTAGTACTTGGTCATTGTATCCATCTTAACTTTCAGTTCATGCTTCAGTTTATATATATTTCCATGTTCAGTTATTATGTTGTTCATCTTAGCCCATATCCCGCATGCTCACTACATTCAAAGTACTGATGCATACTTTTGTGCTACATCATTTTATGATGTAGGTTCAGGCGCTCAGCATCCAGACCGCACTTAGATCGACTTCTAGTCCTACTCACCAGCTTCAGTGGTGAGTCCTCATAGTTTGAGGATGATAGACATGCTTCCATCAACTCGCATCAGTTAGAGGCTTTCAGACATAGACTAGATTCAGCTTGACTTGTTAGTGTTATTTTCAGTCATCACTATACTTTTTATATATTTTATATTCATACACTTTTTGGGTCTTTCCCACTTTAGACATTAAACTCTTTTTCAGTTTCCGTACATGATATGCTTTTAATTTGAAACTTTATAGATATGCCATATCATGGATTAGCTTGGGGTCACTCGTGACATTGAGCATCATTTTGCGTCTAGGGGTTAGCCTTGGGGCATAACAAACTTGGTATCAGAGCATCAAGTTTAAGTATACTAGGGTGTTTGAAAGTCTCGTCAAGTAAATTCTTCTTCATGGGTGTTAAGCACGCCACACTTATGGGGGAGAAGCTATGAGATATCATTAGGAACAGCTTCCCTTCTTTCTTTTCTAGCTCATGTTATAGAATATGAACTCTATTTAATCTGCTTCTAACCCGTGCTCTTCGCATTTCAGAAAATGCCTCCCAGAACAGCTAATGCCAGCACCAGCAGCTCCAGCAAACCCACTGAATAAGCAAGTCACACATGCCAAATTTAGGGCTACTTTCCAAGTGCTTGCTTAGGCCAACACCATGCAGGTCAATCAGTAAGTTGCAGCACTAGCTCCGTTTCAGACTAACACTGCTGCCACACGGATTCAAGATTTCACTCGGATGAACCCTCAGTAATTTTATGGGTCTATGTCAGAAGAGGATCTGCAAGAGTTCCTCGATGACATCTAAAAGGTAACGGGTATAATGGGTGTCACTCTAGTGTAGAGTGCAGATTTAGCCCCCTATCAGTTGAAGGGAGTGTCTTACACTTGGTACTAGCAGTGGAAGAAGTCTTGGGGTACCAATACAGGTCCGGTGAGTTAGAATCTTTTCAAGACTACTTTTATGGACCAGTTTTTCCCAATTGACCTCAGGGATGCCAAGGTCCAAGAATTCATTAATCTGAAATAGGATGACATGAATGTGAAGGATTATACTCTTAATTTCACACAGATATCCAAGTATGCTTCAGAGATAGTAGCTGACTCCAGGGCCCGTATAAGCGAGTTTGTATCTGGTGTGTTGGATGATGTGGTCAAGGAGTGCAAAACTACTTTGCTGATCAAGGAGATAGATTTCTCCAGATTGGTTACTTATTCCCAGCAGATTGAGGAAGATAAAATCAAAGAGAGGGGAGGAGACCGTAAGAGATCCAGAACAGGTGATTTCAACTATTCTCAGCAAAAGTCAGAGGAAGGTAATCGCTCTCATTTTTGTCAGAAGTCTTCAGCTCCGGCTCCATCTTCTGCCAGTGCCCCAGTACCTAAATTCAAGAAGGATCGACGGGATAGAACATCTAGCTTTAAGTCCCAAGGTACAGTTACTAGCGGGCGCACCCATCCAGTGTGTAAAAAGTATGGTAGGAACCACCAGGGTGAGTGCATGGCAGGTAGTGGGAATTGCTTTGGGTGTGGTAAGACATGCCACATGATGAGAGATTCTCCAGCAGATTCTTAAAAGGGTAAGGATATTCGCCCACAGAGTCAGGTCAGCTCAGCAGCAGCTCCAGTAGGTCACCCCACTCAACAAGGTGCCTCATCTGGTAAAGGTGGTGGTCAGTTCCAAACCAGGTTGTATGATCTTCAGGCTCGACAGGACCAGAAGGATTCTCCTGATGTGGTCACGGGTACGTTACAAGTTTTCCATTTAGATGTTTATGCATTGTTAGATCCAGGGGCTACGCTTTCTTTTATAACTCCATATACAGCACTAAATTTTGAGGTCAGTCCGATAATTCTCCCAGAACCCTTCTCAACCTCTATTCTAGTTGGTGACCTTGCTATAGTTAGACGGGTATATAGAAATTGCCCTGTTACAGTTTCCCAGAAAGTCACCTCAGCAGATCTTGTAGAGTTAGAAATGATTGATTTTTATATCATTCTAGGCATGGATTGGTTACATTCCTATTATGCCTCAATCGATTGTAGAACTAGGATCGTTCGGTTTAAGTTTCCAAACGAGCCCATCTTAGAATGGAAGGGTAGTAGCTCACTGCTTGTAGGTCAATTTATCTCTTACCTTAAGGCCAGAAAATTAATTTCCAAAGGGTATATCCATCATCTTATTCGGGTTAAGGATTCAAACTCTGAGACCCCAACTTTTGAGTCAGTTCCAGTGGTGAATGAGTTTCCAGAAGTGTTCCCATAAGATCTTCCCGGAGTTTCTCCTGAACGGGAAATTGATTTCGGAATAGATCTCCTTCCAAATACCCAGCCTATTTTGATTCCTCCTTACAGAATAGCTCCAGCTGAGATTAAGAAATTGAAAGAACATTTGAAAAACCTTCTAGATAAGGGCTATATCTGACCTAGAATCTCTCCATGGGGTGCTCCAGTATGGTTCTCTCAGGATGTGCATTGACCACTGTCAGTTGAACAAAGTAAAAATCAAGAATAAATATCCCATCCCCAAGATTGATTACTTGTTTGACCAACTTCAGGGTGCTAGTTGCTTTTTTAAGATAGGCCTCAGGTCCAGCTATCATTAGCTCAGAGTCAGAGATAGTGACATCCCGAAGATAGCCTTCAGGACTTGGTATGGTCACTATAAATTCATAGTTATGTCTTTTGTACTAACCAATGCTCCTGTAGCTTATATGGATTTAATGAACAGGGTGTTCAAACAGTATTTGACTTGTTCATCATTGTCTTCATTGATAATATCCTTGTTTATTCTCAGAATGATGATGAGCAAGTGACTCATCTGAGAGTTGTTCTGCAAACTCTCAAAGATCATCAGCTATTTGCTAAGTTCAGCAAAGGCAAATTCTAGTTACAGTCTTTCGCTTTCTTTGGTCATGTGGTATCCGGTGAAGGGATCTGAGTGAATTTTCAGAAAATTAAGGCAGTAAAGCACTAGCCTAGACCCACTTCTCCAATGGATATCAGGAGTTTCTTGGGTTTGGTCGGTTACTATAGGAGGTTCGTTGAAGGATTTTCATCCATAGCTGCCCCATTGACCAAGTTAACTCAGAAGATAATCAAGTTTCAGTGGTTAGATGGGTGTGAGAAAAGTCTCTTAGAACTGAAGACCAGGTTGACTACAGCTGTTATCTTGACTCTACCATAGGGTTTAGATGGTTATGTGGTTTATTGCGATGCATCCAGGGTCGGCCTAGGTTGTGTTTTGATGCAGCAGGGTAAGGTCATAGCTTATGCTTCCAGACAGCTTA
The DNA here is from genome assembly GCA_003996215.1 of Jaltomata sinuosa. Taxonomy (NCBI): domain Eukaryota; kingdom Viridiplantae; phylum Streptophyta; class Magnoliopsida; order Solanales; family Solanaceae; genus Jaltomata; species Jaltomata sinuosa. Next base: position 323,359 of record QJPP01007665.1, read on the forward strand.
AGGCCCATGATAAGAACTACCTGACTCATAATCTCGAGCTTGCAGCAGTTGTGTTTGCCCTAAAGATTTGGAGACACTACTTGTATGGTGTTCATGTTGATGTATTCACAGATCATAAGAGCCTCTGGTATGTGTTCACCCAGAAAGAGTTGAATCTTCGTCAGAAGAGATGGCTTGAGTTCCCCAAAGATTATGATATAAATGTGCTCTACTATTTGGTTAAGGCCAATGTAGTGGCTGATGCTCTCAGCATACTGTCTATAGGTAGCGTGTCACATATTGAGGAAGAGAAGAAAGAATTAGCCGGAGATGTTCACCAGCTTGCTCGCTTAGGAGTTTGCCTTATGGACACGTCTGATGGTGGGTTGATAGTCCAAAATGGATCAGAATCTTCTTTGGTAGCAGAGGTTAAGGAGAAACAGGATAGTGACCCTATATTGTTTCAGCTGAAGGGTGCAGTTCATCAGTAGAGAGTTGAGGTTTTATCCCAAGGGATAGATGGTGTGCTTCGTTATCAGGGTCACTCATGTGTTCCTAAGGTGGGTGAGTTGAGGCAGCAGATCCTTATAGAAGCCCATAATTCCAGATATTCGATTCATCTCAGTGCCACTAAGATGTAGCGTGATCTACGGGAAGTCTATTGGTGGAACGACATAAAGAGGGACATAGCAGATTTTGTAGCTAAGTGTCCTAGTTGTCAGCAGGTTAAGGTAGAACATCAGAAACCAGGAGGTGTGACTCAGGAAGTTAGCATTCCTACTTGGAAGTGGGAAGTGGTCAAAATGGATTTCATTATGGGTTTACCTCGTACTCGCAGACAGCATGACTCTATTTGGGTGATAGTGGAAAGAGTCACTAAGTCAGCTCACTTCTTGGCTGTCAAGACTACAGACTCAGTGGAGGACTATGCCAGACTCTACATCAGTGAGATAGTCAGGTTACATGGGTTCCCCGTGACTATTATCTTAGATAGAGGTCCTCAGTTTACATCTCATTTCTGGAGATCATTTCAGAAAGGTCTTAGTACTTAGGTGAATATCAGTACAGCATTTCATCTGTAGATGGATGGTCAGGTAGAGCGTACCATTCAGACCTTAGAGGACATGTTGAGAGCTTGCGTGATCAATTTTAAGGGTAGTTAGGATGATCACCAACCTCTCATAGAGTTTGCCTATAATAATAGTTTCTGATCCAGTATTCAGATGGCCCCATATGAGGCACTCTATGGCTTAGATGCAGATCTCCGATTGGTTAGTGATGCGCCGGGATTCTACGGCACATTTGATGCCTTTAACTAAGAATACTCGGGAGTTTTCAAGCAACTTTTGTGGTTTTTGATGTTTTATTGTTATATTTGCAGAAAATGGAGCTAGAGATGGAAACAGAAGAAAAATAGTTCAAAAACCTCAACTGGTTAAGCCTGACGGCTGGCATGACACTACTAGAAAAACAGGGAAAACCGACCTCAAAAAACCGACATTCGGAGGTCGGTTTTCCCAGAAATACCGACTCAAAACCGACTCACAAGACCTAGTCGGAAAAGGCTTGGTTGGTTTTGTATACCGACATCGTGAGGTCGGTAAATACCGACCTCCGGATGTCGGTTTTAATTTTAAATCCAAAAATTAAGAATTTAATATATATTTTATTTTCTTTTATTTCCGACTTCCTGAAGTCGGTTTCTTTTTAAAAAAATATTATTAAAAATATAATATACTGACCTCCGGAGGTCGGTATTGTTTAATTTCTAATTTATTATCTTTTTGGTGTTCCGACCTCCGAAAGTCGGTATTACTGAATTTTTAATTTATTATTTTTTTGGTTTTCCGACCTCCGGAAGTCGGTATTACTGAATTTTTAATTTATTATTTTTTTGGTTTTCCGACCTCCGGAAGTCGGTATTACTGAATTTTTAATTTATTATATTTTTGATTTTCTGACCTCCGGAAGTCGGTATTACTGAAATTTTAATTTATTATTTTTCTGATATTCCGACCTCTTGAGGTAGGTATTATTTAAATTTCATTTTCCTATTTCACTTGATTCTGACTAATTGAGGTCCTTTTTTTGGAAAATTTTATTCAAAAAACCGACTTCCTGATGTCGGTTTTCTGGAAAATTTACCAAAAATACCGACCTCAGGAGGTCGGTTTGTTGTCGATATTTTGCCATAAAATTGGTAGTAAATTGCTGCAATTTGAATTGCCCACCTGCATATTTGATAATGCATATATTCAAAAAAAACCAGCTCAAATAGCTGTCAAGACGATATTTTCTATATTTACGTTTCACTACTTCAAATTAAACTTAAAATACGATCAAACAATCTAAAAAGTGTACAAACTATATATACTAAGTTCAAAATGTCTAGTAGTTAGGTACAACACAACTACTCATCAATAGCATCATCATCCTCATCCTCATCCTCTTCACCCTCCTCACCCTCGATATCAGACTAATCCACTAGGCATCGACGTTTATCACTAGCACAATGAGGAATAATCTTTCCCGACTCAAAAAGAGATTTTAACTGGGACTGAAGCTCCGCATACCTCTTGTTCTCTATCTCCTTTGATACTGCAATCTGTGCAATCTGCTCGTCTCTTTTCTTCTCCCTTTCGTTGATGCAGCAAGCTCGGCAGTGAGCATAGATATCTTCTCCTTCATTACAGACACGACCGCTTTATCCACATTATCGAAGCCTGAAGATGATGGACAATAAAACCAGGGTTTCTTCTCCGCAAAAGCCTTTTGTGTGTAACCATAGACTGAACCTCTTACTGGTTCACCCGCACTCTCTCGCCAAAATTGTTCTACTTGTTCATCTGTAAGCGGTGTGTCCTGACTTTCAGGAGGTTGAGTACTACGGTACTCCTGAATTCTTTGCACAAACGACTCCTATATTTAAATGAATAACTCTTAGCATATGAATATAATAGATAAAAGAAAAAAAAGAATAAAAAAAATAGTTTGAATGCAGTTCTTACATGTGTCTGTTGAGCACGTGTCTCACACCAACTTTCATCTGTGGAATTTTTTGGCGTCTTTGTGTGACAAACTTTGAATAACTCTTCCTGTGTTACAGGCCTACCCAAGTCTTTTTCCTGCAAACAACATGCATATAATGTGATTATTAATCTCCAAAAGCTACTTATCAAAAAGGATAATTTTATTTAACTAAATTAAGAAAATATACCATTCTCTTCTTTCTAGTAAGCTGGCTAATGGCCCCACCAGTGTGCAAAGAGCCGCCCTTATCCGATGCTCGAGCCTTCTTCCCGATCTCCCTTCTCTTAAGAAATTTTTCATCACTTTTCCAGAAATTCAATAACTTGGCCCACATATCTGGCACCACAAAAGATGGAACTCTATTTTCTGCCCGGCAATCAGAAAATAGGCCACTAAGCGCCTTCCCAGCTCTATATTTGAAGTTACTTTGAACTTTATTCTCATGCTCGGGAGCCCATACGTAATATTTCTGCAATAAAAAATAGTTAAATATTTATTCTAGAAATGTGTAGCCAATTTAAATGTATATAATGTGAATTTAATTGAAAAATATTTTTACCCTAAATTCTATGAAGATCTGTCCTTGGATATTAAGTGGTATCGAACCCCAAGTCGGGTACATATCATTATAAAATGATCCGATGCAATTAAGGATTATTTTTGTCATTCCTTCATCCAAAAATAACCTGCAATACAAGATTAAACACTTGGAATATAAATTTGCAAATTAAAAAATTAAAAAATAAACATATAAAAAAAAAGATGTAATATAGTTGAATAATACCTATATCCTATAGGCTCGATGATGAGTCTTTGGGTATGGTCTCTATCGCCTGACTGTAAACCACCTAGCCATGGACCATGTGCATCTGAGTGCTGGGTCATGGTAGTATTAGAACTCGAGCCACCGGAACCAAGACGAAGACCTGAAAGTCCAACTGATCCACTAGCAGCACTGGACTGACTAGTGCTGGCTGATGGCAAGGTAGACTGATGACCAAGATGGGAATAACCCTGTAGTGTTTGGTAACCCGAATTGGGTACCATGACGGGCAAAGATATAGAATGACCAGAAAGTGGAGTCATGCGAGTAGAGGCATTATGTGACTGATGTACCGAGTGAGAAGCTGAGAGTGAGGCTCGTGGTGAGATATAAGCTCGCGGGGGCTCATCAGCTATCACGACCTCAATGGGTCTTTCAGAAGTATACAGCTTTTTTTTCTTTTTTGAATTGACGGGTTTCTTTTGGTTACCCTTGTTCTTATCTACCATCTATTAAAATGAAGGTGAAGTTAAAAGAAAAAACAGAGAAATGCTCAGGTTACTAATATTTTGAACAATAAACTTAACAACAAACACAATGACCAAAATTGAAAAAATTATTAGTATTCATTTATTCCTCATATATATATGACAGATTGACAGTACCAACCTATTGTTATAGCAGTTCCTTAAGTTGTTTTACCTTTTGAGTAGAGCTCATGTATCACATTAGAACAATATTCTTCTCTTTTTTTGTCTTCTTTTTTTGTTTCTCTTTAATGTTGATGGATTATGAAGTCTTTTAATTGACAATGTATTTTATTTTAGATACATATAACACATAAATAATTACACATGCTATCATATTATATAATTATAGTACCAAAACATATTTGGTCACTAATAAGGGCTAAGATATATAACTCAGAACTTCAGATATGACTCTTGATTAAAGAACTATAATTGAAGATTACATTTTACAAATCTAAGAAGGCTGTAAATATTAAAAGAAATATCCTTTTCGGATTCAATAATTAAAAATAATGAATACAACATGCTAATTGCTATTCATCCTCTTCGGAAGTTTCGTCCCCATCTATCCATTCATTCTCTTCGGAAGTCTCCTCCTCAGTTGCCCATTCAACTTCTTCATCTGTTGATTCATCCTCCTCGACATTTGGTAATGTTTCTAACTCTTCTCTACTAACTTCTTCTAAAATGTGATCAGGATGCTCCAAGTTGGTTTCTAACTCAACGTCCACTTCTTGGTGAACAATTGCTATTTCGTTTTGATAAGCAACATCCAACACATTCTCAACTTCCACCCTCCCCATAGGCTTAGTTTTGATTACAACCCACCAATCAGACTTGTCCCTACGCAACGGATAAGGAGCATAGTACACTTGCTTAGCATTCTGTGCAATAATAAAAGGATCATAAGCATGATAAGTCCTGGTGTGTTTGACTTCAATGATGTTATGTTGCTTAAGTTCTCTTGTACCTCTGTTTGGTTTTGGATCAAACCACTTGCATTGAAAAAGTACAATTCTTTTGATTGGCCAACCAGAATACTCCACCTCTAGAATCTCCTGTAGCACGCCAAAATAATCAACGTTCTCATTTTGGTTTCCATCGCCACCTTTAACCCAAACCCCACTATTGTTAGTTTTTCTATTCTTTGAGTATTCCTCCGTGGCAAATTTAAAACCATTTACATTATATTGGGACATTGTATGAACTTTAATCGGTCCCCAAGAAATATCCTTGAAAAATTGATCAAATGTGGCGGCATTTTCTGAATTGTAGACCTATATATGGTTAGTAAATTAAAAATAGTGTTAGTAGAAGGAAGAGAACTATACGTTGTTGTTATTATGTATATATTATAACACTTACCCAATCAGTATACCATGTTGTAAATGACAAACACACTTGATCATGGCCATATAGCTCCACAAAATAACTGTAGTATCACATTAAAAATATAGTTAATTTTCTTAATGAAATTGTAGTTGAATATGTTGTGTAAGTATTTAATTTCCTTACTCTAAAAAGGGCTGGACTTCTGGGCAATTCAGCAAGACATGTAGCGCTGCAGATTTTTTCTCCTTTTCGGTAAGTATGCGCAATCTACGCCTTTTTGAACCCTTACCCGGCTGATTGAAGATTGATAATGGTTGTACTGCGGCATCAGTCACGGCATCAGCGTGTCGATTAGGTCTGTTTCTCAAGCACGACACTTGATCATCAAAGTAGTAAGAACAAAAGTGGGTTGTTTCTCTAGCAAGATATGCTTCAACTATAGAGCCTTCCACCCTATTTTTGTTTTTGACACTCCTTTTAGACTTGCCAATGGTGCTGTAAAATTTTACGTTAGATATGTATATAATTGAAGAAATAAGAATAAATGTGTTGTAGTTACTTACCGCTCATAAGGATACATCCACCTATTTTGAACTGGACCTCCCATTAGGGCTTCGTGGACAAGGTGAATGGGAAGATGTTCCATCACATCGAAGAACCCAGGTGGAAGAATCTTCTCCAACTTATTACTGATAACAACAATATTTTCAGCCATCTTAATCAGATTTTCTACTCTCAATGTGCTGGAACACAAATCTTTGAAAAATAAACTGATCTCTGCCATCGGTTTCCATATATTTTCAGGCAATCCATTAAAAGCAATCGGAAGTAATTGTTCCATGAAAACGTGGCAGTCATGACTTTTCATCCCATGTAAGATTCCATGGTCCATGTCAACCCTCTTCCCCAAATTGGAGGCATATCCATCTGGCATCTTCAAACTCTGCACCCACTCACAAATTTTTCGCTTTTGTTCCATTGTGAATGAATAACTGGCCTTGGGCTTAAGCAACTTCTCATTGGCAGACTCTTGTAAATGTAACTCTGGTCGTCTACAGTGTTCCGGTAAGTCAAGTCTAGCCTTAATATTATCCTTTGTCTTGCCAGTTACATCCATTACAGTGTTGAACAAATTATCAAAATAATTTTTTTCAATATGCATAACATCAAGATTATGTCTGAGTAGATTATCCTTCCAATAAGGTAATTCCCAGAATATGCTCTGTTTAGTCCAATTATGCGCAACACCGTACCCATGGAATTTATACGGTGGTTCCTCGGTAATCTTTGGCAAATTTTGAACCCTCTCCCAAATATCATGACCCGTTAATATTGGCGGTGGACCATTGTGTTCAGTTTTATTCTTTCTAAATGCATATTTCATTCTCCTGAACTCATGATTAGGTGGCAAGAACCGACGGTGACAATCAAACCATGAAGTTTTCCGACCATGTTTTAATGTGAATGATTTAGTATCTTCCATGCAGTAGGGACAAGCTAACTTTCCAGCAGTCATCCACCCAGACAACATTCCATAGGCAGGAAAATCATTAATAGTCCACATTAAGGTAGCACGCAAGTTGAAATTTTGTTTACGAGAAATGTCCCATGTTTCAACCCCCACAGACCACAACAGTTTCAACTCATCAATCAAAGGTTGTAAGTACACATCGATCAGACCTTTTGGATTACGCGGGCCAGGAATAACACAATTCAGAAATATATATGGACTTGTCATACACATCTCAGGTGGAAGATTATACGGTGTAATAAACACAGGCCAACATGAATATGGTGCAGCCCCAACTGAAAAAGGGGTGAAACCATCAGCACACAAACCCAACCTAACATTCCTTGGTTCAGCTGCAAAATCTGGATAAGTTCTATCAAAATGCTTCCAGGCCTCTCCGTCTGATGGATGACACATGACACCAGGTGGTCTTCTATTTTCACGGTGCCATCTCATATGAGGAGCGGAGCTATTTGATGCATACAACCTCTTCAACCTTGGTATAAGAGGTAAATAATGCATCGTCTTAAAAGCAATTTTCTTTGAAATAGAACCACGCTTATAGCGAGGGTGTCCACAGAACTTACATGACTCTATATTGACATCCTCCTTAAAGTATAACATGCAACCATTTTCACAACAATCAATTCTGATCGAGGAGAGCCCTAACTTTGAAACCAATCTCTTTGCCTTATAGTAAGAATCAGGAACCTTTATATTGGAGTCAACTAATTCATTCATAAGGTCTATCATAGAGTCCATTGCTCCTTGAGCAACATTCCAATCAGATTTGATACTTAACAATCTAACTGCAACAGACAATTGAGAGTGCGGACTCCCCTCAAAGAAAGGACGACTAGCATCACGCAATTGTTCATAAAAATTGTGTGCTTCTTCATTGGGAGGTTCTTCTACATTTTCCCCAAATTCAAAATCAGAATGCATCCCAAAAGCATCATGAATCATATCCGGCATTCTAGAATCTTGGACATAATTATGTTCCTCAGATCTACTACTTTCACCAACACAAAGTTACTAAACCTATTAATGTTACTATCAACTTCACCATGACTAGTCCAAACTGTATATCCTGGTTTAAAACCCTTGAACATAAGATGCATAGAAACATTCTCTGTTGTTTGATATCTCACGTTGCTACAGTTAATACAAGGACACCTAATCAACTTTGAAGTTAAAAAAGGCTCAAGTGTCTTTGCATGATTTATAAAACGAGTGACACCTTCTGCAAATTCCGGAATCATACCCGCTCGACCAGGATTGTTTCTATTATACATCCAACTACGATCAGGTTCCATCTACACAAACAATAAATCAAACTAGAGCTTAATTAAATCACATTTGAACTAATTCCAATAACTAAATCACACTTCACTATAAAAAGTCACTAGTTCAAAATTCCAACTAACAACTAACTACATTTTACTTATTTTAAGTCACTAGTTTAAAATTTTAACTTACTAAACTTCACAATTTTAAGTCACTAGTTCACAATTCCAACTAACAACTAACTACATTTTACTTATTTTAAGTCACTAGTTTAAAATTTTAACTTACTAAACTTCACAATTTTAAGTCACTAGTTCAAAATTTCAACTAACAACTAACTACACTTTACTTATTTTAAGTCACTAGTTCAAAATTTTAACTTACTACACTTCACTATAAAAAGTCACTAGTTCAAAATTCCAACTAACAACTAACTACACTTTACTTATTTTAAGTCACTAGTTCAAAATTTTAACTTACTACACTTCACAATTTTAAGTCACTAGTTCAAAATTTCAACTAACAACTAACTACACTTTACTTATTTTAAGTCACTAGTTCAAAATTTTAACTTACTACACTTCACTATTTTAAGTCACTAGTTCAAAATTTCAACTAACAACTAACTACACTTTACTTATTTTAAGTCACTAGTTCAAAACTTTAACTTAATACAAACTACACTTTACTTATTTTAAGTCACTAATTCAAATTTTAACTTAATAAACTTCACAATTTTAAGTCACTAGTTCACAATTCCAACTAACAACTAACTACACTTTACTTATTTTAAGTCACTAGTTCAAAATTTCAACTTACTACACTTCACTATTTTAAGTCACTAGTTCAAAATTTCAACTAACAACTAACTACACTTTATTTATTTTAAGTCACTAGTTTAAAATTTTAACTTACTAAACTTCACAATTTTAAGTCACTAGTTCACAATTTCAACTAACAACTAACTACACTTTACTTATTTTAAGTCACTAGTTCACAATTTTAACTTACTAAACTTCACAATTTTAAGTCACTAGTTCACAATTCCAACTAACAACAAACTATCATTTACTTATTTTAAGTCACTAGTTCAAAATTTTAACTTAATACAAACTACATTTTACTTATTTTAAGCCACTAGTTTAAAATTTCAACTTAATACAAACTACACTTTACTTATTTTAAGTCACTAGTTCAAAATTTCAACTTACTAAACTTCACAATTTTAAGTCACTAGTTCACAATTCCAACTAACAACAAACTATCATTTACTTATTTTAAGTCACTAGTTCAAAATTTTAACTTAATACAAACTACATTTTACTTATTTTAAGCCACTAGTTTAAAATTTCAACTTAATACAAACTACACTTTACTTATTTTAAGTCACTAGTTCAAAATTTCAACTTACTAAACTTCACAATTTTAAGTCACTAGTTCACAATTCCAACTAACAACTAACTACATTTTACTTATTTTAAGTCACTAGTTCAAAATTTTAACTTAATACAAACTACATGTTACTTATTTTAAGTCACTAGTTCAAAATTTTAACTTAATACAAACTACATTTTACTTATTTTAAGTCACTAGTTCAAAATTTCAACTTACTACACTTCCCAATCTTAAGTCATTAGTTCAAAATTTCAACTAACAACTAACTACACTTTACTTATTTTAATTCACTAGTTCAAAATTTTAACTTAATACACTTCATTATTTTAAGTCACTAGTTCAAAATTTCAATTAACAACTAACTACACTTTACTCATTTTAAGTCACTAGTTCACAATTTCAACTTACTAAATTTCACAATTTTAAGTCACTAGTTCATATTTTCAGTTTATATGCATGATAATGATGTGCCAAACACAATCAGTAGCCCAATGACTCACAAATAAACCTATCGGCCCTGCACAGGCTCCAATCGCTCTACAGCATACATAACCAGCTCTATAATCGAGATATCGATGTCCGAGACTCACGGACATTCCCAAATAACCCACCATCTATGGTCCAGAGGCATAATCAAGGCCACACAGGGCCACAAGGGTAATACTACCAACTAAAACGAATACTACAACCATAAAGCGGACAAGGTCCGGGATGCAAAGCTAATAAAATCCAACCCAAGGATGCTAATTAGTATTAAGTGTCAACACTAGATGGACACAAATTGATCTTGCAAGAAAATCAGTTTTGTCATCAATAGGATCAACTAGTCTTGACACTTACTAATCAACCACATTATAATCAAATTAAAGACTAAGTGTCAACACTAGATGGACACAAATTGATCTTGCAAGAAAATCAATTTTGTCATCAATAGGATCAACTAATCTTGACACTTACTAATCAACCACATTATAATCAAATTAAAGACTAAGTGTCAATACTAGATGGACACAAATTGATCTTGCAAGAAAATCAATTTTGTCATCAATAGGATCAACTAGTGTTGACACTTATGCTAAACAAATACATTATAACTAAATTAAAGACTAAGTGTCAACACTAGGTGGACATAAATTGATCTTGCAAGAAAATCAATTTTGTCATCAATAGGATCAACTAGTGTTGACACTTATGCTAAACAAATACATTAACAATGACATAACCTAGTTAAATGATAAATCCTAATTTAGTAACTAAAATTAACAAAGATAAACCCTAATTTAATAACTATAATTAATTAACAAGAAAATTAAAATTACTTACCTTGATGGACCCCCACCGGAGCAGCAACAGAGACGGCGACAGGCGGCAGCGGCAGGCGACAACAACCTTCAGCAGCAGCAGCGGCAGCGGCAGGCGACAACTACCTTCAGCAGCAGCAGCGGCAGCAACCTTCAGCAGTAGCAGCGGCAGCAACCTTCAGCAGCCGCAGCAGCGGCAGCAATGTGCAGCAGCAGCGGCAGCGGCAGGCGACAACAACCTTCAGCAGCAGCAGCGGCAGCAAACTTCAGCAGCAGCAGCGGCAGCAACCTTCAGCAGCAGCAGCGGCAGCAATGTGCAGCAGCAACGGCAGCGGTGGAAGGCACCAACAACCTTCAGCAGCAGCAGCGGCAGCAACCTTCAGCAGCAGCAGCGGCAGCGGTGGAAGGTGGGGGGGACGCCGGAGGGAAGGTTTTCGGAGGGAGGGGCGCCGGAGGTGAGGGTGGTGGTCGATCGGGGAGAGAGAGAGAGTGTGTGAGTGTGGGTGTTAGGGTTTTTAGGTAATAAAATTTTTAAAAAAAAAAAAACCGACCACTTGAGGTCGGTTTTTTAAAAAAAATTAAAAGTAATGAATAAAAATTATTTAATCATCAACATATTTCATAAACTCGGATACATTATTGTTCGTTACATTACTCAATGATTATGCTACTATACAATGTATTTCATACTACTTGAATGGATTATCAATCGATTAATTAATTAGCTTTTGAATACGTACTATATATGTACATCATGACTAGACGAGACATATATTTAAGACGACGGACCAGTAATATATAGGACTTGGTTAATTATATTACTCAACGATCGTCATCGTATAGTACCTCATATGTACGTAATACAACGTATTCCACTAGCTACTTGGATGAATTGTCGATTAGTTATTAGCTTTTGAATATGTACTCTATATATAAATATACATCACTAAAGACGAGACATATATATTCAAGATGATGGACCATCTAATATACAGGACTTGATTAATTATATTACTCTATGATCGTATATTACCTCATATATGTATGTAATACAATGTATTCCATACTACTTGGATGGATTATCGATTGGTTAATTATCTTTTGAATACGTACTATATATATACGTACAATATCGCCACAAAAAACATATATTCAAGACGACAGATCATTACTATATATATAGGACTTGCTTATTTACATTACTCAACAATCGTATATTACCTCGTGTGTACGTAATACAATGGTATTCCACTGCTTGGATGGATTATCGATTAGTTAATTAGCTTTTGAATACGTACTATATATATACGTACAATATCGCAACAAAAAAACATATATTCAAGACGACAGATCATTACTATATATATAGGACTTGGTTATTTACATTACTCAACAATTGTATATTACCTCGTGTGTACGTAATACAATGGTATTCCACTGCTTGCATGGATTATCGATTAGTTAATTAGCTTTCCAATACGTACTATATATATACGTACATCACTAGACGAGACATATATTCAAGACGACGGATCATTATAGTACATAGAATAACTTGGTTAATTATATTCAATGATCGTATATTAATTCATATGTACGTAATATACAACATATTCCATACTACTTGGATATGGATTATATATCGATTGGTTAATTAGCTTTTGAATACGTACTATGTATATACGTACATCACTAGACGAGACATATATTCAAGACGATGGATCATTATATATAATATATAGGACTTGGTTAATTACATTTCTCAATGATCGTATATTAACTCATATGTACGTAATATATGACGTATCCATACTACGTATTTGGATATGTATTATCGATCGGTTAATTAGCTTTTGAATACGTACTATTTATATATATATATATATATATATATATATATATATATATATATATATATACGTATATACATCACTAGACGAGACATATGTATATTCAAGACGATGTATAAGTTATGAGGGAATCTATGTATTATCTTATACAGGATATAGAAGGTGGAATAAGTAATACTTGTATAATTAATACATGAATAACTAATCCCTACATAACTAATACATGTATAAATAATATATAGATTCCCTCATAACTAATATCTACATTACTAATACCTATATAACTTTAACTAGTTACCAAACGACCCCTTAGTGTTATACACAATAGAAAAATAGTGATTATTACAAATATTTTAAAGGTAATACCGACATCCGGAGGTCGATTTTATTCAAAATAATTAAATAAAAGTAAAATACCGACCTCCGGAGGTCGGTATTACCTTTAATTTTAATGAAAATAAAATTAATTATGTTAAATAAATAATACCGACCTCTGAATGTCGGTATTAATATTATTTTTATTTTATAATATAAATAAAATAATTAAATAAAAAATAAAAAATAAATACCGACTTCGGGAAGTCACTATGAGAATAATTTAAGGTAAATAAAATCAATTATGTAAATTTAATATTACCGACATCAGGAAGTCGGTATTAATTTGTTTTTTTTGTTTTTTATCTTATAAATAACTGTCCTCCGGAGGACGGTTTATTTAAAAGTTATTAAAAATATTTCTTTTTTTCATTTTTTTATATTTAATTGAGATAAATTTAAATTTTATTTTTTATTTACTAATTCGATACCGACTACAAGAGGTCGGTTTTTCTTAATTTTATTTTTTTCTGGGAAAGTTTTCGACCATCGGAGGTCGGTATTTGATTTTTCCGCATTTTTTTTCCAAATAAACCGACATCTTGAAGTCGGTTTTCTTAAGAAAATAAAATAATTTTTTGTTTTTAACAATACCGACTTCCGAAGGTCGGAAATTACCGACTTCCATAGGAGGTCGGTAATTTTGAGGTCGGTATTCACAGTTTTTTTAGTAGTGAATAATTCATAACCTATTAAGGTTGTACAGAAGCTCAATATAGGAATTCAATTACATACGAAAAGAATTCACTATATAATATAAGGATCATATTACTCGCAATACCCCAGACATCATTCATAATTCATAACCTATTAAGGTTGTACAGAAGCTCAATATAGGAATTCAATTACGTACGAAAAGAATTCACTATATAAATATAAGGATCATATTACTCGCAATACCCCAGACATGATTCACTATTTCAATAGTCACTTATCCGATCCCCCGTCCTCTAAGAGGTGAACTCGAGTTCATGTTTAACTTTATATCCACAATACACTTGATACCTATATGGTAAGTTTAATGACTGGCCTGAAATACAAGTTAAATTATGTCACGGCCCAGACCATCTTGAGTGGCACCCACCCAACCCCCGGATGAGCGAACCAATAGAGCTCAACTCTTAGCATAGCCTAACAACTTAAAACCAGTATACAAAAAGTAAACTAGCAATCAATATGAATAAATTAACTCTATTATAATTAGCCTACGGAAATATCCTTCCCTGGAATCTAAAAGTCACCGTACCAAAACACTACCAAACTAGAGTACGGGGATGCAACCCCAAATAAAAAAATAGTCTAAGTGCAAAACAAGTGGGCTACAACTCAGATAGATAGAAATCAAGCCAGCTTGATCGAACAGCTCACCCTTGATATTCATAAGTGTCAATCCTACAAGTGAGGTCGTGCGTCAACCGCCGAAAGATTTTCTGTACTCACAAAAAGACAAACAAGTGCAATATCAGTACACAACTATCGTGTACTGGTAGAATCATCAGCCAGTTCCAAATAAACAGTATAGGAGCAGTACACAAGTCAAGTAATAGTACAATAAAGCATGTAAACATGCTAACAAGTAATTCTAGACTATAAGTCTCTCCCTAATTTGTCCCTATATGTAAACCACTTTCACAACTATGATCAACAATTCACAATAACAATAATTATACCGCATTACATATCCTGGACCCACCCTGGATCCCCTCTAGACAACATCTAAGTGTCAAACATACAACCCGGTCTACACCAAGACCAACCTCACAGATCAAGTAACAACCCGGCCTCTCAAGAACCAAAATGCACAACAACAAATCATAAACACAACTCGGTCCACTTAGAGAACCATTAGTAAAGATGCAATAATATAATAAATTAAATTCATACCAGGCGTGGTATCCGAGCCAACCGTTAGTATATCCCGTACCAGGCGTGATACCCGAGCCAACCTTTAGTATTCCCGTACCAGGCGTGGTACTCGAGCCAACCGTTAGTATTCCCATACCAGACGTGGTACCCGAGCCAACCGAATGTCACATAAATCCACAGTCACAATAATGAACGATCAACACTTGTAAACCAACAAGTAAAAACACCTAGTTCATTTCACAAGACTTAAAACAAGACTTTTGGACATTCCTAAATCATTTCCTAAGCAATGCAGACCATACAAATACTTAGACATAGGTACACAATCATACAATGCATACATGAAAACAATAACCATCACCTACCTCAAAAAATCAAGCTCTATAGTGCCGGAGCCTTCCCTTTTTCAGGATCCTTTGCTTGTTCTTGGTCTAGAAATAAACACATAAACACTATAGTTAATTAACTGGCTTAAATTACCCCAATTATACAAAAATCCTAATCCCCAGGACAAATGTAACGACCAGGTCCATCGTTATATAAATTTTTCCAATTTCGTAAATTTGGGAAAAATGATTTAAAAATATGTTTGAAGTAAGTAGGGTGACGTCATGGGAAAATTTCTGATTTTTGGAAATAATTCGGGCTGACGTCACTCCACTATAGCGGTAATTATTTTGCTATAGCGGAACCGCCATAGCGAAGGGTAACTGCCATAGCAAAATGACGGGAGGCAGTAGCCTCAGAACGAGATTTTATTAAAAAGCTTCTCCTCCTAAGTTAGAAAACATACGATGGTTTCTCCAAAAACTCTCTCAAGCTTCTCCAAGGCTAGGGAATCATGAGGAGGATGGGTCATGGCTGAAGGGACGTAGAGCAGCAGATTTCAGGACCATCGTTCAGCCGAGAACGCCTTCACGGAGCCAGAAATGCATAGTTGCAGCTGCTTGGTGCCAAGGTGGGCTAGGTTTTCATGAGTAGTTAGACCTGTTTGCATTTTGTATTCATCGTATAGCGGAATGGAGATTTTATGTTTTAGGCCTCCGGGCACGGAGTCTGGTGGATTTGGTATTAGTTATGAGTGATCTAAGGATTGGTTGGATCGATCTGTGTATTGATCGTAGCTATTTTGGGCTGTTATGTTGTCTTTGCATGCTAAAATGATAGGACGCAGGGACTGAGATATCAGGAAGGTTCGGGGAACTGGAAATTGCAAGGATAACTAAAAGGGTATGAAAGTGGGAAACTCCTAGGCGAGGTTTCGGGAATGCTGAAGGCATGATAAGTAGTCGTTATGTTGCTAAGGGCTAAGGGGTGGTAACTCGTGATGTTATTATTTAGGTAACTTCTGAAATCAACGGGGTTGTTAAATTATGCTAAAAAGGGGAAACCGTTCTTTATATGTAAATAAAGGGGTGAGTGTGATTAGTCTTCGGACGGAGGTCGAAATTAAGTATATACCCGGGAGAGAGGGTAGGTGATGGTTTACGATTCCTGTGAATGTTGTATGTTTTGTTCTCTTATCTAAGTATTCGTATGAATTGCATGGCTTAGAGGAACTGTGTAGAATGTCTAAGGGTCCTGTTTTACAGTCTGCGAATTGAACGGTGTGTTGCTTGTTGGTTTACAAGTTGTTGTTCATTATTTTGACTGTGGATTGTTGACATTCAGTTGGCTCGGGTACGACGCCTGGTACAGGTATACTAATGGTTGGCTCGGGTACCACGCCTGGTACGGGTATAACAAATGGTTGGCTCGGGTACCACGCCTGGTACAAAATACTAACGGTTGGCTCGGGTACCATGCGTGGTACGAGTTTATTTTACTGCATCATTGCATTGATATTGTTGCATTGCGTTGACTGTTATTGGTTTCGTGAGTGGACTGGGCTTTTTAATTGAATTGTGATATTTGTTGGTGGTTCTTGAGTGACCGGGAATCCTGTTATATCTGTTGAGTTGGTCTTGGATTAGGTCGGGTTGTTTGTTTAACACTTAGGTGTTGTTTAGAAGGGATCCTAGGGTGGGTCCAGGCTATAAGACAAGGGTTGTTGTTGGTTATGTTGTTGATTGATGATCATATTCATAAAGGTGGTTTACATGTGGTTGATAAACTGAGGGAGATGGTTGGGAGTTGGGCGTTGCATCACTAGTGGGTATTATCATAAGAGAGATTCTTGGGAACCCTTGGGGGGTCCAGATTGTTATAGAGGATACTATAAGGGTGAGGGGTCTAGACTGACAGTGGTTTGGATGGTTTCCAAAATGTGCAGTCCTGGGGATTTGTAGAGTAAACAGGGTGGTAGTTCGGGTCAGGACTTAGGGGTTAGACTAGTAGTAAGACTTGGGAAGTCTAAGGTCGATAAGACTTGGGAAGTTTAAGGTTAGTATGACTTGAGTAGTCTGAGAAGTGAGGGAGTTGGCAGCGTAAGGAGCAGGAAGGGTTGGTTAGTATTGAATAGAACGGGGAGGAGGTTGGAGGATGGAAATTAAATTACATTATTTGCAGTCATATTTTTTCCTATTTTTGTTATATGATGGTAGGAGTGGATTTGGGTTGACCGATGATTCCTACCAGTACGTGTGTTTGTACTGATTCTACTCTTGCTATACCTTTTTGGGTATAGTCTGGTTGCAGGATTGGTGATGTTTCATATGTTCACGGCGATGAGGATCTCCAACAGCTTCTGTCCTTCGATTCCATTATCGAAGTTGTGTCTTTTCTTTCTTGTATAAATCTTGTAGTAGCTCTTGTACCTGTTTAGACTAGATCCTAGAAAGGGGTGTTTTCAAGTGTAAAACTGTTCTTCTACTTTTCGGGGTTGTAATTAAAAAGTTTCTTTTAAGAAGGAAAGGTTTATTTTGTTGATTCTATTTTTCATGTGTTACTTGTTGGACGTATGGTGAGGGTTCGTCTATCTAGGTGGTTAGAGTAGGCGCCCGCATGGCCCGGTAGGTTGGGTCGTGACACCAAACTATGATCATCCCAACCCTTTTCTGGGCTTTCCCGCCATTAATTCACCTAAGATTATCATTTACACCAATACATTTAGAGAATTAAAGCTTGGTGATCATTACCCATTAACTATAAACAATACCCAAGAACTCTAGCACCCTAGAATTCCCCCTTTTCTCCGGATTCTACAATCCTAAGTTATCCCAAACATTTCCCCAAGTCCACCCCTAGCAATTCTATAGTGTAGGAAATATATTACGGAGTTTGAAGAGTAGAATCCTTACCTTTAGGACAAAAAATGATGGAAAACGGATGGAAATCGCCCAAAATTGCCCCCTTCTTCTCCCAAAATGTTTCAAGAAAAACTAAACTGTTTTGGGAAAGTTTCTGCATTAAATCCCGTCATACTCCGCTATTGCGGTCTGCTCCGCTATAGCAGTACCATCATAGAGGAGTCGTCAGCTATGACGGTGGCTAACTGGCGTTGACTTTTGCTGTAGCGGTATTTTCTCCGCTATGGCGGAGGTCGCTATGGTGGAGTGTCAACCGCTATGGCGATTGACACGGGACATAAAGTCATAAAATCTCTAAAATTGGTCCATTTTACAACACACATAATTTCTCGATGTTCCGGAACAACCCCTTCACGTCAACTTCGATTTCAGGAGTTCTACTTACCCAAATTTGATTTTGAGAAGTCCCCGGACTCCTTTACATCTTAGCTAAAAAGAAAACTAGCCCAAATCAAGCATCTAACATAATCCTTACCCGGATTGCCCTAGACCATACCTCTCTCCAAAATCGGCCGAGATTAGCCTAGCCCAGAATTTCAAACTCCCAAACCCGGAGTTTTCTAACTCTAAAAATTGGCACGAATGATTCACACGTAACGATGGACCCGGTCATTACAATAGATACCAATTTACCCATCATTCATCCCCGAACGATCAAACCCGTAAATACAAAAAGTAAAGAGCGAAAAGAGTAGTACATGTATCCTCAAACAGGTAAGGGTACTTGTCCCGCATGTCCTTCTCGGTTTCCCAAGTGGCTTTCTTAATCGTACGATGCTTCCATTGAACCTTTACCATACTGATCACCTTTGTCCTCAATTTTTGGACATCCCGATCAAGAATCAAAACTGGCTCCTCTTCATAGCGAAGATCCTTATCAAATATCACATCATCCCACTTGATGATGTAGTCCCCATCCCCATGGTATCGCTTCAGCATGGATACATTGAATACCGGATGGACACCCAACAGACTGGGCGGCAGTGCTAATCTATAAGCCACTGGCTCTACGATCTCAAGAACTTCAAATAGTCTGATGAACCGAGGGCTGAGCTTTCCCTTCTTACCAAAACGCATAACTCCCTTCATTGGTGACACTTTTAACAATACCTGCTCACCAATTTGAAATTACATGTCCCTTACCTTGCGATCCGCATATTCCTTCTGCCTGCTTTGGGCAGCTAGCAACTTAGTTTTAATGCTCTTACCTTTTCATGTGCTTCTCGTACGAATTCTATGCCCAAAGGCTTTACATCGCCTTCCTCAAACCACCCTATGGGTGACCTAACACTCCTTTCATACAGAGCCTCGAACGGTGTCATGTCGATACTAAAGTGGTAGCTATTGTTGTATGAGAACTCACACAATGCTAGAAACTAGTCCCAATGACCCCTGAAGTCAATCACACATGCTCTCAGAATGTCCTCCAACACCTGAATCATCCTCTCCCACTGACCATCAGTCTGAGGATGGAAGGTTGTACTAAAGCTGAGTTGAGTGCCCAACTCCTCATGCAACTTACCCCAAAACTTGGAGATAAACTGCGTACCCCTGTCTGAAATGATGGACAGTGGCACTCCATGCAATCTCACAATCTCCTTCACGTAGATCTTAGTTAATTGCTGTGAATTGTAATCCACCCTGACCGAAATGAAGTGAGCTGACTTGGTCAGCCTGTCAACAATAACCCAAATAGAGTCATACTTTCTCAAAGTCTTGGGGAGACCCACCATAAAATCCATGGCTATTCTCTCTTACTTCCACTCTGGAATGGGCATTCTCTGGATTAGTCCTGCAGGTCTTTGGTGCTCATAATTTACCTGCTGGCAATTCTGACACCTGGACACAAAATTCGCTATGTCCCTTTTAATCCCAGGCCACCAATAAAGTTGCCTCAAATTTCTGTACATCTTGGTTACACCCGAATGAATCGAATATCGTGAACCATGAGCCTCTGCCAACACCTTCTAAATCAGGTCATCAACCCGAGAAACACAAATCCTTTCTCTAAAATTTAACACACCGCCAGAATCCAACGTGGCATTCCCGGACTCTCCAGATATTGCTTTGCTCCGAAACCTTCTCAACTGCGAATCCTGAAACTGCTTGGCATTTATCTCCTCTATGAATGTGGATTTGACCTCAATACTGGCCAAAATCCCACATTATCCTAAAATACCCAAGTGCATGAACTTAGATTCCAATACCTGAATCTCGTTAGCAAGTGGTCATTTGGACACCCCCAAACAAGCCAAACTTCCCATGCTAACTGTCTTCCGGCTTAATGCGTCTACCACCACATTAGCCTTACTCGGAAGTACTGAATAGTCACATCATAGTCCTTTAACAACTTCATCCACCTTCTATGCCTCAAATTCAAGTCTTTCTAAGTGAATACATGTTGCAGACTACGATGGTTGATGAAAACTTCACACTTGACACCATAAAGATAGTGTTTCCAAATCTTGAGTGCAAACACTACCGTTGTCAACTCCAAATTGTGTGTCGGATAGTTTCTCTCATGCACCTTCAACTGCTTAGAATCATAGGCTATTACATTCCTATCCTGCATCAATACAACACCCAAACTAGAATGTGAAGCATCACAATAAATAGTAAAATACTTACCTTCAACCGGCAAAGACAAAATAAGAGCCGTGGTCAGAAGGGTCTTGAGCTTTTGAAAGCTCTCCTCGCACTTGTTGGACCATACAAATGTTACATCTTTCTGTGTCAACCTTGTTAAGTGGGTAGCAATGGATGCAAAATCATTGACGAACCTACGATAGTAGCCTGCAAGCCCTACAAAACTTCTCACCTTAGTCACCGAGCTAGGCCGGACCCAACCCTTGACTGCCTTAATCTTCTGGGGATCTACCATCACCCCTTTTTCTGACACTAGATGCCCCAAGAATGCTACTGAAGTCAACCAGAACTCACACTTGGAGAACTTCGCATAGAGCTTTTGACGTCTCAAAATGTCCAACACTATACGGAGATATTTAGCATGCTCCTCCCTACTGTTGGAGCAGATTAATATATCATCAATGAAAACAATGACGAACAAATCCAAGAAAGGTTTAAACACCCCATCCATCAGACTCATGAATGCTTCCGGTGCATTGGTCAAACCAAACGACATCACTAAAAATTCGTAATGTCCATACCGAGTCCGAAAAGCAGTCTTAGGAATGTCCTCAAGCCTAATCTTTAACTGATGATATTCCGACCTCAAGTCAATTTTTGAAAACACCGATGCACCCTGTAGCTGGTCAAAAAGATCATAAATACGGGGTAGAGGGTACTTATTCCGGATGGTGACCTTGTTCAGTTTCCTGTAATCTATGCACATCCGCATACTACCATCCTTCTTTTTGAAAAACAAGACAAGAGCACCCCAAGGCTTCGCCTTGGGACGGATAAATCCCTTATCTAGGAGTTCCTAAAGCTGATACTTAAGCTCCCTTAACTCTGTCGGAGCCATACGATAAGGAGGGATGTAAATTGGGCGAGTGCCCGGCTCCAAGTCAATACAAAAATCGATATCCCTGTCCGGAGGCATGCCAGGCAAATCTACTGGGAACACCTCTCAGAACTCTAAAACGACTGGAACTGACTCAATAGAGGGGGACTCCACACTATTATCCTGGAGATGAGCCAAAAAGGCTAGACACCCTCTCCCCACTAGCTTTCTAGCCAGAAAAAATGATAGTATTTTGGCCGGTTTTGACCTGTACACACCTTCCCGCTCTAGCCTATCCTTACCCGGAATCTCTAGAGCCACAGTCTTGGTATTACAATTTAACACATCATGATAAGGGGATAACCAGGTCATGCCCAAAATAACATCAAAGTCAACCATATCCATAATTACTAAATCTACCCAAGTATGCAACCCCACAAATACTACAGGACAATTACGATAAACATGAGTCACAATCACCGACTCTCCAACCTGGGTAGAAGCATGGATAGGGGAATCAAGAATATCACATATCAAGTCCAGACCCAACACGAAACTCACAGACACATAAGAATATGTAGAACCTAGGGCAAATAGTAGAAGCCATTATATCACATACAAGAATGGTACCTGTGATCACCGCATCTGATGCCTTAGCCTCAGTCCTCCCTGGAAAAGCATAACAGTGAACCCGATAATCAATCCGGGCAACTTCCCTAGCTGGTTGCGCCGCACCCCTGCCCGCGCTGCCATTCCCTCTATCTCTCTGGCCTCCCTGAAAGTTACCTCCCCCACCTTGTGGATGACCTCTAGCATGACTACCTCTACCTGTCGGGACCACAACCTTAGGCTGATGTTGAACTTGATTACCGGTCTGCCTATGAGGGCACTCCCTCTTAAAGTGGCCCAGATCACCATAATGGAAACAACCGCAATCAAGTGCAGGCCTGTTTATAGATGTGTAGGAAGCTCCCTGGCCTCTAGGAGCTGTAAACTGCTGATTAGCTCCTGGAAGACCACATGTAGCAGCTGACAAAGCCGACTGAATAGGATGGGCTGAGTATACCTGCTGATTCTGTCCCCTGAAGTATGAACCACTGTAGTTTTCCTCATTTCGGGGCTTCTTGGCTAACACTTTAGCCTGCCCCGCTTGCCTGAATCCCTCAAGTTTATTTACATAATCTGCCACTTCATTGAAGACTTTCCCTGAAGAAGTCATGTGCACCGACAATAACTGAAGCTCAATATTCAAACCGTTGACAAATAATCGAACCTTCTCCTCCTCAGAACCCAACAACTGTGTAGCAAAATGAGACAAGGCATGAAATTTTGCCTCATAAGCAGAGACTGACATACTACCCTGCTCCAAATTCAAGAATTCATCCTTTTTTCGGTCCCTCAAAGTACGGGGTACGTACTTCTCTAAGAAGAGAGCGTGGAACTGCTCCCAAGTCAGTGGGGGCAAAACAGACGACAGACACTCCACATGAGATCTCCACCACTGCTTGGCATCACCCTGCAGCTGAAATGTGACGAACTCAACCCCATGCTATTGCACAATGCCCAGCTTGAGCAGCCTCTCATAGCAATCCAGTATGAATTCATAAGCATCTTCCCTATCGGTACCCTGAAATGTGGGAGGTTTCATCTTGAGAAACTTTGTCAGCATCTCATATTCACTTTCTGTCATCATTGGGCCTAGCATTGGCCTGAAGAAATCACCTGTGACTGAAGCTGCATCCATCCTAGGAGCTGTAAGGTCTATTGGCTGAGTGCCCAGAGCCTGATTTGCAACTCCCGCGGGTATGGCTCCGGCATCAACCAAACCACTCAAGAAGTTCCAAGCCTGTTGAAATGCTTTGGGCATCAGAGAGGGAAAGCCTGCACCTCCAGCCGGTGCCGCTTCCACCTATGCCCCTTCATCCTCCACAACAACTTTCACATCTTCGACAACCTGCTCCTGGGGTGGGGGAGGGGTTGCCTCTCGCTCTCCTGCAGTGGCCTGAGCTCCACCCCTGGCGGGAGTGGCTCTACCTCTACCCCTACCCCTACCCCTGCCTCTACCTCTGTCTGTTGGGCCTGTGGCTGGAACCGCTGGTCTTGCTCTGTTGTTCCTTGTGTTAACCATTTGCGGACAGAAGAGTGAAAGAGTCAGATACCAATTTGTACCACCAGATACCAATTGAAATCAAGTTATAGCACTATGGAAGAAAGAAGAGATAGGTTCGGACGTCTCTGCACCATTCCGCAAGACTCTACTAGACCTCTTTTGGTACGACGATATCAACGAACTTAGGGCTTTGATACCATCTTTGTCATGGCCCAGACTGCCGTGAGTGGCACCCACCCAACCCCCGAATGAGTGAACCAATAGAGCTCAACTCTTAGCATAGCCTAACAACTTAAAACCACTGTGCAAAAAGTAAACTAGCAATCAATATCAATTAATTAACTCTATTATAATTAGCATGCGGGAATATCCTTCCCTAGAATCTAAAAGTCACCATACTAAAACACTACCAAACTAGAGTACGGGGATGCAAGCCCAAATAAAGAAATAGTCTAAGCCCAAAACAAGTGGGCTACATCTCAGATAGATAGAAATCAAGGCAGCTTGATCGAACAACTCACCCTTGATATCTGGAAGTGTTAGGCCTACATGCGAGGTCGTGCGTCAACTGCCGGAAGATTTTCTGTACTCACAAAAAGACAAGCAAGTGCAGTATCAGTACACAATCACCGTATACTGGAAGGATCATCAGTCAGTTCCAAATAAACAGTATATGAGCAGTACACAAGTCAAGTAATAATACAGGAAAGCATGTAAACAGGCCAACAAATAATTCTAGACTAGAAGTCTCTCCCTAACTTGTCCCCACATGTAAACCACTTTCACAATGATGATCAACAATTCAAAATAACAATAATTATACCACATTACATATTCTGGACCCACCCTGAATCCCCTCTAGACAACATCTAAGTGTCAAACATACAACCCGGTCTACACCAAGACCAACCTCACAGATCAAGTAACAACTCGGCCTCTCAAGTACCAAAAAGCACAACCACAAATCATAAATACAACCCGATCCACTCAGGGAACCATTAGTAAAGATGCAACAATACAATAAAGTAAACCCGTACCAGGCGAGCTACCCAAGCCAATCGTTAGTATATCCCATACCAGGCGTGGTACCCGAGCCAACCATTAATATTCCCGTACCAGGCGTGGTACCCGAGCCAACCATTAATATTCCCGTACTAGGCGTGGTACCCGAGCCAACCGTTAGTATTCCCATACAAAGTATGGTACCCAATCCAACCAAATATCACATAAATCCACAGTCACAACAATGAACAATCAATACTTGTAAATCAACAAGTAAAAAAACCTAGTTCATTTCACAAGACTGAAAACAAGACTTTTGGACATTCCTAAATCATTCTCTAAGCAATAAAGACCATACAAATACTTAGACAGAGGTACAAAATCATACAATGCATACATGAAACTAATAACCACCGCCTACCTCAAAAAATCAAGCTCTTTAGTGCCGGAGCCTTCCCTTTTTCAGGATCCCTTGCTTGTTCTTGGTCTAGAAACAAACACATAAACACTATAGTCAATTAACTGACCTAAATTACCCGGATTATACAAAAATCCTAATCCCCAGGCCAAACCATGATCATCCCAACCCTTTTTTGGGCTTTTTCGCCATTAATTCACCTAAGATTATCATTTACACCGATATATTTAGAGAATTAAAGCTTGGTGATCATTACCTATTAACAATAAATAATACCCAAGAACTCTAGCACCCTAGAATTCCCGCTTTTCCCCGTATTCTACAATCCTAGGTTATTCCAAACCTTTCCCTAAGTCCACCCCCAGCAATTCTATAGCGTAGGAAAGATATTACGGAGTTTGGGAAGTAGAATCCTTACCTTTAGGGAAAAAATAGTGGAAAATGGATGGAAATCACCCAAAATCTCCTGCTTCTTCTCCCAAAATGTTTCAAGAAAAATTAAACTATTTTGGGAAAGTTTCTGCATTAAATCCCTTCATGTTTTGTTATAGTGGTCCACTCCGCTATAATGGTACCACCGTAGCGGAGTCATACTCTATAGCGTTACTGCCGTAGCGGAGTCATCCGCTATGGCAGAGGCTGATCGATGTTGACTTCCGCTGTAGCGGTATTTTCTCCACAACGGTAGAGGTCGTTATGGCGGAGTGTCAACCACTATGGCGGTTGACACGGGATAGAAAGTCATAAAATCTCCAAAATTGTTCCATTTTACAATACACTTAATTTTTCGACGTTCTGGAACAACCCCTTCACATCAACCTCGATTCCGGGAGTTCTACTTACCCAAATTCGATTCTGAAAAGTTCTCCGGACTCCTTTATGTCTTAGCTAAAAGGAAACTAGCTCAAATCAAAATATCTAACCCAATCCTTACCCAGATTGCTCTAGACCATACCTCACTTCAAAACCGACCGAGATTAGCCTAGCTCAGAATTTCAAACTCCCAAACCCGGAGTTTTATAACTTTAAAAATTGGCACGAATGATTCACACGTAATGACGGACCCGGTCGTTACAAATTATTTATTTTAATCATATTTTCTTTTCTATCGAATATATCTATTTTAAATCAACTGCTTTTCTAGACATGCATTGCATTACTGAATCACTCATGGCTATTAGTGACATGCTAAAATAGCAACACCAATCGAAACTTCAAGAAACAGTCAAAGGTCAAAGTGTATTACAATAAAAAGTTAATATAACTTCTCAGGGTCTCACACAATGAAGAAGCAGGGATTTATTTTTTCATTAACCCGTTAGTCGTTAAGCGCACGTAGTATGATACACGTGCTATGGTATTCTCACCTTATATTGGCTTGTATGTCTCATTCTTTTACTTATTCAATACAGTACAGATCTTGGTACAGACATCTCTAGATGCCTTACCCGAGCTTCACTTTTCGATGATCCACAAATCCATTATCTTAGAGAAACTCACAGATAACTTTACAAAACAAGTTCAACATGGTGGTGTTACTCATCTCTTCACGTTTCTTGACGTAAGAGTTAATTTCTTGTGTGAGTGAGCCAATTTGATGACTTGTTCGACACACTTTATCAATAAAACACAATATCATATGCATATAAGATATGAACATAAATTCAAGAGTCTTATATTGATGAGAATACTATAATAATCAAGTCATTTTATAATACAGGAATAATTATCATATCCTACGCAAACCTAGATTCATAACATATTTCTCAAACAGGTCTTTAGATATCGCCTTTGTAAAAGGATTAGCTATTATTTTCCGCGTAGAAATATATTGTAAATTTATTTTTTCACTTGCTACTATGTCTCTCACAAAGTTATACTTGATGTCAATGTACTTAGTCTTGTTGTGATACTTACGATCCTTCGTGTGTGCGATAATCGCTTGACTGTCACAATATAAAATCATGGGATCATAAGAATTCCTTACAATATTGAAATGCTCAAAGAATCTCTTCAACCAAACAACTTCTTGTACTGCAGATGCACAAGCAACGAATTCAGATTCCATGGTTGAAAGGCTGTGCCAGTTTTGTTTTTACTTTTTCATGAAATAGTACCACCATTAAGTAAGAAAGCATAATCGAAGGTTGATTTTCTATCATTCCGGTCACCAGCCCAATCAACATCTGTATAACCTCGTAGAAATAGATCATATAGGTTGATTTTCTATCATTCCAATCACCAGCCCAATCAACATCTGTATAACTTCTTAGAAATAGATCATATTCACTATAGCAGAGTGAATAATTTATAGTTTTCTTCAGGTATCAAAAAATTCTCTTCACTGCTTTTCAATGATCTCTTCCAGAATTGGATTGATACCTGCTAACCAGACCTACGACATAATAAATGTCTGGATGAGTACACATCATAGCGTACATCAGACTTCCAATAGCACTAGAATATGAAATTCGAGACATGTCTTCTTTTTTTTTAGTCTTTGGACACATTTTAAGGCTTAAAGTTTCACCTCTTGCTATTGGCGTATGCATGGGCTTGCAACTATTCATTCGAAAGCGTTTCAAAATTTTCTTTATGTATGTTTCTTGAGATAGACTCAAAAACTTTTTGGAACAATCTCTTTGAATTTTAACACCCAATATATAGTCTGCTTCACCCATATATTTCATGTCAAATGACTTTGAAAGCCATGACTTAATAATTTTTACATAATCTAAATTATTTTTAGCTAATAAAATATCATCCACGTAAAGAGAAAAAATTATAAATATTTTATTGAACTTCTTCACATAAATGCAATGGTCTTCATTGATCATAGTGAAATAAAATGAAATCACCTTCTTATGAAATCTTAGGTATCACTGTCTTGAAGACTGCTTCGGTCCATAAATTGATATTTTTAATTTACATACTTTTTTTTCTTGGTCTTTAACAATGAAACCTACTGATTGTTCCATGTAGATATCTTCGTTAAGAAATTCTCCATTGAGAAAAGCGGTCTTCATGTCCATTTGGTGTAATTTTATATCCAAACGTGTAACAATAGCCAAAAGTAATCGAATAGAGGTAAACTTCACAACTGGTGAAAAAGTTTCCTCATAATCTATTCCAGCTTCTTGAGTAAAACCTTTTGCCACCAATCATGCCTTGTGTCTTTCTATTGATCCATCTGATTTGTGTTTAACTTTGAGAATCCATTTGTTCCCAACAGCTCTACGCCCAGGAGGAAGGTCAACAGATTCCAGACTTTATTGATTTTCATGGACTCTAATTATTTTTCGTTACTTTTATCCATTCATCTTTCTAAGGACTCGATAAAGCCTCAGTCATAAAATTAGGTCATCCAATTATGTGAGAGATACCAAGAAAATATAATTCTCAATCTCATAAGATCGTTTAGGTACACCTTTTCTGGTACTCTTACGTAATTGAAGTTCAGATTCCTCCATAGGACTTTGAGATTTAAAACTCTCACTTGGACCAGGAACCATTTCTTGATTTATTGAATTAAAAAGTATGTCTGACGATATTATCTAATCATCTGAATTCAATATTTTGTAAAGAGGCTCACTATCCTTAATTTCACCCTTTTTGAGAAAATTATTTTCTAGAAATTTAATATCTCGTGATTCAATTTCAGTAGTACTTCCGTTCTTTAATTTACTAATGAAAATATATCCTTTGGAGTGTTTCGAGTATCTTATAAAAATATATATTTTTTCTTTTGGACTCAGTTTATCAAACTCACCAAAATAATCTTTTACATATGCAGCACAATCCCCAGATCGTAGATCATTAAGGTTTGGCTTATGACTAGTCCATAGTTCATAAGGAGTGGAATTCACTGATTTAGAAGGCACTTTATTCAATATGCAGGCTGCAGTTGATAACGCATCTCCCCAAAAAGAGATAGGTAATTTTTTCCTTTCATCATGAACCTTGTCATGTCTAATAGTGTTCTATTCCTTCTTTCAGCTACACCATTCTGTTGAGGTGTGTAAGGAACAATCAACTATCTGGTAATGCCTTTTTCAGTAAATAATTCTTCAAATTATTTTGATAAATATTCACGGCCTCTGTCGGTTTTTAAAGTCTTTATACTTTCATCTAATTGATTCTCAACTTCATTCATATATCTTTTAAGGCATTCAAGTGGTTTAGATTTATGAGAAATCAAATAGACATAACCGAAGCGCGTGAAATCGTCAATAAATATAATAAAATATACAGCATCAGACCTTGCCCTCACATTCATTGGACCACAGATATCAGAATGGATTAATCGCAGTGGAAACTCAACTCTTTTAGCCTTCTCAAATGGTTTACATGTAATTTTTTCAGTAAGACAATTTTCACATGTTGGCATATCAATTTTAGAGAAAGAACCTAAATGCCATTCCTTTGCCAACCTGTTCATACGGTCTTGCCCTATGTGATCCAATCTTGAATGTCATTTAATAACATCTACATTAATATTACTAGAATAACATATCATTATAAAACGATCAACATAATAGTCATACGTTGAAGGATTGCAGTATAAAATAATAACGCGATCATAACGATGTTCAAAATTATAAAAAAATATTGTCTCGAGTAATTCTAACACCACTGCGACTAAAAAACAAATCAAAACCAACATATAGAAGAACAGATACAAATACTAAATTTCATCAATTCTCTGGAGCATGTAGAACATTATGCAATATTAAATATCGGCCACCATGCAAGTCCACTTTGCAAGTGTCTATCCCTTTGACTTCAAGTCTTGCATTATTTCCTACATATATTCACCTTTATCCAGGTGAAACTCGATGAAACTCCACAAATGCTTCTATATCACTACTCACATGGTCAATGGCTCCTGAGTCTACAATCCACATAGGATAAGATTCAGTTATGTCATGATCCATACCACCGTGAGTGGCACTCACCCAACCCCCGGGTGAGTGAACCATCACTTCCCCTATCTAAATCATTTTAACAGCTCAAAATCAGTGCATAAAAGTAAACTAACAATTCAATAATAATAAAACAACTTCATTAAGTTAACCTGCGAAAATTTTCCCCTAGAATCTAAAAATCGCAGTACCAAATAATTCTACCAATGTCTAGAGTGCGGGCATGCAACCCCAAAAATATAAGGAAATAGTCTAAGCCCAAAACAAATGGGCTACACCCCTAATGATAGATTCAAGACAGCTCAATCTAAGCGGCTCACCCTTGAAGTCTGGAAACGCTGGTACTACGATGAGGTCGCGCATCTCAGTCGCTAAAAGATTGCCTATACTCACAAGAAGAAAAGCAAGTGCAGTATCAGTACACCACCACTGTGTACTGGTAGGATCATCAGCCAGTTCCAAATAAAATAGTGTAAAATTCATTACAGTAAATCAAGTACAAGTACGAAAAACATGCAACAAGTCAATAGGCTCCCCTAGACTACAAGTCTCTACCTAGCTTGTTTCCCACATGAAATCCACTTTTTATAACTCTAAACAACAATCAAAGAATCCAATAAATCATCCTCTTTGCCTAGCCCGGACCCACCCCAAAATCCATTCTAAACAACACCTAAGTGTTAAACAGACAACCCGGCCTAAACCAAGACCAACTCAACAGATATAACAGTATTTCCGGTCACTCAAGGACCACCAACGAATATCACAATTCAATAAAATAGTCTAGTCCACTCACAAAACCAATAACAGTCAATGCAATGCAACAATATCAATGCAATGCAACAATGTCAATGCAATGATGCAGTAAAATAAACTCGTACCAGGCGTGGTACTTGAGCCAACCGTTAGTATTTCGTACCAAGCGTGGTACCCGAGCCAACCATTTGTTATACCCGTACCAGGCGTGGTACCCGTGCCAACTGTTAGTATATCCGTACTAGGCGTGGTACCCGAACCAATCGAATGTCAACAATCCACAGTCAAATAATGAACAAACAACTTGTAAACCAACAAGCAACACACCGTTCAATTCACAGACTGTAAAACAGGACCCTTAAACATTCTACATAATTTCTCTAAGCAATGCAATTCATACAAACACTTAGATAAAGGTACAAAATATACAACATTCACAGGAATCATAACCAATCACCTACCTCGAAATGATCCAAGCTCTACTCAACCCGAGCTTTCTCGTGTTCCGGATTCCTTTCTCATTCTTGGTCTAAAACAACATACAAGTACTTTGAATTAACAACAAGGCCTGCGCATTACCCGGATTACACCAAATCCCAGACCCTTAGGCCACCCATAATCATCCTACCCTTTTTCTCGGGCTTCCCGCCATTAATTTCCCTAGTTCTATCATTTTCATGGATAAAAATAGAGAATTTAGCAAAATGTGATCGTAAAACCTTAGTTTTAACAATGCCCAAGAACTTTCATGCTTAGAATTTCCCTTCTTCCCCGGATTCTACCATCCCTAGGTTATTCCAACCTTTCTCTAAGTTTCCTCCTAGCTATTCTACCACGTAGAAAAAGTAGTACGAAGATTTGGGAGTAGAAATCTTATCTTAGGGAAGAAAAACAATGGAAAACGAAGGAAAATTTCCTGGAATCGCCTTGCCCTTCTCCCAAAATGAAATTGTGAAAACTGAACATTTTGGGAAATGTTTCTGCATTAAATCCCATCACGCTCCACTATAGCGATCCGCTCTATTGTAGCGGTACCGCCGTAGCGGAGTCATTCGCTATGGCGGAGGCTGATCGACGTTGACTTTCGTTGTAGCGATAATTTCTCCACTACAGTGGAGGTTGACACAGGATAGAAAGTCGTAAAACCTCCAAAATTAGTCCATTTTACAACACACTTATTTTCCCGACGTCCCGAAATAACCCCTTCACGTCAACCTTGATTCTGGGAGTTCTACTTACGCAAATTCGATTTTGAAAAGTCCTACGGACTCCTCTATGTGTTAGCTATGAGAAAAACTAGCTCAACACAAGACATCCAACCCAATCCTTACCCAGATTTCCCTTGACCAAACCTCACCCCTAAACCGACCGAGACTAGTCTAGCCCAGAATTTCAAACCCCCAGACCCGGAGTTTTCTAACTCTAAAACTTGGCACGATTGGACTACCCGTAACGACGAACCTAGTCGTTACAAGTTAGTAAAGAAGTGCTAGAAACATATGTAGCACTTAGAGATGCGTTTAGAAATGCTATCTTTTTTGGCTCAGTACAATCATGAACAAAATTTTCTAGAACATGACAGTTGTAGCACTTTATCTTGCTTTTGTCATTCTTCTTGAAATATAGTTTTCTCTTCTTGGAATTCAGCTTGTTCCTTTTCTTAGAGGGTCCTTCGTCGGTTTCCTTACCCTTCCCGTTCTTTTTTCAATTCTTCTTGCATTTGAAGCCTGAAGATTTCTTGCCACTCAATTCTGTCATAAAAGCATTAGAAGCAGCTCTAGCAGCACCAAGCCGCTCATCTTCAAGCTCAACATGACGGGAAAAATCAGAAAAGGTTTTGATGCTATCATTGTGGATTAAGTTAACCTTCAAATGTTCTCAATTATTGAGAATAGATTGGATCACTGCCTAAACCTGATGCTCATCAGAGAGAACATGACCAACACTTTTGAGTTTAGTAATCATATTTGACATCACCCTAAGGTGTTGTTTGATATTCTGATCATGACGCTTCTTATAAGTATCAAATTTGATAGTCAGCTGTCTAAAGCGGGTCACAGATGTGCCCCCATATGTTTCTCGCAAGTGTGCCCACATGGCATGAGTAGTAGAAAATTCCTCACATTCATAAATGAGTTCATCAACAACAAAACTTATAATAATTTCACGTGCAGTGAAATCTGTCCTTTTTCAAGCTTTGTAAGCTTCGAGATCTCTTCTGTGTTTTGTAGTGTTACTCTCTTCTGGTTGACATAGAATATGATTTATGCCTTCAAGAGCATTTTGCTCGACTAGGACATACCATATTTTACGACTCTAGATGTCGTAATTGTCACCATTCAATTTCTCGCCTTTGTTTAAGTCAACAATTATACTTTTTGATGTCATTTTGTTAATAAGAGATAATTTAAGCAAGTTTTACTCATCAATATTAACTTTAATCATTTAAGCATGAGATATTCATATATTTCACTCAAACAAATCAATTTTCATAATGACTTCACATTTAGTGTAGAATCGAAATGGTTACTAAGTTTTCGATCATCATCTACAGTCTAAATATTTAATCAAAAGTGAAAATTATTTCTTAGTGAGTATATTAATAATGACTTTCTATTAAGTCTCAATCCATTTAAATATAATAACTTGGATTTAAATTGAGAAAGACAAACTACATAATTTATATATTGAAAAATAAATTAACAATAACAAATTACAAGTCATTTAAAGATTAAAATCCTCCAACATGACTTCAAGACAATGAATATACACCCTAAAAGGCTGACTAGGCCAAACATCGTGATAAACATCAATTAATCTATCACTCCAAGGTTCACGGAGAGCGCCTTTTAAATAAACTAAAGATTCCCAATTCGTGATTTCAACATAATCAGCCAGTTTAGCCCATTTCAATTCAAAAAATTGAATAAAATCACGAGCTGAAATTTTAGGAGACATCTTCAAAGTCTTAAACTCTTTAAAATTCTTCTCTCTTTCCCTTCGAATAGCCCTTTGATTCCTTAACAGATTTTGTGTCGCCCTTGAAACATCAATCCATATGATTTTACGCCCTCGAAAATATGTCCTACGGTGACGTGCTCTTCTACATTGTCCATTTGCTCAATTTTGAGAACATATCCCTGTTCAGCCATGTCTGAAATAGGAATAAGGAAACAATAAGAATGGCTATATCATTCAATGTGACAACATATGTCACTATTACTTGTAGAAGATAAAAAACTATTTAAGGAACATAAGGACGAAACGAATTTTTAATCTGTTTTTCATGAATAATATATCTACGGAAAGCTAATAACGAGTAGATTATGAAACTATTAATATCATGCCAAAAAATCAAATCTGTAATTCTTAGATTTCATATTACAGTAGCAGTTTTTTTTATAAAACTATCAAAAAATTTAGCCTAAACTTAAAAAATTCATATCTCACTCATTTTTAATCCATTTTTCATGCATAATATATATACGAAAAGCTAATAACGAGTAGATTATGAAAATATTGATATCATGCCAAAAAATTAAATCTGTAATTTTTAGATTTCATATTACAGTAGTAATTTTTTCATAAAACTGTCAAAATTTTCAGCCTAAACTTCAAAAATTCATCTCACTCGTTTTAAATTCATTAGCAGCAGTTTTTTTCATAAAAATGTTAAATTTTTCAGCCTAATCTTCAAAATTCATATCTCACTCATTTTGAATCCATTTTTCATGCATAACATATCTCCATAAAGCTAATATTGAGTAGATTATGAAAATATTAATATCATACCAAAAAAATTAAATCTGTAATTTCTAGATTTCATATTACAGCAACAGTTTTTTCATATAACTGTCAAAAAAATTCAAATGAAGAAAAAATAATTTCTTTATGTACAACACAGAAACATTACTCAAGACCCATTAAGATAACTCCAATCATTATCATAGACAAAATTATATATATAATATATACAACTAACAAGAACTTGATATTAGTAGATTCATCCTTTATGACCTTTATGAAATCCAAATTTTATCATCTGATAAGGGACAATTTTCAAGGTCCATTGCCTTATATTAAAAAAACTATTTCGGTCTCCTTTTCTATTATGAACTCTACGAATTGTGAGAAACTTTTTCATTGTCATCTTCTTTCTTGTTCATATTATAGATTTCAAGAAAGATCATAACCAAGACAGACAGATAGGCACATGCTCAAGAAAAAAATTGATCACCTTTTCTGTAACTATAATCCAATGCAAATTTTCTTTCAAATCTTTTTGGTCACTGAATCGGAATCAATTAAACTGTATGCTCCTGATACCATTGTAAGTAAATAATATGGAACGAGAACAACGAGTTGTGTACCTTTACTTCGCAGGAGATTGTTGAACTCACCATTAAAATAAATATTGGGTTCTATGAAAAGAAATGAAAGGGAAATGGAGGGTGAAAGGGTGTAACTTTTCAGTTGAAGAGTTGCACCTTTCTAAACCATTGTGACCTTTCCGAACCAGTGCATCTCTTCTGAAGAGTTGCATTCTTTGTGAACCATTGCTTCTCTTTGTGAAGCAACACTTTGTTGGCTATAAATACCTATTGATCCCTCAGATTTTCCTTACGAATTTTCTGATCTTCTACTCTTATTTTTCTTGCACTTCATAAATTCTTGTGTGATTTACTGTTGTCGAGCGAGTTTGTTGTCACCAGCGTTTGAGGTACCACTA
Source organism: Jaltomata sinuosa (assembly GCA_003996215.1). Lineage (NCBI taxonomy): Eukaryota > Viridiplantae > Streptophyta > Magnoliopsida > Solanales > Solanaceae > Jaltomata > Jaltomata sinuosa. Next base: position 359,225 of record QJPP01007665.1, read on the forward strand.
CTTTGGTGAGTAAATCATTCTATCCTGGAAGGATATATTCCAACACCTCGGGTACATAGAGGGAAATAATTTCTTAAAGACACACTGTGAATACAATGGGCTCGATTTAATTCTTCATCTTTTTCCTAAATTTTTTGTAAATTATTTTTGCTTACTGTTTTGTTGTTTAGCTGTAATGACCGGGTCCGTCATTCTAGGTAGTCCAATCGTGCCAAATTTTAGAGTTAGAAAACTCCGAGTTTGGGAGTTTAAAATTCTGGGCTAGGCTAGCCTCGACTGATTTTGGAGCGAGGTAGAGTCTAGGGAAATCCGGGTAAGGATTGGGTTAGGTGTCTTGTTTTGAGCTAGTTTTCCACGTAGCCAAGACATAAAGGAGTTCGGGGGACTTTTTGAAATCGAATTCGGGTAAGTAGAACTCCCGGAATCACGATTGACGTGAAGGGGTTGTTTCGGATCATCGTGGGAAGCAAGTGTGTAGTAAAATGGACAAATTTTAGAGATTTCTGAACATTATGTCCGTGACGAGTGCAACGGCTCCACCGTAGCGACCTCCGCTATAGTGGTGGAAAAGACAGCTATAGCGAAAGTCAAGGCGGTCAACGCCGATCAGAACCACTATAGCGAAATGCTTTCGCTATAGCAGGACCGCTATAGCAGGCTCGACGGGAATTACTGCAGAAACATTTCCCAAAATGTTCAGTTTTCACAATTTTATTTTGGGAGAAGGGCAAGGCGATTCCAGGTGATTTTCCTCCGTTTTCCATTATTTTTCTTCCCTAAGGTAAGATTTCTACTCCCCAAACTTTGTACTACTTTTCCTACGTGGTAGAATTGCTAGGAGAAAACTTGGGGAAAGGTTGGAATAACCTAGGGATGGTAGTATCCGGGGAAGAAGGGGGATTCTAGGCATTAAAGTTCTTGGGTATTGTTAAAAACAAGGTTTATTGATCGCATGTTGTTAAATTCTCTATTTTTATCCGTGAAAATTATAGAACTAGGGGAATTAATGGCGAAAAACCTGGGAAAAAGGGTAGAATAATCATGGTTGGTCTGGGATTTGGGATTTGGTATAATCTGGGTAATACGCAAGACTTGTTTGTTAATTCAAGTACTTGTATGTTGTTTTAGACCAAGAACGAGAAAGGAATCCGAAACGCAGGAAAGCTCGGGTTGAGTAGAGCTTGGATCATTTCGAGGTAGGTGATGGCTTACGATTCCTATGAATGTTGTATATTTTTGTACTCTTATCTAAGTGTTTGTATGAATTACATTGCTTAGAGGAATTGCTTAGAATGTCTAAGGGTCCTGTTTTACAGTCTGTAGATTGAACGGTGTGTTGCTTGTTGGTTTTACAAGTTGTTTGTTCATTATTTGACTGTGGATTAATTGACATTCGGTTGGCTCGGGTACCATGCCTGGTATGGGAATACTAACGGTTGGCTCAGGTACCACGCCTGGTACAGGTATAACAAATGGTTGGCTCGGGTACCACGCCTGGTACGGGTATAACAAATAGTTGGCTCGGGTACCATGCCTGGTAAGGGATACTAACGGTTGGCTCGTGTACCACGCCTGGTACGGGTTTATTTTACTGCATCATTGCATTGATATTGTTGTATTATATTTACTGTTATTGGTTCCGTGAGTGGACCGGGCTGTTTTATTGAAATGTGATATTTTTTGGTGGTCCTTGAGTGACCGAGAATCCTGTTATATCTATTGAGTTGGCCTTGGATTAGGCCGAGTTGTCTGTTTAACACTTAGATGTTATTTAGAGGGGATCCCAGGGTGGGTCCGGGTTAGACGAAAAGGAATGGTTTATTGGTTATATGATTGTTGCTTACAGTTAGAAAGGGTGGATTTCATGCGGGAACAAGCTAGGTAGAGACTTGTAGTCTAGGGGTGCCTGTTGACTTGTTGCATGTCTTCCGTACTTATACTTGATTTGTTGTACTGATTATACACTATTTTATTTGGAAATGGTTGATAATCCTACCAGTACACAGTGGTGGTGTACTGATACTGCACTTGCTTTTCTTTTTGTGAGTACAAGCAATCTTTTAGCGGTTGAGACGCGACCTCATCTGTAGTACCGGCGTTTCCAGACTTCAAGGATGAGCTGCTTCGATCGAGCTGCCTTGAATCTATCATTAGAGTTGTAGCCCACTTGTTTCGGGCTTAAACTATTTCCTTATTTTGGGGTTGCATCCCCGTATTCTAGACATTGATAGATTGTTTGGTACTGCGGCTTTCAGATTCTAGGGGGTAATTTCCACAGGTTTATATTAATGAAGTGGTTTTGTTATTATTGTTTTGCTAGTTTAATTTCCGCACTTTGGTTTTGAGCTGTTAGAACGGTTAAGTTTGGAGAAGTGATGGTTCGCTCACCCGGGGGGTTGGGTGAGTGCCACTCACGGCGGTCTGGGGCGTGACATTAGCATACTATTTTGCTATTTTGCTTTCTGTTTTATTGTTTGAATACAAATCGGATAACAATCTTAAGGAAATTATATATTTTATTACTTTTTGTATTCTGCTTTATTGGAGAGTCGCCAGTGCTACTGCAAGTCACGAACAATCAGAATCCGAGACACGAAATTGAGATGAAAAAATCTAGTGTGACTACTAATGAATATACATTTGCTGCAGTTGTTTCTTGTGCATGTCTTTCAAGGTTAGACTTGGGTGTACAACTGCATGCAAATGTTTTAAGTGTAGGTTTCTTTAATTATGTCTGTGTCAAGTTCAATTGTCGCAATGTACTCCAAATGTGGACAGTTGGATTCGGTCTCATTCCTCCTCTTTGTCCTATATTTCGTTGAGACAAAATCAACAAATGAGAACTGAGGATGACTTTTTAAAGAAAAAAGTGCAATTGCAGGAACTGTTTATCATGCACTTAAGCCGTGAAATAGGAAATTTCTTGAAAGAAATTTGCGTTGAAAACTTGATTTCAAACGCAGCTATAACAAAAGCCTGAAGCGGCGTTTGACAAAGAATTTTTTTTCTTGAAGCATGTCATTGCTGAAATATTAAAATGGTGCGATCGAAATAAAATTGGGTTATATTTTCTATACTTTTTTTAGTTTGTTGAAGCAAATACATAATTGTTTTAGAAAAAGTTAAATTTTGAGTCAACTTTGGATAGCCCAATAATTAAGGTATAGTTCTGTGAGTATGAAATTGAAATATGTAATTACGTACTTGTTCAGAACATTCTGGTGCCCTTCGTGCTTGCTTTTTAATTGAGAAGTGAAAGGCTACTTTCCTAGATTACTGAAAGATGGTATGATTAAGTAGATTAAAGTCATATTTAAATTGGTTGTGGGTGATGACATTTGGCATCCTATGATTTCATCCATCTGAACAACAAGAATTTACTTACTTCGGTAAGAAATCGGCAAATGCTTGAAATGGTTCGATGCGATAAAAGTGGGTTCTAATTTTTTTACTTTGCTTATTTTTATTTTCAATTTTCTATCCTTTATGATTTATGAATTTAAGTTTTATAAATGTTAGGGTAGACATATAATATTTAGTGATCTTAAAGTATACTCTATTATATTTATATGCCATAATATTAGTTGATATACTATTTGATAGCATGTATAAAATTATGTGATCATATTCAAAGTTGTAAGGTATGAATTTAATCTTACATTATTACTTGAAAATATTCTTGAGATCATGAAAATAATATTTAAAATGTGGGGGTTCTTGACTTATGATAAAGTCAATATTAGACTTAGTGTCTAATTTAATTTGGAAGAACAAGATATAAAATCTTATGATATTCTTGTATTAGGCCAAACCCACAAAATCCTTGGAGAATATTTGATTTGGTGGTCGTTGAGTTTTTAACTAGTATATGACTATTTTATAAGCTACCAAATTAATAATTGAACATGTACTTGTTCAGAAGAGTTATGTTCTTTCATGAAAGAGTGTCACTTGAAATATCGTGACTTCTCATGAAAATTATGTCTATTAAATTAATTATTTGTCTAGACATGAATATTGATGAAATGCTAGCCTTTTGTTGGTCGATAAATATAACAATCAACTAACCATCAATAATGATGGATACACTGTTGATAAGTTCTTTTTATGCTAGAACTTGGAGAACATCTATCCTTACGGATAATGGAATACTTAATAGAGTGTCCCATAGAAAAATACAACCTATCCATATGAAAAAAATGGACAGGAAGAAATTTCAACTTGAATTACTTCAAAGTGTGGGGGTGTTTGGCTACAGTGTAAGTTTCTAAGCCCAAAAAGGTAAAATCAGATCAAAAAATAGTTGATTGTATTTTTATAAGATATGCCACAAATAGTAAAGGATATTAAATTTTGATAGAATCAGAAAATACTGGTTTATTGATATTAATGAATTATGTCAACCCCATGATAGATATCATTGGTGGATAATGATATAGTTAGTGAAATTACTCACGTAACTAGTTTTGTCTTAGTACAAACTAATTAATTAAACTAGTCATTTGATGATTGATCATATGTCTTTTAATTAAAGGTCTTAGTCTTTAATTTCATGAAGGATGTCACTTGAAAGGTTGTGTCTCTTCATGATAAGACGTGTTGGTTGAAAGACAACCCTTTAAAAAGATAAGATATTTTATTAAATGTAAAAGTGAATGGATGTCACATGAAATATTGTGACATTTTATGATAAGATGTGTTTATTGAAAGTCAATATTTTGAAAAGATATGATGGTTCATTGAACGTATAAGTTCATTGGTCTATAAATCGAAGAAGCAATTGATGATTGATAAAATCGATAATAGCTTGAATTTTCACATCAGTAAATACGCTATTAGTTGGATATTGAAGAAGTAGACTTACAAAAAGTGGAATGATTGAGAAATATATTAACAAAAAAGGTTGTGGCCACAACTGAGGTCAATCATCCACAAATATTGGTATAATGATGTACTTTAAGTGTACTCATCACTCTATCATATATCCTATTTTTTAAAGTGTGATTTACACTATTGACATAAAAATCTTATCTATATTTAATTTCTAGAGATTAAAACCTTATAATTTTCTACTCCATTTAAATTATTTTTTTGATTTGAAGAATATAAAAACTTCGTTAGAACATAAAGTTCATTCGGCTAGCGATTCGAAGAATATAAAAACTTCATCGTTAACTAGAAACACATTTGAATAAAGATCAGTTTGAAGAATATAAAAACTTCACCGATTCACTGAATATTCTGTTTGAATAGTTATTCTGATTTGAAGAATATAAAAACTCGTCAGAATATTAAAGTTCAACATGTTAGCGAATTGAAGAATATAAAAACTTCATCGTTAACTTCTGAAATAGTTTAGTTTTTTGCTTGAAAATGAGCCTCAAACTTTTAAGGAAGCCATGTCTTATGTAGACTCATTATTTTGGAAAGAGCCAGTAAATAGTGAGATTGAATCAATCTTGAACAACCATACTTGGGAGTTGGTTGATCTTCCTCCTCGAAAGAAACATTTAGGTTCAAAATGAATCTTTAAAAGGAAAATGAAAGCTGATGGAACTATTGACATAAGGCAAGACTTGTTGTTAAAGGTAATAGACAAAAGGAAGGCCTTAATTATTTTGACACATACTCACCAATAATAAAAATAATATCTATTCGAGTGTTAGTAGCATTGACGGCAGTATGTGGTCTAGAAATCCATCAAATGAATGTGAAGACAACTTTCTTGAATGGAGAATTGGAGGAATAAATTTACATGGAATAACCTGAAGGCTTTGTTATAATGATTGGAACCGTCATTATGGATAAACCATTCGTGCTAATTTTTAGAGTTAGAAAACTCCGAGTTTGGGAGTTTGAAATTCTGGGCTAGGCTAGCCTCGGCCGGTTTTGGAGCGAGGTATGGTCTAGGGAAATTCAGGTAAGGATTGGGTTAAGTGTTTTAATTTGAGCTAGTTTTCCATTTAGCTAAGACATAAAGGAGTTTGGAGGACATTTTAGAATCGAATTCGGGTAAATAGACTCTCGGTATCGAAGTTGACGTGAAAGGGTTATTCCAAGACGTTGAGAAAATAAGTGTGTTGTAAAATGAGGTAATTTGAGGGACTTTATGACTTTCTGTCCCGTATCAACTGTCGTAGAGGTTGACACATCGCCATAGAAGTTGACACTGGCAAAGCGGTTTACACACCGCCATAGCGGTTGATACACCGCCATAGCGACCTCCACCGTAGCGGAGAAAATACCGCTATAGAGGAAGTCAACATTGGTCAGCCTACGCCATAGTGGTCGACTCCGCTAAAGTGGTACCGCTATAGTGGAGAGGACTGCTATAGCAGAGTGATGGAATTTAATGCAGAAACTTTCCCAAAATAGTCAGTTTTCAACAAAGACATTTTGGGAGAAGAAGAGGGCGATTTTGGGCGATTTCCATCAGTTTTTCACCATTTTTTGTCCTAAAGATAAGGTTTCTACTCTCCAACCTTCGTACTACCTTTCCTACGCTTTAGAATTGTTAGGGGTAGACTTGGAGGAAGGTTTGGAATGACCTAGGAATAGTAGAATCCAGGTAAAAAGGGGGATTCTAGGGTGCTAGAGTTATTGGGTATTGATTATTAATGATGAGTGATGATCACTTAGCCATAATTCTCCAAAAGTATTCGTGAAAATGATGAATTTAGGTGAATTAATAGTAGGAAATCTCGGAAAAAGGGTGGAATGATCATGATTTGGCCTGGGGATTGAGATTATGCATAATCTGAATAATTTAGGCCAGTTAATTGACTATAGTTCTTGTGCTTTTGTTTCTAGACCAAGAACAAGCAAGAAATCCGGAAAAGGGAAAATCTCCAGTTCAATAGAGCTTGGAATATTTCAAGGTAGGTGATGGTTATTGATTCCTGTATACATCATATGTTTGTGCTTTTGCCTAAGTGTTGCATGCTTAGGGAATGAGTAAGGAATGTCTAAGGGTCCTATTATCTGTCTTGTGAAATGAACTAGGTGTTATTTCTTGTTGGCTTACAAGTTTGATTGTTCATTATTTGTGACTGTGGATTCTGTGTGACATTCGGTTGGCTCGGGTACCACGCCTGGTATGAAATACTAACGTTGGATATTGTACCATGCCTAATACAGGATAACAAATGGTTATCTCGGATACCACGTCTGGTACGGAATACTAACTGGTTGGCTCGGGTACCATGCTTGGTACGGGATATACTAACAGTTGGCTCGGGTACCATGCCTGGTATGGGAAATACTGATTGGTTGGCTTGGGTACCACGCCTTATACAGGTTTACTTATTATATTGTTGCATTTTTACTAATGGTTTCCTGAGTGGACCAGATTGTGTTTATGATTTGTGATTGTGCAAATGGTCCTTGAGAGGCCGGGTTATCATCATATTGATTTGTGAGTTGGTCTTGGTGTAGACCGGGTTGTATGTTTTACACTTAGGTGTTGTCTAGAGGGGATCCAGAGTGGGTACGGGATATGTAATGCGATAAAAGTATTGTTTATTGCGGATTGTTGATCATAGCAGTGAAAATGGATTACATGTGGGGACAAGCTAGGGAGAGACTTGTAGTCTAGAATTACCTGTTGGCTTGTTTACATGTTTCCTGTACTATTACTTGACTTTTGTACTATTCATATACTGTTTACTTGGAACTGGCTGATTATCCTACCAGTACACGGTGGTTGTGTACTGATACTACACTTGCATTTCTTTTGTGAGTTTAGGAAATCTTTCGGCGATTGACGCACGACCTCACCTGTAGGCCTGACAAACTTTAAGACATCAAGGGTGAGCTATTCGATCGAGCTGCCTTGGTTTCTTTCTTATTGGTTGTAGCCCACTTGTTTCGGGCTTAGACTATTGCTTATTTTGGGGTTGCATCCCCGTACTCTAGATTTAGTAGCATTTTGGTACGATGAATTTCAGGTCCTAGGAGATTTTTCCGCAAGTTATTTATTATAGTTGGTTTGATTTTGGTTAATTATCGTTAGTTTATTTTCTTGCACACTGGTTTTAAGTTGTTAGGCTATGCTAAAGGTTGAATTTTATTGGTTTGCTCATCCCGGGGGTTGGGTGGGTGCCACTCGTGGTGGTCTGGGTCGTGACAAAGATGGTATCAGAGCCCTAGGTTTGTTGATCTCATCGTACAAACAGGTCTAGTAGAGTCTTGCGAAGACGTCCGTACTTTTCTTCGAGAGGCTATGGGACTCTAGGAAAAACTATTTCTTCTTTCTTCCTTCGTGCTATAACTTGATTCCAATTAGTATCTGGTGATACAAATTGGTATCTGACTTTGTTCACTCTTCTGTCCGCAGATGGTTAACACAAGAAATGGTAGAGCTAGAGTAGCGGTCCCAGCGGCGGGCCCGACTGTCAGAGGTAGAGGCAGGGGTAGGGGCAGAGGTCGAGGTAAAGCCACACCCGCCAGGGATGGAGCTCAAGCTGCTGCAGGAGCACGAGAAGCAACCCCTCCCCCACCTCAGGAACAGGTTGTCAAAGATGTGAAAGTTGTTGTAAATGATGATGGGATGCAAGCGGAGGCAGCACTGGCTGGAGGTGCGGTCCTTCCCTCTATGACGCCTGAAGCATTTCAGCAGGCTTGGAACTTCTCGAGTGCTTTGGTTAGTGCCGAAGCCACCCCGCGGGTGTTGCAAATCAGGCACTGGGCACTCAGCCAGCAGTCACTATGGCTCCTAGGACGGATGCAACTTCAGGCACCGGTGATTTTTTTAGGCCAATGCTAGGCCCGGTAATGACAGAAAGTGAACATGAGATGCTGACCAAGTTTCTCAAGCTGAAACCTTCCACGTTTCAGGGTACTAATCGAGAAGATGCTTATGAGTTCATATTGGATCGCTATGAGAGGTTGCACAAGCTGGGCATTGTGCAATAGTATGAGGTTGTGTTCATCACATTTCAGCTGCGGGGTGATGCCAAGCAGTGGTGGAGATCTTATGTGAAATGTCGATCATCTGTTTCGCTCCCACTGACTTGGGAGAAGTTTCACGCTCTCGTCTTATAGAAGTTTGTACCCCATACTCTGAGAGATAGGAAAAAGGATGAGTTCTTGAATTTGGAATAGGGTAGCATGTCGGTCTCTGCTTATGAGGCTAAGTTTCACGCTTTGTCTCATTTTGCTACATAGTTGTTGGGTTCCAAAGAGGAGCAGGTTCGATTGTTTGTGAAGGGTTTGAATACTGAGCTTCAGGTGTTGTCTATGCACATGACTTCATCAGGGAAAGGCTTCAATGAAGTGGCAGATTTTGAAATGAAACTTGAGGGAGTCAAGAAAGCAAGGCAGGCTAAAGTGTTAGCCAAGAATCCCCGGAATGAGGAAAATTACATTGGTTCGTACTCCAGGGGCCAGAATCAGCAGATATACTCAGCCCTTCCTATTCAGTCAGCTCTGCCAGCTGCTACAGGTGGTCATCCGGGAGCTAATCAGCAGTTTTCCGCTCCTAGAGGCCAGGGAGCCTCTTACATATCTGCCAGCAGGCCTGCACTTGATCGTGGTTGCTTCCATTGTGGTGATCTGGGCCACTTTAAGAGGGAGTTCCCTCACAGGCAGACTGGTAATCAGGTTCAGCAGTAATCTAAGGTTGTGGTCCCGGCAGGTAGAGGTGGTCATGCTAGAGGTCGTCCACAGGGTGGGCGAGGTAACTTTCAGGGAGACAGAGGGAATGGCTGTGCGGGCAGGGGTGCGACAAAGCCGGCCAAGAAAGTTGCTCAGATTGATGATCGGGCTCACTATTAGGCGTTTCTAGGAAGGTCCGAGGTTGAGGCATCAGACGCAGTGATCATAGGTATTATTCTTTTCTGTGATAGGATGGCTTCGGTAATTTTTGACCCAGGTTTTACATATTCATATGTGTCTATGAAATTTGCTATGGGTCTAGATTTGACTTGTGATATCCTTGATTCCCCTATCCATGTTCTACCCCGGTTGGAGAGTCGGTGATTGTGACTCATGTTTATCGTAATTGTTCTGTTATGTTTGTGGTGTTACATACTGGGTTAAACTTGGTAATTCTGAATATGGTAGACTTCGACATCTGTTTGGGCATGACCTGGTTTTACCCTTATCATGTTGTGTTGAATTGTAACACCAAGTTTGTGGATTTAGAAATTCTGGGTAAGGATAGGCTAGAGTGGGAAGGAGTGTATAGGGCCAAGACGGTTAAGGTGATATCATTTGTTCGGGCTAGAAAGCTAGTGGGGAAGGGGTGTCTAGCCTTTTTGGCTCATCTCAGGGATGATAGTGTGGAGTCCCTATCTATTGAGTCAGTTCCAGTTGTTTCAGCGTTTCAAGAGGTGTTTCCAGTGGATTTGCCTGGTATGCCTCCGGACAGGGATATCAATTTCTGTATTGACTTGGAGTCGGGAACTCGCCCAATTTCCATCCCTCCTTATCGTATGGCTCCGAAAGAGTTAAGGGAGCTTAAGTCTCAACTTTAGGAACTCCAAGAGAATGGATTTATCCATTCCAGTGCTTCACTTTGGGGTGCTCCGGTCTTGTTTATGAAAAAGAAGGATGATAGTATGCGGATGTGCATAGATTACAGGAAACTGGACAAGGTCACCATCCGAAATAAGTACCCTTTACCCCGTATTGATGATCTTTTTGACCAGTTACAGGGTGCATCTATATTTTTGTCACGACCCAACCCACCGAGTCACGCTCAGCTTAAACTTCCTAAGTCATACTTACCTTAGACTTCCCAAATCACACTAATCTTAGACTTCCCATGTCACACAATCTTAGACCAACTGCTAAATCCAACTCTGACTTCCTCACGATTAACCTAGTCAGCTCACATGACTATGCATCCAGAACAACCCAGACCCTGTTATTCCAGATCCATTACACCCAGGGTACTACACACAAGTACCCGGACCCTCCCCGAGTCCCTAGATAATTCCTCCCAAGATATCACCCGCTAGTCACACTATGTAAGACTTCCATCCATTCCACTAGTTTATCAACCACATGTAAACCACCTTTATAACTATGACCAACAATCAACAACATAACCAACGATAACTCTTGTCGTATAGCCCGGACCCACCCTAGGATCCCCTGTAAATAACACCTAAGTGTTAAACAGACAACTCGGCCTAATCCATGACCAACTCAGCAGATATAACAGGATTCCTAGTCACTCAAGGACCACCAACCAATATCACAATTCAAATAAGCAGCCCGATCCACTCATGGAACCAATAACAGTCAATGCAATGCAACAATATCAATGCAATGATGTGGTAAAATAAACTTGTACCAGGCGTGGTACCCGAGTCAACTGTTAGTATTCCGTACCAAGCGTGGTACCCAAGCCAACCATTTGCTATACCCATACCAGGTGTGGTACCCGTGCCAACTGTTAGTATACCCGTACCAGGCGTGGTACTCGAGCCAACTGAATGTCAACAATCCACAGTCAAATAATGAACAAACAACTTATAAACCAACAAGAAACACACCGTTCAATTCACAGACTGTAAAACAGGACCCTTAGATATTCTACACAATTCCTCTAAGCAATGCAATTCATACAAACACTTAGATAAGGGTACAAAATATACAACATTCACAGGAATCGTAAGCCATCACCTACCCTTTCTCCCGGGTATATAACTTAATCTCGACCTCCGTCCGAAGACTAAACACACTCACCCTTTATTTATATATAAAGAACGGTTTCCCCTTCTTAGCATAATTTAACAACCCCATTGATTTTGGAACGTACATAGATAATAACAACACAAGTTACCACCCTTTATCCCTTAGCAAAACAACAACTACTTGTCATACCTTCCGCATTTCCAAAACCCCACTTAGGAGTTTCCCATTTTCATACCCTTTTTGTTGTCCTTGCAATCCCCGATTCCCCGAACCTTCCCAACATCTCAGTCCCCGAGTCCTATCATTTTAGCATGCCAAGACAATATAAACAGCCCAAAATAACTACAATCAAACCACAGTTCAATCCAACCAATTCTTAGCTCACTCATAACTAATACCAAATCCACCAGATTCCGTGCCCGGAGGCCTAAAATATAAAATCTCCATTTTGATATACGATGAGTAAAAAAATATAAATATGTATAACTACTTATGAAAACCTAGCCTACCTGGACGCCAAGCAGCTACAACCGTGCATTTTTAGCTCCATGAAGGCGTTCCCAGCTGAACGATAGTCCTGGAATCCACTGTTCTGTGTCCCTCCAGCCATGACCCCTCCTCTTCATGATTCCCTAGCCTTGGAGCAGCTTGGGAGGGTTTTTGAATAAACCCTCATATGTTTTCCAATTAAGGAGGAGAGCATCTTTTATTAAATCTCGTCTTGAGGCTTCTGCCTCCCATCACTCTGCTATGGCAGTTACCCCTCTGCTATGGCGGTCTCGCTATAGCAGAATAATTACCGCTATAGCGGGGTGACGTCAGCCTAAATTATTTTTAAAATCAAAAATTTTCCACTACGTCACCCTACTTAAACAAACGTACTTTAAATTAGTTTCCCCAAATAATTCAATTTTGTGATTCTTAAAGTAACGACGGGTCCGATCGTTATAACTGATACCAATTTACCCATCGTTCATCCCCGAATGATCCCGGAATAAAACAAGATAAGGGAGACTAGACCGGGACTGTTACTGCCCCAATCGATTGCGTACTTACAGACCTACGCAAATTACCAGCCTTTCCTCGATTAGTCGTATCGATTTGAAAGAAATTAGATGATCTCGCCTCCTTGGAGAAAATTTCCTTCAGGAAAATTACACGTGACTTTCCCGAGCACCCAAGAAAATCTAGGGTCTCGGATAATGTTGGAGCAAACGAATTTGAAATATCCGGGAGAACTTTTCCTTACTAAAACTAATTTTTCACCCGCTATAGCGGACAATATACCTCTATAGCGATTCTGTTATAGCGGACTGCCGAATGCTATAGCGGTTGATAGCAGAATGAAATAGGGGAGAAACGGGCTTCACCCCCCATTCTCCCCATATTCCCTTCACAAATACTACATTCTCTCTCGATCACTCTGCTTTTGACGTCGAAATTTTTAGGTAAGACTCATTTCTACTTGATTCTTTACTTCCTTGCACAAATTTAGACATGATTATGGTAGAAAACTAGGAACCTTGGTGTATATTGAAGTGGGTTTTCAAACTTAGAACTTTTGGTTGGATTTTGTTGAATTTCCGAAGCATGGATGCTTCCCTTACGTTTACAATGCCTCCCAAGCGTTCTGGGCGTAAGGATTACACTATTATTGGCCAAAAATAGGCCCAAAACGGGGTGGAATATAAAGGGTTGTTCTTGAATATGAGTTGTGATTTGGACAATTTATAGGGATTATAATGCCCAAATTTTCATAGAAAATGGTAATGGGGGACTTTGGGTAGGTAGATTAGAATTTGGGGTGTCAAAAACAATATTTTATACCAAGGGGCACCATTGTTGCACCCCTTGAAGCTTCGGGGATGATGAATACCGCTATAGCAGTTGGTCTCCGCTATAGCAATTCCGCTACAATGGATATTTTTCTACTATGGCAGTTCCGCTATGGCGGACGATCGTCCTCTATAGCGGAAGGCCGCGAACCAGTAGCTTCCCAAGCTGACACTTAGAAAAAAATTCCCCATTTTTCTAAATCCCTTATGCCTTATCGAGTTCAAATCTGGTTTTCCTTGCTATATTACAGGTTATACTTCCAATGGCTGGAGGAGGACAATTGCTCGTGTACGATTATGACCATTTTCATGATGAAGCTAGTCGAGAGCGGTTCTTGGATTACCGGAGACTGGCATTTATTACGAGAGAGGTTGCAAGATGACTGGGGTGGATGGGAAGGCAGCCGCTTTCCACCGCAAAGTTCAAGAGTTTAGCTGGGAGTCCTTGCTAGTAGCTCCTCCTGCCGCACAGACGAGCTGGGTACGGGAGTTCTATGCCATACTCCCTAAAGTCCGTTGGGATGAGCCCAACCCCACCATCTGCATCCAAGGAATGGACGTTCCAGTGGATGCTCAGACTGTCAATGAGGTACTTGGAGTGCCCCACATCTCCAATGAGGCCTACGAGGCTAAGTTTCGGCTCTGGGACATGACTTAGTTGAGGGACACTCTGGTGGATGAGACGTGCAGGGATAAGGTCTACTGGGTCAACCCCGAGGGCATCACCAGTACTTACTTTTCTGCGGAGGCTAGGATGTGGCTCAATTTGGTGTCTTGGAGGATCCGCCCATTGGGTAACAAGATCGACGTGACCTATGCTCGGGCTCTAGGGATTGCTTGTTCCATGCAAGGCATTATCATGAATCTGGGGGAGCAAATCATCTCCGAGTGGAAGGAATTCTACCGGGGTCACAGGAAGGGCCCCTATCTTCCGGGTTTGGTGTCCGAGTTATACAGGCGAGTTGGAGTTCCTGAGGACCATACTGACTTAGAGGTGGCTATGGACAACCCCTTTTACCCTGTCCGGGTGAAGATGGTCTCCAAGAAGAAGAGGAAGTTGGATGTAACTGGGAGCAGTCAGCCAGTTGAGGAGGCCGACGACGATGATGATGATGATGTCCCTGCCCCTTCCCAGCCCCAGCCCCCGATCTCTAGAGCCCAGCTGGAGGAGAATTTGGCAGTTGTCCGAAGGTTTATGGAGGATCCTCACGCCGGAGGTGCAGCCCCACACCCATATGCTCAGGAACTTGCAGCACTCCGTAGGGAGTTAGAGGAAGAGAAGAAGAAGAGACGCTCTCGGGATCGCATGTTTTCCCGGATGTGGAAGACCATCAAGGTCATGTTCTCATGTGTTTCCCCGGGTCAGAAGCTTCCCACATTCGAGCCTGAGGATAGGCATGAGTTTCCCTTCCTGAGCGATGATGAGGCTTAGGACCTCCCCCTCCCCCTTTTACTAGATACTCCTTATTGATTTCAGTTGCCCCCGTTTGGGGCTTGTTAGACAATATTTCCCCTTTCCCTTTCCCCTTTTATTATCGCACATGGATGCTCGTTTTAGACAATTTCCCTTATATGCACACTATGTTTGTTATAGCACGCTTTTCTTGATTTACACCATGATTCATAACTTAATACTTGCTTTTATATTGCCCCCGGGAAGGAATGAAAATAGGGGAAAACAGAGCAGGCTTTCTGCCTCACATATCTCTGCTATGGCGGATGCCATTCTGCTATAGCGGAGAAAAATCCGCTATAGCGGGAGCGCTATAGTGGTGCCGTCCGTTGTGGTGGTCCCGACGGTAAACAGTACAGAAATTTGATTTTCAGCTAAATGTACTCATCCCCCTTCCCGGTTACCACTGTCCAAACCTGTAAGTCCCGCCATGGTCTTAAACCACCCTCAAGACCATTCCTGGAATCGAACGTATCACAATCAGGCATAACACACTATCAATTACAAAGAATCACAAGAGCAATTATTTTCCGACAATACCTTCCCGCAATTACACTAATGACTCATTTGTTCCCATGGTTCCCAACCAAGTCCCGACTTTCCTGAAACCGAGGTTTTCCTACAGTCACAGTTCCCAATCCCTTATCATATTAACCAATGATAAGCCCTTTTCAACATGCAGTACTGTTCTTTTAAATCAAAACATTTAACAGCTTACCACAGCCTTAGGTACAAAAAGTTTTCCACTTACTGACCCTCTGCAGACTCTACATGCACGGCAGGTGACAATTCACATCAAGGTAACCAACTACACAAAATTTCAAGTAGGTTCTACAACTCAGCAATACACAACATTTCATTTCAGGTCACAGCAAGAATCAAGTCACATAAATTCACCTTCTATTCATCCCATGGATGGCCATTAGCCGATCATCCATGTCTTACCACAGCCTCTCAGGACAGATACCAATTGGAACCTTCCCGGTTCTAATTTCTCTTGCTTGTCTTATCGCAACCGGAGTACAAGGACCTCCTTTACTTTGTTGAGATACCAATTGGACTCAACTCATACAAGTAAGTAAAGAACCGCACGAAAGAATGAAAGAAGGGAGATGTTTCCTAGAATGCTTCATAGCTTCCCAAAGATTAGATATGGACGTCAACACACCAATCCGTAGGACTCTATTCGACACTTTGCTCTTGTACTGGGAGACCGGTACCCTAGGCTTTGATACTATCTGTCATGACCCAACCCACCGGGCCGTGCAGGCGCCTACTCTAACCACCTAGATAGATGAACCCTCACCACCCATCTAACAGGTGACATGCGGAAAATGGAAAGTAGAAAAATAACCTTCCTTTTATTATGAAAACCTTGTTATTACAACATTTGAAAACAGAAAAACAGTTCTGAAATGTAAATTACCCTCCCTAGGACCTAGTCTAAACAGGTACAAGAGCTACTACAACATTTATACAAGGAGGAAAAGTAAATGAGACACAACTTCCACCATGGAGTAAGGACAAAAGCTGCTGCAGATCACCATCGCCATGTACCTATGAAACAACACCAGCCCTGCAACTAAACTATACCAAAAAGGTATAGCAAGAGTAGAGTCAGTACAACCACACATACTGGTAGGCATCATCGGTCGACCCGAATCCACTCCTACCATCATATAAGAAGAATAGGGAAAAACATGAAAATAAATAATATAACTCCATCCTTCATCGCTTTCCCTTACCGGACCCGATCTCAATCGATCGTCTACTCGTACCCCTTACCTCAACCGTTTCTATTCCTTCCACTGCTGACTCCCTCTCTCTCAGGTCTTTCGAGTCACGCTCAGCTTAAGCTTCCCAAGTCACACTAACCTTAGACTTCCCAAGTCACGCTAACCTTAGACTTCCCAAGTTACACAACCTTAGACCAATTGCTAAATCCAACTTTGACTGCCTCAACATTAACCTAGTCAACTCCCATGACTATGCATCCAGAACAACCCAGACCCTATCATTCCAGATCCACTACACCCAGGGTACTACACACAGGTACCCAGACCTGCCCCGAGTCCCTAGAAAATTCCTCCCAGGATATCACCCGCTAGTCACACCATGTAAGACTCCCAGCCATTCCCCTAGTTTATCAACCACATTGTAAACCACCTTTATAACTATGACCAACAATCAACAACATAACCAACGACAACTCTTGTCGTATAGCCTGGACCCATCCTAGGATCCCCTCTAAACAACACCTAAGTGTTAAACAGATAACCCGGCCTAATCCATGACCAACTCAGCAGATATAACATGATTCCCGGTCACTCAAGGACCACCAACCAATATCATAATTCAAATAAGCAGCTCGGTCCACTTACGAAACCAATAACAGTTAATACAATGCAATAATATCAATGCAACGATGCGGTAAAATAAACCCATACTAGGCATTGTACCCGATCCAGCTGTTAGTATTTCATACCAGGCGTGGTACCCAAGCCAACCATTTGTTATACCCGTACCAGACGTGGTACCCGTACTAACTGTTAGTATACCCGTACCAGGCGTGGTACTCGAGATAACTGCATATCAACAATCCACAGTCAAATAATGAACAAATAACGTGTAAACCAACAAGCAACACACCGTTCAATTCACAGACTGTAAAACAGGACCCTTAGACATTCTACACAATTCCTCTAAGCAATGCAATTCATACAAACACTTAGATAAGGGTACAAAATATACAACATTCACAGGAATCGTAAGCCATCACCTACCCTCTCTCCCGAGTATATAACTTAATCTCGACCTCCGTCCGAAGACTAAACACACTCACCCTTTACTTACATATAAAGAACGATTTCCCCTTTTTAGCATAATTTAACAACCCCATTGATTTTGGAATGTACATATATAATAAAAACACGAGTTACCACCCTTTAGCCCTTAGCAAAACAATGACTACTTGTCATGCCTTTCGCATTTCCGAAACCCCACCTAGGAGTTTCCCATTTTCATACCCTTTTTGTTGTCCTTGCAATCCCTGGTTCCCCAAATCTTTCCGACATCCCAGTCCCTGATTCCTATTATTTTAGCATGCCAAGACAACATAAACAGGCCAAAATAACTACAATCAAACCACAGTTCAATCCAACCAATTCTTAGCTTACTCATAACTAATACCAATACAACCAGACTCCATGCCCGGAGGCCTAAAACATGAAATCTCTATTTTGCTATAAGATGAATAAAAAAATGTAAACAGTTCTAACTACTCATGAAAACCTAGCCTACCTAGACGCTAAGCAGTTGCAACCGTGCGTTTCTGGCTCCGTGAAGGCATTTCTGGCTGAATGATGGTCCTGGAATCCATTGTTCCATGTCCCTCCATCCATGACCCCTCCTCCTCATGATTCCCTAGCCTTGGAGCAGCTTGGAAGGGTTTTTGGAGAAACCTTCGTATGCTTTCCAATTGAGGAGGAGAGCACCTTTTATTAAATCCCGTCCTGAGGCTTCTGCCTCTCGTCACTCCGATATGGAAGTTACCCCTCCGCTATGGTGGTCCCGCTATAGCAGAATAATTATCGCTATAGCAGGGTGACGTCAGCCCAGATTATTTCTAAAATCAAAAAAAATTCACTACGTCACCCTACTTAAACAAACGTACTTTAAATTAGTTTCCCCAAATAATTCAATTTTGTGATTCTTAAAGTAACGACAGGTTCGGTCGTTACAGTTTTCAAAAATTGACTTGAGGTCGGGATATCATCAGTTAAATATTAGGCCTGAGGACATTCCTAAGACTGTTTTTTGAATTCGGTATGGAAATTACGAGTTCTTAGTGATGTCATTTGGATTGACCTATGCACCGGCAGCATTCATGAATTTGATGAATGGGGCATTTAAACCTTACTTGGATTCGTTCGTCATCATTTTTATTGATGATATTTTGATCTACTCCAAGACTAGGGAGGAGCATGCTGAACATCTCTGTATAGTGTTGGACATTTTGAGATGTCAAAAGCTTTATGTGAAGTTCCCCAACTGTGAGTTTTGGTTGACTTCGGTCGCATTCTTGGGGCATGTAGTGTCAGAACAGGGGGTGATGGTATATTCTCAGAAGAATGAGGTAGTCAAGAGTTGGGTCGGGCTAGCTCGGTGACTGAGGTGAGAAGTTTTATGTGACTAACAGGCTACTATCATAGGTTCGTCAAGGATTTTGCATCTATTGCTACTCACCTGACAAGGCTGACACAGAAAGACGTACCATTTGTATGGTCTGACAAGTGTGAGGAGAGCTTCCAAAAGCTCAAGACAATTCTGACCACGACTCCTATTTTGTCTTTGTCGGTTGAAGGTAAGGACTTTATTGTTTATTGTGATGCTTCACATTTTGGTTTGGGTGTTGTGTTGATACAGGATAGGAATGTGATAGCCTATGCTTCTAGGCAGTTAAAGGTGCATGAGAGAAACTATCCGACTCATGATTTTGAGTTGACAGTGGTGGTGTTTGCACTCAAGATTTGGAGACTCTATCTTTATGGTATCATGTGTGAGGTGTTCACCGACCATCGCAGTCTGCAACATGTCTTCACTCAAAAAGACTTGAACCTGAGGTAGAGAAGGTGGATGGAGTTGTTAAAGTACTATTATGTGACCATTCAGTACCATCCGGGTAAGGCTAATGTGGTGGCAGACGCATTGAGTCAGAAGACAGTTAGCATGGGCTGTTTGGCTTGTTTGGGAGTGTCCAAACGACCACTTTCTATGGAGATTCAGGCATTGGAATCTAAGTTCATGCACTTGGGTATTTCAGAACAAGGTGGGTATTGGCTATTATTAAGGTCAAAACCACTTTCATAGAGGAGATAAAGGCCAAACAGTTTTAGGATTCACCGTTGAGTAGGCTTCGGTGCAAGGCAATATCCGGAGAGTCCAGGAATGCCATGTTGGATTCTGGTAGTGTGTTAAATTTTAGAGGAAGGATTTGTGTTCCTCGGGTTGCTGATATGATTTAGAAGGTATTGGCAGAGGCTCATGGTTTGCGATATTCGATTCATCTGGGTATAAACAAGATGTACAGAAATTTGAGGCAACTTTATTAGTGGCATGGGATGAAAAAGGACATAGCAGATTTTGTGTCCAAGTGTCATAATTGCCAGCAGGTCAAGTATGAACACCAAAGGTCTGCATGACTACTTTAAAGAATGCCCATTCCATAGTGGAAGTAGGAACGGATAGCCATGGATTTTGTGGTGGGTCTCCCCAAGACTTTGGGGAAGTATGACTCTATTTGGGTCATTGTTGACAGGCTAACCAAGTCAGCGCACTTCATTTCAGTCAGGGTGGATTACAATTCACAACAATTGGCTAAGATCTACGTGAAAGAGGTTGTGAGATTGCATGGGGTGCCACTGTCCATTATTTCAGACAGGGGTACGCAGCTTACCTCCCAATTTTGGGGTAAGTTGCATGAGGAGTTGGGCACTCAACTCACCTTTAGTGCAGCCTTCCATCCTCAGACTAATGGTCAGTCGGAGAGGACAATTCAAGTATTGAAGGACATGCTGAGAGCAAGTGTGATCAACTTCGTTGGTCATTGGGACCAGTTTCTACCATTGTGTGAGTTCTCATACAACAATAGCTACTACTCCAGTATCGATATGGCACCATTCGAGGCTTTATATGGGAGGGGTTGTAGGTCACATATAGGGTGGTTTGAGGAAGGCGATGTAAAGCCTTTGGGCATAGACTTGGTAAGAGAAGCACAAGAAAAAGTAAGAGGCATTCAAACCAAGTTGCTAGCTGCCCAAAGCAGGCGAAAGGAATATTCGGATCACAAGGTAAGGGACATGGGATTTAAAATTGGTGAGCAGGTATTGTTGAAAGTGTCACCAATGAAGGGACTTATGCATTTTGGTAAGAAGGGCAAGCTCAGCCCTCGGTTCAACGGACCATTTGAAGTTCTTGAGATCGTAGGGCCAGTGGCTTACAGATTAGCACTGCCTCCCAGTCTATCGGGTGTCCATCCAGTATTTTATGTATCTATACTGAAGTAATACCATGGGGATGGAGACTACATCATCAAGTGGGATGAGGTGTTATTTGATAAGGATCTTCACTACGAAGAGGAACCGATTTTGATTCTTGATTGGGATGTCTGGAAATTGAGGACAAAGGTGATAAATATGTTAAAGGTTCAATAGAAGCATCATCCAGTTGATGAAGCCACTTGGGAAACCGAGAAGGACATGCGGGACAAGTACCCTCATCTGTTTGAGGATACAGGTACTACTCTTTTAGCTTTTTACTTTTCATATTTTCAAGTTTAATCATTTGGGGGTGAACGATGGGTAAATTGGTATTTGTTATAATGACTGGGTCCATCATTACGGGTGAACCATTTGTGCCAATTCTTAGAGTGAGAAAACTCTGGGTTTGGGAGTTTAAAATTTTGAGCTAGGCTAGTCTCAGCCAATTTTGGAGCGAGGTATGGTCTAGGATAATCCAGGTAAGGATTGGGTCAAATGTATTGATTTGATTTAGTTTTCCATTTAGCTAACACATAAAGGAGTCCAAAGGACTTTTCAAAATCGAACTTGGGTAAGTAGAACTCTCGGAATTGAGGTTGGCGTGAAGGGGTTGTTCCGGGAAGTCAAAAAAATAAGTGTGTTATAAAATGGACTAATTTTGGGGACTTTATTTTGTCCCGTGTCAACCGCCATAGAGGTTGACACTCCACCATAGAAACCTCCACCGTAGCAAAAAAAATACCACTACAGCGGAAGTTAACGCCATAGCGGACGACTCCGCTATGGCGGTACCTATAGCGAAGCGGACCGCTTTAGCGGACCGCTTTAGCGGAGTGCGATGAGATTTAATGCAGAAACTTCTCCAAAATAGTTCAATTTTTCTTCAAAACATTTTGAGAGAAGAAGGGGACGATTTTGGGCGATTTCCATCTATTTTTCACCATTTTTTGTCCTAAAGGTAAGGATTCTACTCCCCAAACTCCGTAATATCTTTCCTACGCTATAGAATTGCTAAGGGTGGACTTGAGAAAAGGTTTGGGATAACTTAGAATTGTAGAATCCGAGGAAAAAAAGGAAATTCTAGGGTGCTAGAGTTCTTGGGTATTGTTTATAATTAATAGGTAATGATCACCAAGCTTAAATTCTCTAAATGTATCGGTATAAATGATAATCTTAGGTGAATTAATGGCGGGAAGTCCCGGAAAGGGTTGGAATGATCATGGTTTGGCCTGGGGATTAGGATTTTGTATAATCCGGGTAATTTAGTCCAGTTAATTAACTATAGTGTTTATGTGTTTGTTTTTAGACCAAGAACAAGCAAGGGATCCTGAAAAAGGGAAAGCTCCAGCACTGTAGAGCTTGATTATTCAAGGTAGGTGATGGTTATTTATTCCTGTATACATTGTATGTTTGTGTACCTTTGTCTAAGTATTTGTATGGTTTGCATTGCTTAGGGAATGATTTAGGAATGTCTAAAAGTCCTATTTTCAGTCTTATGAAATGAACTAGGTGTTATTGCTTGTTGGTTTACAAGTGTTGATTGTTCATTGTTTGTGACTGTAGATTTATATGACAGTTGGTTGGCTCGGGTACCACGCCTAGTATGGGTATACTAATGGTTGGCTCCGGTACCACTTCTGATATGGGATATACTAACGGTTGGATCAGGTACCACGCTTGGTACAGGAAATACTGACTGGTTGGCTCGGGTACCATGCATGTACGGGTTTACTTATTCTATAGTTGCATTTTTACTAATGGTTCCCTTGTGTTTATGATTTGTGATTGTGCATATGGTCCTTGAGAGGACGGGTTATCATCATATTGATTTGTGAGTTGGTCTTGGTGTAGACTGGGTTATATGTTTGACACTTAGGTGTTGTCTAGAGGGGATCCAGGGTAGGTTCGGGATATGAAATGCGGTATAAGTATTGTTTATTGTAGATATTTTATCATATCTGTAAAAGTGGATTACATGTGGGGACAATCTAGGGAGAGACTTGTAGTCTAGAATTACCTGTTGGCTTGTTTACATGTTTCCTGTACTATTACTTGACTTTTGTACTGTTCATATACTGTTTACTTGGAATTGGCTGATGATCCTACCAGTACACTGTGGTTGTGTACTGATACTGTACTTGCATTTCTTTTGTGAGTATAGGAAATCTTCTGGCGGTTGACGCATGACCTCACCTGTAGGCCTGACACTTCAAGACATCAAGGGTGAGCTGTTCGATCGAGCTGCCTTGGTTTCTTTCTTATTGGTTGTAGCCCACTTATTTTGGGCTTAGACTATTGCTTATTTTGGGGTTGCATCCCCGTACTCTAGATTTGGTAGCATTTTGGTACGATGACTTTCAGGTCCTAGGGGATTCTTTCGCAGGTTATTTATTATAGTTGGTTTGATTTTGGTTAATTATCGCTAGTTTATTTTCTTGCACACTGATTTTAAGCTGTTAGGTTATGCGAAGGGTTGAGTTCTATTGGTTTGCTCATCCGAGGTTGGGTGGATGCCACTCGCGGTGGTCTGGGTCGTGACAGTTATAAGGGTGGGTTACATGTGGGAACAAGCTAGGAAAAGACTTGTAGTCTAGGGATATTTGTTGGCTTGTTTACATATTTCTTGTACTTCTACTTGACTGTTGTACTATTCATAAATTACTTATTTGGAACTGGCTGATGATCCTACCAGTACATGATGGTTGTGTACTGATTTTACACTTGCTTTTCTTTTTTGTGAGTACAGGCAATCTTCCAGCGGCTGACACGCGACCTCATTTGTAGTCCCAGCACTTCCAAACATCAAGGGTGAGCTATTTCGGTTGAGCTACCATGGTATCTTTCATTTTCAGCTATAGCCCACTTGTTTCGGACTTAGAATCTTGCTTACTTTGGGGTTGCATCCCCGCATTTTAGATTTTGATAGTGTTTTGGTACAATTATTTTCAGGTTCTGAGGAGGAATTTCTGCAGGTTTATTTATATTAGTATTTTTTTGGTTGATTATGGCTAGTTTTACTTAGTGCACACTGGTTTTGAGCTGTTAGAACGGTTAAGTTCTGGGTCGTTTATGGTTCGCTCTCCCGCGGGTTAAGTGGGTGTCACTCGCGGCGGTCTGGGTCGTGACATTTATAGTTCCTGGTAAAGAAAGAAAAGTGTGCAAACTTGTTAAGTCACTTTATGGACTAAAACAAGCACCCAAATAATGGCATGCAAAATTTGACATTTAAGATCAATGAGTGTGACAAATGTGTTTACATTAAAACACTCTGAATCATCAAGTCATTTTTTGCTTATATGTTGATGACATATTGATCATGAGTAGAAACATTTCTGACATAAATGCTACTAAGCGTATGCTGGCTAGCAAATTTAACATGAAGGACTTAGGAGTTGCTGATTTTATCTTAGGGATTAGAATTCATAAAACTCCAGAGGGTCTAACATTATGACAGTCTCATTATATTAAAAGGGTACTTGACAAATTCAAGTATTTGAATTTTAATATTGCAAGGACACCAATTGATGTAAGCTTTGCACTTCAAAAGAATGAAGGTGAAAGTAATTTACAATTGGACTATGCACGAGTGTTGAAAAGTTTAATTTATATTATGAATTGTACGCAACCAGATATAGCATGTGCTATTAGTATGCTGAGTCGGTTCAGACTTAATCTCAATCAAACTCATTGAATAGCAATGAAATGAGTTTTGGAGTCGGTTCACAAGTAATCCCATAGTAATTGAGGGATATAGTGATGCTAATTGAATTACCGGATCATCTGAAGTTAAATTCACAAGTGGATATGTATTTACCCTTGGTGGAGGAGAAGTGTCTTGGAAATCATCCAAATAAATATGCATTATTTTCTTTACAATGAATCTAAATTTATAGCTTTAGATAAGGCTGGTGAAGAAGCTGAATGGCTCCAGAATTTCTTGGAAGATATTCCATTTTGGCCCAAACCTTTGGCACCTATATGCATATATTGTGATAGTCAAGCGGCAATAGGTAAGGCAGGGAGCACTATGTGTAACGGTAAATCTCGTCACATACGACGGAGGCATAATACTGTTAGACAACTATTCTCTAGTGGAATTATCACAATTGACTATATAAAGTCAAGAGATAATGTGTTGAATCCACTTACGAAAGGCCTAACTAGAGAGGCAGTTGATAAATCATCAAAGAAAATGGGGTTAAGGCCTAGTACAAGTCATCATGGAGGTAACTCTACCTAGCAGACTGGAGATCCCAAGAGCTAGGTTCAAAGAGATTAAATAAAGTTATGATTGACGGTTCAACATTATCAAATAACTCAATCAATTCTCGTGATGAAGACAATGTTCAAAAATAAGGATAAAACTTAACGTATAAAGCTTTTTAATGGTTGTCTAAGTTTGGCAAGATATGACCAAACAGTTTATCTATAGGATTAAACGTTTAGAAATCACCTATGTGAGTGTGAAGTGTAAGTCGCTTCAAGGAGAATGAGATTAAAGGCCAATTCTCTATGCACTCATAAAATCAGGCGGTGTTCATGGCTAAAACAAACACAACCGTGAGAACCATAGACGGTTAAGGGTTAGTTCTGTGACTTGTATTATCTAGGTATACAACAAAGTTCGACGGTTCAAAGATATCGCATCTACCGATTGATTGAGTGCATCCGATATATGTTCACTACTAAAAGTTCAAAGGAAAACCTACTTATCCAGATGTAATTAATCCTTTCATGTAAATCACACACTTGTCTGTGCATTCCTTTATCTTATGGCCATTCTCCATTCATGTGGGGGATTATTGGGTTCTATGAAAAGAAATGAAAGGGAAATGGAGGGTGAAAGGGTGTAACTTTTCAGTTGAATACTTGCACCTTTCTAAACCATTGTGACCTTTCTGAACTAGTGCATCTCTTTTGAAGAGTAGCATCCTTTCTGAACCATTGCTTCTCTTTGTGAAGCAACACTTTGTTGTCTATAAATACCTATTAATCCCTCAGATTTTCCTTACGAATTTTCTAATCTTCTACTCTTCTTTTTTTTGCACTTTATAAAATTCTTGTGTGGTTTACTGTTGTCGAGTGAGTTCACTGTCACCAACGTTTGAGGTACCGCTACTCCGGTGAGTAAATTGTTCTATCCTGGGAGTATATATTTCAACACCTCGAATACATAGAGAAGAATAATTTCCTTAAGGACACACTGTGAATACAGTAAACTCGATTTAATTCTTCATCTTTTTCCTGAATTTTTCCGTAAATTATTTTTGCTTACTATTTTGTTGTTTAGCATACTATTTTGCTATTTTGCTTTCTGTTTTATTGTTTGAATACAGATTGAATAACAATAAATCCTTCAAGTCGAACTTTAATTCTCTAGGAAAAGAAATTGATATCCACAAACAAAGAGTCCCTTTTCCGTTTGTTCTATTTTTGTGTGTTGAAGAGAATTCACTCTCTGTCAAGAAGCCTCTCCCTTTTATAAACTAAAAGAAGTTACGCTTTAGAGGAGGGATTAGTGGAAAGATAGAAGTTACGTGGGGAGCGATTTTTATTTCCACAACCAATAGAAAAACTGATAGAATATTACGATTATTTTTCTCAAGTTAACTTCTTTATTTTATCTCTTTCAATGGGTTGGGTCAGTCCACATGGGTGACCTGCCCAGACCAAATAGTCAACAATCCGTAATTAAATCTTCAAACTTAGTGTAGTCAGGATCCATCCTAAACCAAAGAATTATTAACAATAATATAAAGTAAATCCTTTCATTAATCTTTCCTAACATTTTGCTAAAAGTGCATTTGTCCAAAGAATTATTTTTAGGCATAATAATATATAAATGTGACCTTTAACTTGGCCTCAACTGACATTTCTGTCCTTCAGTTTTGAGTGAGTACAAGTAAACACTTAAACTTGTATAAAATTGAACTAGTAGACACACACGTCCTACGTGGCGTTCTACGTGGCAATTCGTGTGAAATGCCACATAAGACACTTGTGTCTACTTGTTCAATCTTACAAACTTAAGTGCTTACTTAACACACCTATGGTTGGAAAACATAAATACTAGCTAAGACCAAGTTAAAAGATACGTTCATGTATTATGTCTTATTTTTAATATATACTAGTAATTCATAAACTGGAAGAGTGTCAGCGGGTTTATGATATGACATGTTTTGCATTATTAGATTTTGGGTGTGTTCGGTATGAAGAAAAATATTTTTTAAAAAATGTTTTCTTATTTTCTCATGTTTGTTTGGTTAAAAATTTTAGAAAATATTTTTTTTAGGAAAACAGGTTTCTTGAAAATAAGAAAAATATTTTCTGAAAGTAGGGAAAACAAGTGGTAATGTCTCATACCACTTTCAAAAAATCATTTACCCCACCAAATTCCACACCCACCCACCCCCCATATTTACCCCACCTTGAACCTCCACCCACCACCCTCCCCGCTCTAAAAAAATTCAATTTTTCCTTATCCACCCCTACCTGACCCCCAATCCCCCCTCCCCACCCAAAAAAAATTTCCCTACCCCTACACTCACCCACCTCCCTACCCAGACCCCTCCCCTCTTCAAAAAAATTATTTTTTATTTTATTTTTTAAAAGAAAATTTAATTTGTTTTCCTACTTCACCCCATCCCCCACCTACCTCCATACTCTGACCCCCACCCCCACTGCCCCCCCCCCCCCCTTCCCCCTCCAAAAAAGAATTTAATTTTTTAAAAAAAAATATTTTTTTCCCTATCTCACCCCACCTACCCCGCCCTACCTACCCCTACTCCCTACCCCACCCCACCCCACCTACCCTCATCCCTACCCCACCCCACCCCACCTACCCCTGCCCCACCCCCACCCACTACAATCCCATATCCTCCCCCTCCCCCATTACAATATCCATCATTCTATTTCTAGTCGTTCTCATTGTTTTGTGTTAGATATATATAATATAAAAATAATTTTAGGAAAAAGTTTTCTACTTGCATACCGAACACAAGAAAATAAGTAAAAAGCAACTTATTTTTCTAGAAAATATTTTTCATGAAATATTTTCCATGAAATATTTTCCTTCATACCAAGCACACCCTTCGAATCAACATTTTAAGAACCTCTCGTCAAAAATCCAGTAATATATATATATATATATATATATATATATATATATATATAGACTCAAATGAATAGTCATCGTTAAGGATGCTTTGCCAACTTGCATGGCATAGATTTCATATTAGTACTCTCTCCGTCGTCTGTCTTACTTTTTTTTTTACTTGTCCCAAAAATGGTATCATTTTTTATATTTACTAAATTTTTCAATTCCACCATTTTACACCGTAACAAGTTTAAGATTATAAGATTTAAAAAATTATACAAATTTTTAATTTAAGAGCATAAAATTTAAAAAAATTATTTATTCCTTAAACTTTGTGTCCAGTCAAACTAAAATACCTAAATTAGGACGGGGGGAGTAATAAAGGATTGTTTGGTATGTAAACTAAATTATCTCGGGATTATAGTTTTGGGATTATAATGTGTAGATTAATTTATGGGATAATTTCAAATATGTACAATAAAGAAATTAGTTTACAATAAATATAGCCAAGTTTTTCTTACAAAAAAATAGCCCAAAAATGAACTAGTCACAAAAACAAATTACAAAAAAAATAGCCGCATGTATATGTAATGTTGTATCGGTAGTGTATAAAAGTTATGTAATGTATCAAAATTGTATAAATAGTGTATAAACGTGTATCGATATTGTATAAAAGTTATGTAATGTATCAAAATTGTATAAATAATGTATAAACGTGTATCGATATTGTATAAATAGTGCACAAACGTGTATCGACATTATATAAATGGTATATAAGTGTGTATTGATATTATATAAATAGTGTATGCACATGTATCGATCTTTTTTTTCCCGATCATTAACTCTCTAAATGGAAGCATAATAAACAACAAAGCTTTCAACCATCAATACAACCTCTTCAAACAAGTTGTTTCAATCACAATCAACTTAAAATCTTCTCCAAACAGTCCCAAATTTTAGATATGAGTTTTCCTCGATGTTTCAAGTCTTTTGGTATATAATTCGCTTAAAACGATTCACATTTGCGATACGTCAATTTTCTTAAACGGGGGAAGAAGAAGAGGAGGAGGAGGAAGAAGAGAAAGAAGAAGAAGAAGAGAAAGAAGAAGAAGAAGAAGAAGAAGAAGAAGAAGAAGAAGGGAGAAGCAGTGAGAAGAAGAAAGGAGAAGCAGGGAGAGGGAGAAGAAGCAAAGAAGAAAAACAGGGAGAAGAACAGAGATGAAGAGAACGGAGCAGAAGAAGAACGGAGCAGAAGAGAACGGAGTAGAAGAGAAAGGCCGACTGGCCATTTTTTGTGAAAATTAAAAAATTATCATTGTTTTGGTAAAAATTATGATCGAGTGGTCATTTTACATAATTTTCCTTAATTTATACCATATGGAAGGTAGGATAAAATAATCTCATGTCGGATAGGATAAGGTAGGATATCCTAAGACTAGATTTGATATTAGATTTATATCATGTTTGATTAACGGTATAAATTAATTTTGGAATAAATTTATATCATCAATTAAATATGATATAAATTTAATATCAAACTTAGTCCTGAGATATCCCACTTTATCCCGCGTACCAAACGATTCCTTTATAGTCTAAGAATTATAGCAATGCGAGTAAACTAAATATAGCATCTATTTGCCAACTGATATATTCCAAATACTCCTACTACTTGGAACTGAACAAAAGAATTTTCCACAGAGTCCTACTAGCTAGCTTCCAATTGCTTCGTGACAGAAGTGTATATTATACCGCGAATTTCGTATATTATCTAAAAGAACAACATCCATTCTTTAGCATTTGTCCCAAATAAAGAAAATTATATGCCTTTCTTTTTTATTTTCACTTGATGTCAATTATTTATATTAAGACACGATTAAATTTGAATTTATTTAGAAATTAATCTTGTATCTAATTCAAGCCCAGAAACTAGCTTACGAGGCTCCTTGGCACCCATCCTATTAACCACCGACGTGACACTTCTTCACTATTCAACATGATTCGTGCTGAAAAGCTCCATATTGGAGGTAAAATGTTTTCTAACAAAAGCGATCACTACTAGATATAGAAGTTTTCAGATCACGAATCAATGGGAAATTTGAGCTATAAGATATGATTTTTTCACTCATTTTTCAATCCAACCAACATGCTAGAAAAACGCATGGTAAGAAACAGATTCTCACTGAAATATTGGGAAGCTTTCTAATTTTTACGCTATTATTTTTTCTTTTCTCACTGATTCAATCAAAATATCTGTTGAAATAGCCACTGAATAATTTTCAATGGGAAATTTCAATGGCCAAAAAGTGATTTTTTTAGTAATGGACTTCATACTATGACTCAAACCTGAATCCTATGATTAAGAACGAAAGAGTACTACTTACCCCTCCACCACGAGCCCCGAAAATTATATGCCTTGTATGAAAGCATCTGATGCTGAAATTCTCTAATTGGGGCTTCTGACATATTCATGTTATTATTATTCTCATTTATGTGAAATTTGAGAGTATAAATATGAGATTGAATCGAGGCAACTGGAAACTCAGAGCCAACAGCAATACTAGAAAACATTTCTTTGGTGCAAATTAAACAAAAAGACAAGAGAGAAATGGCATCAATTAAAGTTGAGAAACCAATTGGTACTCAACCATCTGCCCCAGCAGCCAAGAAAGCATCTACTAAGGCTCCTCCTGCTTCCAAGTCTGCCCAGAAAAAGACTCGTGAGCCTAAGAAGAAGGTCAAATCTACATATTTAACATTTCCGATTTAAATTATATATGCTGATAGTGTAATAATTTTAAGACAATCGGTCTCTCTTTTAACGGGTAATCTGCCTTTTTTACACGTTACTCCTTCTGTCCCAATTTATGCAGCATGTTTTTCTTTTTTAGTCTGTCCTAAAAGAACGTCACATATATTTATATTGGGCTCAACACTAGTCAACTTGTGGGGTGTCATATACCTTGCAGACAACAACCTCAGCAGTCACCGGTCTAGTCCCCTACCCCACAAAGTTGCTTGATGGCCGAAGTACACGTACCATTCTATTTGAACCCGTGACCTCAAGGTTATGAGCCTTGCGAGCTTCCAAACTGCTCTACCATGCGCCAAAGATAAGAACTGAAAACTAATAGATAAACAAGGGAAACAATTTTAATTTATCATTTTAACCTTGATGAGATTATTCATAGCTATACATATATTAAGTCTTGTTTTAGAGTACTACATGGATACTACTATTATTATTATTATTATTTCCTGTAAATAATAAAGTTTTGATTCTTGTGTTTAGGCATCAGGTAGCAAGGCAGCTGCAAAGAATAACTAAGAAGAAGTTGGAGTAATTAAGAGTATGATGAAGAATATGGCTGCTGTTGTTTACAATTATGAGTGATGTAATAGCTAGCTTGTACTTTCTTCTCTTTGGTTTCCTCTTAATGAAATAATCTCATACTCTTTATCTGTAAAATTGTCTCATACTCCTGCTTGTTGTTTTCTTGGCTTCAATTATTACATTAGTAATTTGTTATTGCTATCAGAGGCGACTTAATATTTTTGGTGGCCTAAAATCGAACTTTTAAAAGAGGTCTTAATTTTTTTCCCAAGACAAAATATTATATATTTTACAATGTTTGATATCTCAAAAAAAAAGTAGAGTATTAATTTTTCTCCAATACAATTTTACTCCTGTTGTTTTCAAAATAATATTTACAAGAAAAAAGGATGTTGGAGGAACAAAGAAAGTGGATAAAAATAGTGTGTACGTTGATAACTAACAAAAAAAAAAGAATGATAAGTATCGTAAAACTCAAGGAAAAAAGTGAAAAATCATCTACAATATTTTATTGAAAATAATAATAACATTGTTACCTCTCTTCCACAAATTTTGTATATATAAGTAAGAAAGCTAATTTTAGGCCTGTTTTTTAATCAAATTAAACTTTAAAAATTGTCTTTAAACAATTTATTTTATTTTTTTACAAAAATTATGTCATTGGGGAAAAGGACATGAGCTTGTCTTTTAAAAAAATTATGGCATATTGGACACTACATAGCTTGTCGGCCTAACAAATCCCTCATAATGGCCATTTCATAACTTGGCCATTTGGGCCCTTTATTTTATTTTATTTTCCGCTCCAATTTTTCTTGGGCTAAAGATCTTCTGTTTTTTTTTAAAAAAAAAAAATTAAATATAATTTTATAAAATCTGTATAATTATTGTATAGAATATGTACCTATAGAAGATATATGTATAAAAAATGTATAGTTGTATATATATATATATATATATATATATATACCCTATAAAATGTGCATAAAAACTGTATAAAATGTGTATAAAAATTGTATAATTATTGTATAGAATATGTATATGTATAAGATTTCTATAGAAACTGTATAGAATGTGTATAAAAATTATATACATGTTGTATAGAATATGTGTTTTGTATACGATGTGTATAGAAACTGAATTATTATATAAAATGTATATATATATATATATATACGATGTGTGTAAAAAGTGTATTATTATTGTATAAATATATAGATGTATCACGATTATATTATATTGTATATACGTATCAGATAAGTATTGTATTGTATCAATATGTATCAAATATGTATTGTATATATATGTATAAATAAACATTGAAAAGAATTACAATGTTACAAATTGCATTTTATTGTTAGAAAAAAAAAAGCAACAATTAAAAGAATTGATTTTTTAAAAAAAAAAAAAAAGAGTTGATCAAAAAATTATTAAAAAGGGAAGCAGCAAAAACAACAACAAAGAATAACAAAATTAAAATAAAAAGAAAAGAAAAAGATAAGAGGCAGAAGAAGGCCAAAGTAGCAAAATTTAAAATAGAAAAGAAAAAGGCAAACGGCGGCAGAAGAATGCCAACCTAAATGGCTAGAAAATGGAATTTAAAATTTCTTGATCATTGAAATGACATTATTTATGGCCGAACGACTATTTTTGTCCTTCTCCCTTATTTTTGTACAAAATGGGCCACCAAAAAGTGGGGGCCTAAAGCCAAAGCTTTAGATGCTTAACCCAATAACTAACATTGATTATGTTGCTATTTGTTCTCTTCTTAATTGTTTTCAGTATGGTTTCTTCTTTACTATATATTTATTTTAGGTACTTGATTTTTGATATGTATTACTTGAGCCGAAGATCTATCGGGAACAGTCTCTCTACCTTCATTAGGTAAGGGTAAAAATCCGTGCACACCAGCCTCTCATATCCCGCTTATAAAATTACATTGAATATTGTTACTGTATCTATAAAATATTCCTTTTAAATAAAGTAAAAATAATAAATACTATTAATGTAATAATGATAACAAAGTAAATAATGAGGCAAAAATAATAATGAAAAAGAGAAAGTAATATTTATGGATTGATTTGGGCAGATTGATAGCAAACAATAATAATGAGCATTAGATCAAACAATGATTTTGCGGAGTTTAATTTCTGTTTATTATTGTGTTTGTTTTACAATAGTGGGATTAGAGGGATATTTATAAGATAGTCTAATTTTAACTAATTTTTTACACCTTTTTCGTACATTTTAGGAATAAGATCGTAATACTTGTTGACGTGATAAGATGGAAATCTTTAGCATGGGTTCATGAACATACACCTAAGCCAATTTGATTTGTTGGAGAGATAAATCAGTAATCTTTTCCATTTTACAAACAAGATTGGTTGATTAGCTCACTCCATTGTTCTAAAATGACTCATCCCATATATTATGGGATGGATCATTTCTCAATACTGCTATTTGATATAGGTGAAGCACATTGGGGACCAAGTTTTCGGATGGTTAACTTAAGAGTCTCTCAGTCTTTGCCCAAGCTGGCACTGACTGACTCGGAGTTGACTATAAATTCCTTATGTGCTTGCCATGTGTATAAGGAAAAATCAGTATAGAGATGTGTGGCGGCAGTCGAGCACATAGTTCAAGCGCGTGGCCACTATAGCGTGAGTGCCCCCTCGAAGGCGAAGAAGTTTCTCCCTCCCATCACCATTGGTAACATGGCACAAAATGACAAGCAAGAGACAGAGGTATCAGGAACGCGGACGAGCCCTTGTAGGCCACATCCACAGGAAGCTACCCCTCGGTCCACTACCAAACTGGGACATGTGGTGTCCTCCTATTGGTAGAACTCTTAAAGTATAGTTGGCCTAGCGTCATATGTTGTACATTATAAATAGTGACACTAGTTCACTTGTAAAAGGATTCTGATCCGAACCCCCTCTATTCTCTCCCCTCTCTTACTTTAAATATCAATATAATATTAGTTGCTTGATCCTTAAGCTTTTCCATTATTATTAACTATTGAATATTTATTTGCTCTTGAATACCTCTCAGAGACTAGATTCTGTTTTGGGCTACTCTTGAGAACATCCTCAAGGATCCTAGTTTGTGTACTTTACTCATTTTCTATTGTCTATTTGTTGATTACTTCTTGCCTTTTTCCTATTATTGCCTTTCCTCTATCATAGAATATACTAACTGCTAACAAATCGATAACACATGCGAGATTGAATTGTAGCGCGCACTGTTGACTCACCTACAAATTCAACTTTATCAAATTTGGGTAAATAGTTTGGCACCCACCGTGGGGCCAAAACAGTTGTGTGGGTTTAGTCTTGCTTGTTTTCTTTGTTAGTTTGTTCATTTTGTGTCCTTGCATATATGTGTTAGGGTGATGAACAACGATTGAGAATGGATTGAGCGGGAGCTAACTGTACCAAACATAGCAAAAGCCCAATCCCCCCGGTTAACTAACTTCAGTGGTGAAATAACCCACAATGATAAAGAGAGCCTATATATCAACGTGGATCTCACTAAAGTAAACACTCAAAAGAGGGGCCACGACCTCCACGACTATGAGGACGAAGCTGATAGTGATATGTCCGGTCCCTCTAAGAAATCCTCAAAAGTTTCCTGAAGGGCAAAAAGAGCTCATGGAAAGAGTGAAGGCCTAAGGAAAGAGAATGGGCAAGTTCTAGGCCGAACAAGCCCAAAGAACCCCAAGCTCCTCCAAAGGGAACGAAGAGGACAATGAGGAGGAGGAGTACGAAACAGATGTGGAGGATGTGAAACTAGAAAATCAGGGGGTGAACTTGAAACCTCAACCCTTACACTAGCTTATGTAAAGAGATGTTGAGGGAGAAGATTAAGGCACGGAACACAGAGCTCCATTCTCACATGAATCGAACCCCGGGAGTCCCTTTCGTAGACAAAGGATCGAACTCGAAGAAATTATGCGAAGGTACCCTATAAGGCTAATGCGGTGACTCGGCTTATCCCAAAAAGGTTCAAGATTCCCGACATTGCAAAATACAATGGGACTACCGATCCTCATGAACACTTGTTGTTCTTCACGGCTGCAATAAATGGAAATGATCTGACAATGGAAGAAGCCAAGTCAGTGATGATAACAAAGTTCGGCGAAACCTTCTTGGGCAAAACTCTGGTCTGGTATTACCTCTTACCTGAAAACTCTATTGAATCCTTTAACATGTTGGCATATTACTTTCTTAGAGCCCATGGTGGAGCGATGAAAGCGCGCCCTAAAAAAGGAGATATCTTCAAGATAGAACACGGAGATATGAAACTTCTCCGAGAATTCATCGATAGGTTCCAGAAGGAACGGATATAGCTACCGACCGTACCAGACGAGTGGGCTACAGAAGCTTTCACGATGAGAATAAACCCCGAGCATTACAAACAATTATGAGGCGATTGAAAGAAGGCAAAGCTAAACACCGCACTAACCATAATCAGAGAAGCTCTAACCCATTCTCTCAGAGATAAAACTCCAACACCGTTCCTCCGGCCTTATGCTGTTTAGAATCTTGAAAGACAAATAATGGATTTTGGCAAGCGAAGGGATTCAAGTAGAAGCTGCAAAAAGAAGAGAGTGAAAAAACAAAAGGGAATCTCTGATTAATTAGCGGTGGTACACTTACGACAACTGTTCCACTCCTCTAGCATAGCGGCGCCCTGAAGAAGTTGTTCAGAACGAATGAACATGAACTTATCAATCTAGTGGTGCCCTTTTTCATCCAAACCCAAAAGCAGACTGTTGGACCCCTAACACTTGACTATAAACAGCTTCTCCGAGACAAGATACGGGTAATACATCAAAGTAAAGTGTTCAGGAGAAAAATCAATTCTCAGAGCGGACGTAATAACCAGAAGACAAAAGGCTACTCTCCATGTGGTCGGGGACACCTGCCCTATGGAGATCTTGTATCGCTCACAAATCTGAAGAATGAATCTGAAAACAAGTCCTCGCCCGAATCTAATAGAGAAGGGATAAGTGTACACTCCCAGATATCCGGTTTCAATGAACAGACTCTCTCCAAAGGGAGAGGAGAAAGAACCTCAACTTTAGTAGGCCAGTCGCAGTCCAATTACGCATCAGGGATGTCACCCTCCTTAATCGCTGAAGCGTAGCAAGAAATGGATCGCGACTGGGAACTACCAGGTCACACTCCACTTGGCAAGCATTATAGTCATTCTGAAAAGAGAATCTTTAGGGGATGAATGACTTGACCATATCTTCAATCTCCGAAGGATCCGAAGGTAGGAGATTAAAAAGCACTTTCTATGAAGCAAAAAGAGCATCGCCTTTGCCGCCAGCAGGCCCATCACCAGCACCAGGGGTTAACCTTGGCG
This sequence comes from Jaltomata sinuosa, assembly GCA_003996215.1. Classification (NCBI taxonomy): domain Eukaryota; kingdom Viridiplantae; phylum Streptophyta; class Magnoliopsida; order Solanales; family Solanaceae; genus Jaltomata; species Jaltomata sinuosa. The sequence goes on from QJPP01007665.1 coordinate 395,988, forward strand.
TTCTCAGGGATAGGGCAAGAAGACTCTGGATTATCAAAAGTCATGACTAGAGAGGAAGGATTGCGTGTATTCAGATTGAGGAAGTCAAATCGTAAAGAGAGGAAATAATGGTAGGAAGGCAACTGACGAAACATCTCCTCAGACCTTCTAAGATTCAAAGGCCCGCAAAGAATACGTGCCAATGAAAAAGTATGTGCTACGTGTAAATGACGCTTGGTTTCTCTCACCAAGATTGAAATTTGAAAAAAGGCTTCTCCCGCTTCCCAAAGTTTCAACATCAAAAGCTTCGAAAAGTGGAGGGACTATCTGTATGGGAGAAAATTGAATCAAGGACACGTGGTACTTTCCAAGGAGTTTGCATTGGGAGCACGGCCCTGAGGGGTCTTTTCAGAACAGAAAAGGAAAACACTCATGTACAAGGAATATACGATAAAGCACCCGCCTGGTGACGCTCCAGGATTGGACAAGACCTACAAGTTTGTAGGGTCGCGGACGAACCTGTGTCAGGAGCAAGGATGCCAGACTGCAAGCTAGCATGAAATCTTAACTAAGGAAAACACGTGTCCTGACCGCATAGGTCGAAAACCTTTAGGACCTAATCAGAAAAGCCCGCAGTGGCCAAGGCCCAATAATGTGTAGCTATAAATAAGACACCCTCTCACTTGTAAAATGACTTGGATCCTTTCTCTTATACCAATATCAATACAATACTAGTTCCTTGCTCCTTAAGCTGATTATTGTTCTTTATTGTTAAAATACTTAGTTTTGTTCTTGAATACTAGTCGAAGGCTCGATTCTGTTCTCGGTTTCTCTCGAGAACGTCCTCGGTCAGCCTCGTTTGTGCTCTTTACTCTTTAGATGTTTTCCTTTGTTATTGTCTTTCCTGACTATCGAATACACTAACTGCTAATAAATCCATAACACAAGCGAGGTTAAATTGTAGCGCGTGCTCTCGACTCATGACCTACAAATTTAACTGTATCAAATCCAGGGTAAACAAAGAGATTTTCAAGTAATTATCTAACATAAGAATAGTTTCAAAATATAACAATTTAAGGAAATAAGTTTTCCTTACAATTTTCTCGCTACCTACGTTTCCTTCCTGATTCTCACCATTAAGTGGACAACCCTTCAATTTCTTTACAATTTCACCATTTTCATCCAACAAATCCAATACAACACCATCACTATACTATTTTCTATATCTTCACCAACCATTTCTTCATCTTTATTAGCAAATCAACCAAAACTCTAATACCAAATACATCAAAGAGAATTAACTTTTCACTGCTTAAAACTCATTTTGCACCTTCGAATATATATAATTTGTCTGTCAATCAATAAAATACAATTCAAAATAAAAGAATACTTGTTGTAGCTCGTGCAAATGCTTCTACTGCATCTTCCCAGTGGCGAAGCGACAGTGTCTCTATGGTGATCAGCCGAACATCCTTCATCTATAGCTTAAATGATGTTTTAAGCAAATATATTAAATGTTTGGAACACCCTTGGTACATCTAAGAGACATGGTCCAGCAGTAAGGGTGCTCAAGATTGGGTACCGATTCTCGCGGATTCGAGTCCACTTTCATCCGCGCATTTCTTTTTTAACTAAAAAGGCTAAGGGTGTGTTTGGTATGAAGAAAAATATTTTCCACGGAAAATATTTTATGGAAAACAACTTGATTTCTTGCTTATTTTCTCATATTTGATTGGTGCGAGAAAAACATTTTTCAAAAAATATTTTCTACTGTTTGATTGATAAGTGAGAACACATTTTTCAAAAAATATTTTTTTATTTTTGATTAGAGAGCAAAAAATATTTTCTAAGGGGTAGGTTGGGGATGTGATGGCGTGGGGGAGGGGGGGAGGGGTACAAAAAATATAATTTTTTTTAAAAAAAGTAGTTTTTTTAAAAAAAATTAAAAAATTGGATTTGGGTGGGGTGGAGGTGGGGAAGTAAGAGTGGGGTTAGGGTGGGTGGGGGTACCAAAAAATTAAAATTACCTTTTTTAAATAAATAATGTAATTTTTTTTTGAAAAAAAATTTAAAAAATTGAATTTGGATGGGTGGAGGTGATGGGGGAAGGGGGGATAAAGTGGGATGGGGTACAAAAAAAATTGATTTTGGTGGGGGTGAGGGGATAAGGGTGGAGTACAAAAAGATTACTTTTTTTAAGAAAAGTTAAAAAAAAATTTGAAAAAATTGAGTTTGAGGGGGTAAGGTGGGAGAGGGGTACAAAAAGAATTATTTTAAAATTTTGGGATGGGTGGGGTTTGGAGTGTTTGGGGCAAGGTGGAGTGAATTATGGATTGGGTTGGTGGGGGTGGAGTATAAAAATAAAATTAAAAAGATTAATTTTTTTAAAAAAAATATTTTATAAGAAAAAAAATTAAAAAAAAAATTGGGGTGGAGGTGGGGGTGGGTGGGGGTGGGATAGAATTGAAAAAATATTTTTTTAAAATTGTGTGAGGTAGGGGTGGAGGTGGGGGTAGGGTGGGAGTAAGAGGGTGAAGTGGGTCAGTGTGGGATTGGGGTGTTGTGAGGGTGGAGACTTGTTTTCCCTACTTTAATTAGAGAAGTTATTTTCCTTATTTTGAAGAAAAATATTTACCTAAAGAAAATATTTTTTAAATTTTTTGACCAACCAAATATAAGAAAATTAGAAAATATTTTCCTCCGTACCAACCACACTCTAAGAGTGTACCTTTTTCTTTGTCAAACTAACAGGCAAAGAGTGTTCCCTTAACATTTTTTACTCTTTTTTCTAATCTAAGAGTTTCATAATAAATAACTTTCAAAAATTATGTAAAAATAAATAACCAGCTTTTAAATTTCTTTTTAATAAAAAGCTATTACCAAACAAATCTTAAAGTTTAAAATTCAACAAGTTTTACAAAAAATTCTTTATATATTACAAACTCTCTCGACTCCCTTTCATTTGGTTCGAGACTTTTAGCTTTCTACTCTTCGACAATTACAAGTCTGCCTCCATCAGTCCCCTACCCCGACTGCCTGTTGGGGTTATGGGTCTTTTTCCCTTCCTATATGGATAAATAAAGCTCAATTTAGACCAACCCACTTTTGCCCATAGGCCCAATTCTATGGGGCATATATATAGACCTTTTTTAGGTCTTATTTCATCATCCACATAATTTTTTCAGCAGCCACACATAGAGAGAAAGAGCAGATTTTCGCACCCAATTTCAGCCCTAAATTGCCAACTTCAAATTGCGATTCCCGCTTCGTTTCTTATCCGATTGATCTGATTTTTGGACAGCTTGTTCCTCTCATCTCAATCTTTGATTAGAAACTGACAGAGTTGGATTTGGTATCGCGTAGCTCCAGTTTTGCATCCGTGAACAGTAGCTGCGTTTTTCGGTGCTTTTGCTCCTTTTATTCTCTTGTTTTTGGTGTTGTGATTTATGTAGTGTTGCTCGTTTGTTGGAACTTCTTTGGTGGCCATTTTGGAGAACATTATTGTAACTCTTGGTGATTATAGTGGAGGTTTTGGTCCCGTGGTTTTTACTCTTCACACCGAAGGGGTTTTCCACGTAAATCTTGGTGTCTCGTGTGATTGGTTTATTTTGTCTTGTCGTATTTGTTTTGGTTGATATTCTTGCTGCCTTATTACCATTGTGCTTGGTTTGTTTGTCTTCTCTTGGTTCAAATTGAAAGGGAAAGTTTAGACTTGGGTATTCTTCCGCTGCTACCCTGTTGTGCATTCTTTGTTAGTGCCTTGCCTTTCCCAACAAAGTGGTATCAGAGCATTGGTTGTTGGTGATAGTCAATTTGAATGATGGAGGCAAATATGAGCAAGATGGTGTGTTTGAATGGTAGTAATTATCATACTTGGAAAGGCAAGATGAAAGATCTTCTATTTGTCAAGAAGATGCACTTACCTGTGTTTGCTTCTAACAAACCTGAATCTATGAATGATGAGGATTGAGAATTTGAGCATCTGCAGGTTTGTGGCTATATCAGACAATGGGTTGAAGATAATGTTAGAAATCATATTGTGAATGAGACACATGCCAGAAGTTTGTGGGATAAGCTTGAGACACTTTATGCTTCGAAGACTGGCAACAACAAGTTGTTCCTGCTGAAACAATTGATAAATATCAGGTACAAAGAGGGGAGTCCTATTTCTGATCATATAAATGATTTTCAGGGTGTCCTTGACCAGCTGTCCGGAATGAGTGTAAAGTTTGATGAAGAAATTCAGGGACTTTGGCTTCTCAATACTCTGCCAGACTCTTGGGAGACTCTTCGAGTTTCTTTGACTAATTCTGCTCCCAGTGGTGTTGTAACTATGGAATATGCTAAGAGTGGTGTCTTGAATGAAGAGATGAGAAGAAGATCACAGGCCTCATCTTCTTCAGCTTCACACTCCGATGTTTTGGTTACTGAAGATAGGGGGAGAAATAAGTTCAGAGGTCAGAATGATAGAGGTACAAGTAGAAGCAAGTCAAAGTCCAGATACAAGAATGTTACATGTGACTATTGCCACAAGAATGGACATATCATGAAATATTGTCACAAGCACAAGAGAGATATGAGACGACAAAAGAAAGAAGGCGATAATGAGAATCGTGTTGCTGTTGTTGCTAATGATGATCTTCTTGTTGCTTGTGGTGAGAATGCCATTAATCTTGTTCGTGATGAGTCTAGCTGGTTTGTGGATTCTGGTGCTACTTCTCATGTCACGCCCAAGAAAGAATTATTTTCTTCTTATACTCCAGGTAATTTTGGGATGTTGAAGATGGGTAATAATGATGAAGTTGAAGTTCTTGGCATTGGAACAGTTTGCTTAGAAAGTAACAATGGTTCGAGATTAGTTCTCAACAATGTCAAGCATGCTCCAGATGTTCGCCTGAATTTGATCTCTGTGGGGAACCTTGATGATGAGGGTTATGTTAACACCCTTGGTGCTGGCCAGTGGAAGCTTACTAGAGGTTCAATGGTTGTGGCTCGTGGTGACAAGTTATCTAACTTGTACGTATTTCAGGGCTCCATCTCTAGAGGCTCAGTAAACTTGATGGAGAATGATACTTCATCAGAATTATGGCATAGAAGGCTAAGTCATATGAGTGAGAAGGGGATTGACAATTTGGCTAAGAAAAATTTACTTTCTGGAGTGAAACAAGCAAAGTTGAAGAAATGTGTTCATTGCTTAGCCGGTAAACAGAAAAGAGTTTCCTTTCAGAGTCATCCGCCTTCAAGAAAGCTTGATTTGCTGGAGTTGGTACATTCTGATTTGTGTGGTCCTTTTAAGGTAAGGTCTCATGGCGATGCACTTTACTTTGTGACTTTTATTGATGATCATTCTCGCAAACTCTGGGTATTTCCTTTGAAGTCCAAGGATCAGGTACTTGATGTGTTCAAGGGTTTTCAGGCCTTGGTTGAGAGACAGACAGGGAAGAAATTGAAATGCATCCGCTCAGATAATGGTGGTGAGTATATTGGTCCTTTTGATAAATATTGTAGAGGGAAGGGTATTCGGCATCAGAAAACTCCTCCAAAGACTCCTCAGTTAAATGGTTTAGCAGAGAGGATGAACAGAACTCTAGTTGAGAGAGTTAGATGTATGCTTTCAGATGCTAAGCTGCCAGATTCCTTTTGGGCAGACGCACTTAATACTGCTGCTTATGTTATCAATTTATCTCCTGCTGTTGCTTTGAATAGTGATGTCCCTGACAGGGTTTGGTCTGGTAAGAATGTTTCTTATGATCATCTTAGAGTCTTTGGGTGTAAAGCTTTTGTTCATGTTCCTAAGGATGAAAGGTCAAAGCTGGATGTTAAAACTAGACAGTGTATCTTCATTGGTTATGGTCAAGATGAATTTGGCTATCGTTTCTATGATCCAGTTGAGGAGAAACTTGTTAGAAGCCGTGATGTTGTGTTTTTTGAAGACCAAACAATTGAAGATTTTGACAAAACTGAGAAGGTTGATTCTCAGAGTAGTGAGAGCCTAGTTGATATTGATCCAGTTCCTTTGACTACTGCACCTGAAGAAAATCTTCATAATAATGAAAATCAAGTTGATAATGAAGATGATGATCATATTCAGAATGACCAGGATGTTGTTGATGCTCCAGTGCAAGAGGATGTGGTTGGCCAGCAACCAGCTGCTATTGATGCTCCAGAGAGTTCTCTCAGAAGATCTACTAGAGAGAAACTACCTTCATCTCGTTATTCTCCCAATGAGTATATACTCTTGACTGATGGGGGAGAACCTGAGAGTCTTGATGAAGCCATGGATAGTGAAGAAAAAGAAAGATGGTTTGATGCTATGGAAGATGAGATTAAATCCTTACATGATAATCATACTTTTGATTTGGTTAAGTTACCTAAAGACAGAAAAGCTTTAAAAAACAGGTGGATTTTCATGGTGAAACATGAAGATGGCAATCCAGTTCCACGGTACAAAGCTAGATTAGTTGTGAAGGGTTTTAACCAGAAAAAGGGAGTTGATTTTGATGAGATATTCTCTCCAGTTGTGAAGATGTCATCCATTCGTGTTGTTCTAGGCTTAGCCGCAAGTCTAGATTTAGAGATTGAACAAATGGATGTTAAAACTGTTTTTCTCCATGGTGACTTAGATGAAGAAATTTATATGGAGCAGCCGGAAGGTTTTGAAGTCAAGGGAAAAGAGAATTATGTTTGCAAATTGAAGAAAAGCTTGTATGGCTTGAAACAAGCTCCTAGACAGTGGTACATGAAGTTTGGTTCTTTTATGAGTCAGCAGGGCTTCAAGAAGACTTCTTCAGATCATTGTGTTTTTTGTGCAAAAATTCTCTGATGGTGACTTTATTATTGTGTTGCTTTATGTTGATGACATGCTTTTTGTTGGTTATAATGCTTGCAGGATTCAAAAGTTGAAGCAAGAGTTGAGTAAGTCTTTTGCTATGAAAGACTTAGGACCAGCAAGGCAGATTCTTGGCATGCAGATTGTCCGTGAAAGAAAGGCCAAGAAGTTGTGGTTATCACAGGAGAAGTACATTCAGAAAGTACTTCGAAGGTTCAACATGAATAATGTTAAGGTTGTCAGTACACCTTTAGCTATGCACTTCAAGTTAAGCACGAAAGAGTGTCCTTCCAGTGATGATGAGAAGGAAGATATGAAGAAAGTTCCTTATGCTTCAGCTGTTGGTAGTTTAATGTATGCAATGATTTGTACAAGACCAGATATTGCTCATGCTGTTGGTATTGTTAGCCGTTTTCTTTCTAACAAGACCAGATATTGCTCATGCTGTTGGTATTGTTAGCCGTTTTCTTTCTAATCCGGGAAGAGAACATTGGAATGCTGTGAAGTGGATCATGAGATATCTTTGTGACACTTCTAGTCTGAGTTTGTGTTTTGGTACAGGGAAGCCTATTCTTTGTGGTTATACTGATTCAGACATGGCTGGTGATGTTGATACTCGCAAGTCTACTTCAGGGTACTTGGTTACTTTTGCAGGGGGAGCTGTGTCTTGGCAATCTAGGTTGCAAAAATGTGTTGCTCTATCTACTACAGAAGCTGAGCTTATTGCTGCCGTTGAAGCTTGTAAAGAGTTGCTCTGGATGAAGAGATTATTGGGGGAACTTGGTTGTGCTCAAGAGAGGTATGTGCTTTATTGCGACAGTCAAAGTGCTATACATCTTGGCAAGAATTCTACATTCCATGGTCGGTCTAAACACATTGATGTGAGATACCATTGGATTCGAGATGTGTTGGATTCTAAGTTGCTTGAACTTGAGAAGATTCATACGGATGATAATGGTTCCGATATGCTAACTAAAGCTTTGCCAAGATGGAAATTTGAAGATTGTTGCATGATCACCGGGATGGCGGTCTCCTCCACATAGTCGTGAGGGGGAGAATTGTTGGGGTTATGGGTCTTTTTCCCTTCCTATGTGGATAAATAAAGCTCAATTTAGACCAACCCACTTTTGCCCATAGGCCCAATTCTATGGGGCATATATATAGACCTTTTTTTAGGTCTTATTTCATCATCCACATAATTTTTTCAGCAGCCACACATAGAGAGAAAGAGCAGATTTTCGCACCCAATTTCAGCCCTAAATTGCCAACTTCAAATTGCGATTCCCGCTTCGTTTCTTATCCGATTGATCTGATTTTTGGACAGCTTGTTCCTCTCATCTCAATCTTTGATTAGAAACTGACAGAGTTGGATTTAGTATCCCGTAGCTCCAATTTTGCATCCGTGAACAGTAGCTACGTTTTTCGGTGCTTTTGCTCCTTTTATTCTCTTGTTTTTGGTGTTGTGATTTATGTAGTGTTGCTCGTTGTTTGGAACTTCCTTGGTGGCCATTTTGGAGAACATTATTGTAACTCTTGGTGATTATAGTGGAGGTTTTGGTCCCGTGGTTTTTACTCTTCACACCGAAGGGGTTTTCCACGTAAATCTTGGTGTCTCGTGTGATTGATTTATTTTGTCTTGTTGTATTTCTTTTGGTTGATATACTTGCTGCCTTATTACCATTGTGCTTGGTTTGTTTGTCTTCTCTTGGTTCAAATTGAAAGGGAAAGTTTAGACTTGGGTATTCTTCCGCTGCTACCCTGTTGTGCATTCTTTGTTAGTGTCTTGCCTTTCCCAACACTGCCATGGGCCATCACAAGTTTGCAAAATCAAATTGATAATGAATTTTTAAAAGTATTTTGTATTATTTCGAATAAGTATAATTATAAAAACACTTGAAAAGGTAAAAAAATTGTAGAATAAAATTGTGATGATATATTTATTAGAATTTTTTTATTGAACTCTTATGTTAGTTTTATTTATAAAAATATAGCTCTATATTAATATTTTTATGATTTAGCTAAATATTGTGTAGTTGGACTTAAAAATTTTGGGCGCTCATTCATCGATTTTCTTTATTGACTTCTTTAAAATTTGAACGCCCTTGACAAAATTTATGGCTATGCCTATTGTATCTTCCCCATTAGAATCTCCCCAAAAAAATAGCTCCGGCAAAACAAATCTGGACAAATCTAGCTCCGCAAAACTCTCTTCTCCTTCTTTTTTTTTTTGTATGGAAATGATTTTTGCATTGTTATGGTGAAATGAATGGTGAAATGGTCTCTGGTGGTGGTAATGGTGGTGAATTGAAGGTGAAAATGAATGTATGTTTGATGTATCTCACTGTATATCTATGATATGTTTGGTGCATATTTACTAGTATTATCCTATATATCACTATATATATAGTGACTTACGCTCGACATACCAGTACATATAATGACACATAAAATCACTGTATAATATGTGTATGTCAGTCGTATATATTGATATACATATCATATAGTAATATATAATACAATGATATACAAGTGTACATAAAGAGGAGAAATTGTAAAAGCATGGGAGAACTCTCTAGTCATCTGATTTTCCAGAAGCATCGGCAGATGATAGGACAAAAAAAGAAGATCGTCAAAATTCCTTAATTTGTGAAATTTGTTGAAAGTTGTATATATTTTATAAAAATATTATTGTTATATTTTGAAAATAGAATAATGTTATTAGTTATGATGAATATAAAATTATTTTAATATATCTCTATAAAAGCCCCAACTAATTATGTCAGTTTTTTAATATTTATCAAACTAAATTAATAAAAGATAGGTTTTTCATTCTCAATTTTTGGGAGTTTTCGAGTTTTTGAATTTTTTTTGTGGTTCAATGTGAAGCATCTTATGATAAAAGTTGTTTGATTTTTGTGAAATATGATATTAATGACACTCTTTATCATATAATTACATCTAACCCAGATCAATTACACAAATAACTGTCAACCAGAATGTAGCAAAAGGAAGAAAAATATGTATCATACATTGGGAGCTTTAACTTTTAGAAGTTGACCTCTTTCTACTTTATAAATTTTATATACATGAAAAAGCTTAAGTAAAAATGAATGAATTGCTCCCGGACAAGGAAAATATTTGGTGTAATGATTCAAGATAATATATAGAGCAAATTTCAAAAATGTGACAAGGAAAAAACTTTTGATTTTAATCTGGTTTGGGCTTCATTTAAGCCAATATATATGGATAGTTGGATAAAATTGCAAAACCAAACATGATGTTAAAATGCTAAGTAACAAAATTAAAGAAACTTCTATGAAGTATATTATATAATAAACTTTTTATGTATAAAATAATTCTAATATATATATATATATATATATATATATATATATATATATATATATATATATATTGATTTGACCTTTTTTAGTTAATATCGAACCAAATTAATTATGATCAATTTTTTTAAATACGAATCAGATTAAAACAAGTCACTAGTCGGATCTTTTTTTTGCCAGCTTTTTTTACTTGGTTTGATTTTGATTTAACGATTTTTTAGTTAAAATACCAAATCAAATTGAAACAAACTATTAGTCGGATTTTTTTTACTTAACTCAATTTATTGATTGGTGAGGTTTACCAGTTTTTTTGTACAACCATAACTGCAATACTTTTTTGAAGCTATTTACAAGTTATTTGTTTTAATTTATAGTCTCATGAAGCTATTGCATTCAAGAAGTTGTTGGCAAGCTGCCATGTATGTCTATGTACTTGCGAAAATTCAGAGCCAAAATTTGAAATAGACAAAGAATAGAAAAGAAGACGAGTTGCATATATCTGAGTATATCCTCTATGTATACATATGTATCTCTTTAGATCCTCCATGTATATCTCTATGTATCCCTTGTATATCCATGTATATTTTTATGTGATATACATGGTATATACATGTGTCACAATGAAGTTTTTAAACTTTAGTTTCAGGCTTTCAGCTACGAAATTTGCCTCCAAATCAGTCTAAATTGCCTCTAATCTTTCTCAAATTGTATATTGCCCCATCCAAGTGTTTTCAACAAATTACCACTTCGTGCACTCAAAAAATAACTACTAACAAATTTCAAATTTTGAAGTTGCATATTTTGTGAGTTTATTAATCAAACTTTGCGAATTTGATTTCCTTTCTCGACTTCAACATTGTGTACTTGCAATTCTGAGACAATTGAAGTAATTTTGACTTTTGTGGTTGAATCGATTTCCCCCATTTCAAATTTTTGGATGAAAATTCCTATTTTTTTTATTAAAGTTGATTGATGAAAACTCAATTGTTATTTCGCAATCCTTGAATTTTGTGATGAAACCTAGGTATTATGTTTTGGAAAACTACACAAAATGGACTTAATTGTGAAACTATTTACCCAAAATAGACTCAACCTAAAGTATTTACCCTTAATAGACCTTCAACCCAAAGTAATTACCCTTAGAGCTCTCCCCCTCAATTGCATGTTATTCTCCTTCTTCTTCTTTTCTCTTATTTTGACTTAGCATTTAATGTTTATCCTTTTATCTGTTAATTTATCTTTTTGCATTTATTGCTTTATTTTTTTATCATTTATTATCTTTATCTTTTTATCTCCTTATGTTCTTTACTTAAGATATCATTTGAAAATATTTTAATTATTTATTTTTCTTCTTTTTAATTTCTTTTCTTTTCTTTTTTGTCCCTTTTTGTCTTAATTTTTTTTTGTTAGTTTATCTTCTTTTTAATTTTTTTTAAATCTTTTTCTTTATTTTAGGGAGAAACAATTAAATATTACATAACTAGTCTTAAATTAATAAAAATAAAGAAAAATTAAATAATTAGATTAAAAGAATAAATAATTTAGAAAAATTAAATGTTACTAGTTTATTTATTAAAATTTAAATCAATAAAAAAAATTGTTATTATAATTATTTTCACTTTTTATATTTTTTCCTTTTAGAAAAATAAGAAATAAAAATATGAATCAACTATTTTTTATATTAATAATAAAAAATAACTAGATAACAATAAGAAATAATTAAGAGAAATACTAAAATCCACTAGCTTATTCATTAAAACTAAATTAATGAAAATAATTTATTTTTTTACTTTTGCAAATAAAAATAAAACTTTAAAATATGACTTTATTTTTGTAATTAGTTTTATAAAAATTACTCGTAACTTGCTAAAATTGATATATAAATTAAAATATTAAAATTAAGCATAAATTTTGTTATACTTTGTCAGTATATGATATGTACCACGTGGGTATCATAGAGGACTGGAAAATATCAAAAGTTGGTCTGAATGATATCATACCAGTATATAGATATACTATGATGATATCACGAAGGACTGGAAAATGTCTCTTAAGAACTGAAACATATCTCTATGAAACCATAGCAGTATATAGATATATTAAAATAGTATCATAAATTATTGAGTAATCTCATCGAAGAGCTGAAGCAAATCTCAATGAAAACAATACTCAATTACTCTGATGATATCAAGGACAAAAAAGCAATCCTTCAATGAAGACACTGCTCAGTTACTCCTTAATACCACCAGAGTATATTCATATATAGTAATATACGGTGATGGTATCAAAGAGGAAGAAATAGTCCTTTAGTGAAAATACTGCTCAGTTAGTCTTTGATACCATCAAAGTACATCAAAGTATAATATACTTTGATGGTATCAAGGAAGAAGAAGCAAACTTTCAAATATACTTTGATGGTATCAAGGAGGAAGAAGCAATCTTTCAATGAAGACATTGCTCAATTACTTCTTAATATCATCATAGTATATGAATATACTACGATGGCATCAAAGAGGAAGAAACACTCATTCAGTGAAAACACTGCTCAGTTACTCTTTGATACCAGAGTATATTATACTTTAATGGTATCAAGGAGGAAGAAACAATCCTTCAATGAAGACACTGCTCAGTTACTCCTTGATACGGCCAGAGTATATTCATATACTGTGATACTATCAAAGAGGAAGAAGCAATCCTTCAATGAAAACACTGGTCAGTTACTTTTTGATACCACCAGAGTATATTCATATATTGTAATATATTGTGATGGTATCAGAGAGGAAAAAACAGTCTTTCAGTGAAAACACTGCTCAGTTACTCTTTGATATCATCAGAGTATATTATACTTTGATGGTATCAAGGGGAAAAAAAGTCCTTCAGTGAAAACACTACTCAATTACTCTTTGATACCATCAAAGTATATTATACTTTGATAGTATATTATACTTTGATAGTATCAAGGAGGAAGAAGCAATCCTTCAATGAAGACACTGCTCAGTTACTCCTTGATACGACCAGAGTATATTCATAGACCGTGATGGTATCAAAGAGGAAAAAGTAGTCCTTCAGTGAAAACACTACTCAGTTACTCTTTGATACAATCAGAGTATATTATACTTTGATGGTATCAAGGAGGAAGAAGCAGTCCTTCAATGAAGACACTGCTCAGTTACTGCTTGATACCACCAGAATATATTCATATATGTAATATATTGTGATGATATCAAAGAGAAAAATGTAGTCTTTCGGTGAAAACACTGCTCAGTTACTCTTTGATACTTTCAGAGTATATTATATTGTGATGATATCAAAGAGAAAGAAACAACCATTTAGTGAAAACACTGCTCAGTTACTCTTTAATACCATCAGAGTATATTATACTTTGATGATATCAAAGAGGAAGAAACAATCTTCAATGAATAATATATTGTGATGGTATTATAGAGGACTGAAGTAAACCTCAATGAAATCAGCGGGAAAAAAAAAGAAGAACAAAGAAAAAGAGCAAAAAAGTGAATGAAATTAGATTAAGGAGAAAAAATAAATTAAATAAAATTTAGAAAGAACTAAAAAAAGGAAATTGAAAAAATAAATAGAAAATAAAATAAAATTGAGTATGAAATAAGATTACGGTGAAAGAAATTTAAAATAATATGATTTGATAAAAAAAATGAAGGAAAAAGGAGAAAAAAGATAAATAGAGAAAAAAAGAAAAAAAAGTGAAGGAGAAAAGAAAAAAAATAGAGAAATAAAAAATGAAGAAATGTTCAACATATAAATGATCTTCTTTATTATATAAAGAAAAAGAATAAAGAAAAAAGCAACAAAAAAAAATCAATAGAATTATATTATGGAGGAAAAAAGAAAAAAGAATAATTAAAAAGGGAATAAGAAATAAATAAATTGAAAAAACAAATAGGAAACAAAAAAAAACATAAAAATAAAGAAGTCAAAATTAATTATAAAAAAATAAAAAATAACATGGTTTGGGAACAAAATAAATGATTCATAAATGAGAAAATAGAAGGAAAAAAAAACAAGAAATATAGAAAAGAAAGAAAAACAAAGAAAAGGAAAAGAACCAAAAAAATGTTAAATCTTTTCCAAATTAAACAAAAAGACAAAGCAGAAAAAATAACAAAAAAGGTGAACGCTGACGTCATCATGGCGTGAGCCCAAAATTTTTATTTTTAAAAATATGTCATTTTAGAGTAAAAAGGGGGCATAAAAATAATGAGTTATTTAAGAGTAAATAGTTTTTTTGGGGGGTACAAGTGTTCTTTTCCCTTATATTTTTAAGGGAGAAAGACAAAAGAGCCCCTAGGCTCAAAATAATGCCACGTGAATAACCAAGGAATTGAAATTCCTCTTTTTAGCCATTTCGCTGGCTTATTCTTTTGGTGCTGGTCTCTCCTTCTTCTTTTTTCTGTTTGTTAGCTTTTTAAATTTTTTGGTGGCTAATGCTACTTTTTTTGCTGCTTTGTTTTAAAAAAAAATGCTCACTTCTTTTTTTTTTAATTCTACTAATAAATAAATCATATAAAAATTTTATAGTTTTTTATTAATAATCAAATACAAATTTGTAATATTGTAATTGTTAAAAAAAATTATCAATCAAATACAAAAAAAATGTATTTTTATTTGTTATATAAAAATAACATATTTTATGCAACAATAATATAGTTTCTATACACATTATATATAGATACTTATTCTGTACAACAATGATATATATTCTGTACGAATTCTATACAGATACATATTATATACAATAATTATATAGTTTCTATACACATCCTGTACAACCTAGAGCTACAATAATTATTCAGATATATACTCTATATAACAATTATACAGTTTCTATACACATCCTATACAACCTTTACCAGCAAATATTATTCAAATGCGTATTTTATACAATAACTATACAACTTCTATACAGTTCTTGTATATATCTTATACAAATACATACTTTATATAAGAATTACACAGTTTCTATATAATTGTATTTAATTATTATTTTAAAAAAAACATCTAAAAAAATTTGTAGCAAAACACACACCAAAAAAAATTAAACTATTTAAAAAGTGGACTGAAATGGCCCAAATTTAAAAGTGGCTATTAAATGAAAATACTATACCCGACAGGTCATACCATAGCATTACTTTAAAATTGGCCATTTGGGTGGAATTTCTTTTGCCTAATGAACATGGAATGTCCTTTTCCCTATTTTTAACCGCTAATTTTTGTAGATGAAAACTAATTGTTCCGTTTCTGAAGCGTGCATCTCTTTTTAATGTGCTTTAGGTTGTATATATCTTGAAAGTTTCTTTGGCTACATGGGTAAGAACTTGATTGTAGTACTAAAAATATTGGAAAATATGGTATATATTTGTAAGTGTCCCTAAAATATATATGACTAATTTCTTTAAGGAAAAATTAGATAAAATAACCATTATGTTAAATTTCTTACACAAGAAATAGACCAGTTATAATTTACTACCTAAAATGACCATTTGACTAAAGTTCTTACCCGAAATGGCCATCTGTATATATGAGGTATACACGCGGTATACATGCGATTATTTTTAAAAAAAAACATTTGGCAGTATACATGCATATACATGGCATATAGATTACATATATATGTCTATATATATAATATACATGCGGCTATTTTTTTTAAAAAAACTTTTGGCAATGATACATTTTCGTAAAACCCCCTTTCTCTAACACTAAAAGTTGATATCTGTATTTTCTAATAATATATAATATATATCTTAATTAACAGAATACAAAGCTATCGAGGACCAATAGTTCGTGTGTATTAGAGTCATTACCTAAGGAGAAATTTTCATAAACAACAACTAATAGGAATTTAATAAGGCCTCCATATCAATATTTTGCCTAATTATAATTCGTACCAATACTTTCTATGCCAATTGGATAATCTCGGTATACAAATACAAATATAGGCATACAAATACAAATAGAGTAATCTCGGTATACAAATACAAATCCGTAAATCTCGGCATGCAAATACAAATCCATTAGAGTAATTTCGGAATATAAATACAAATCCGTAAAATCTCGGCATACAAATAAAAATTTGTACTGTATATTTTGTGGAATCTCGACATACAAATACAAATACAGGCATATAAATACAAATACAGTTGAGTGTACCAATAGTTTTAAACCCTATAAACTGTGAAATGTAATTAAATTATAAACAGTTGGTATGAAAAGTAATTAGGTGTGGATATTTTATACATTATGTAATTTTTCTTTACCTAAATTATTTCTAACAAAAGTAGGTCATTGTATATATATGTGCAGCCATAACAACATCATTAGCAAACATAGGAGTTAGAGGAGTTACGACTATAGGAAGAACTGTTTTTCTTGGTCTTTTAGGGCCCATGCATGTGTGAATTCTAGTCTACATTTTCTTCTTTTTTTTCTCCTTTATGGGGTCATAACACAACATCATGAAAGTTAAGTTAGCCTTATGATTGGTCACACTGCATGGAATTCTTTACACTTAAACCACCACCACCACCCCCCCTCCTCCTCCTCCCCCCTCTTTCCAAATAGTAGATTCGTAATGTAGACGTGTAGATATGAATTTAGCAAAACTTAATAACTTTTGTGATTCAAAATTCATAAATTAAAAATCTTAGCTCCAGAGAAAAAAGAGGAAGTTTTTCCCAATTTTTAGGGCCCATGCATGTAATCAAAGTAGGTTTTTGTAGTTGACTTGTCAATAGTAAAACATTTTTCCTTTTCTTCTCTTTACATATTCACTTTAGTTGAATGATTCTTTGCCCCCCTTTTCAAGTCTTGCCTTCCGTAGTTCCTCGTTTGACTCAATTCAGGTCTTCTAATGGCAACCATTAATAGGGATAGAAAAAAAAAAACTCAAATTCATAGCTCAAATTCAAAATATAATTATTGTGTTTGACTAGAGATAAAAAAAAATTAAAAATTAAAACTTGCGATCTAAAACAAGTTTATATACATTTGAGCCGGCTTGTGCACACTAATGACAAACCACATATTGCAAGGTGATCAATTGAATTTCTTTTTCCAAAAATTAACAGTACGCATAGGTCAAATTTTTTATTGTTATGTATTTTTATCGATTGTTAAATCTCATTAACACAAAGAAAACTTTGAACATATATAATTGGCAAGAGGATTATATTCAACATAATTGGCAAGAGAGCATAATACTTTAGGCTTTTCTCCATGAAAAAGAATTCACTAATTACGGATTGCTATCATTTCTTAAAGTCTATGGTTCATAGGTAATTGAAAAAGAGTGGCGGATCCAGATTCAGAATTTGAAGTTTAAAGGTTTCTAGACAACCTCAAGTTATGATAAATAATAAGAGTTTAAGTTTTATACATCATTAGTGTAGATAGTTTTTACACTATTAGATCATTCAAAACAGATATTCATAAATATAAACCTCCATAAAATGTGACTGAAAATAAAATGTGTTAACTATTACAACAGGTAAAAGTGACTTATAGTATAAAAGTTATTTCCCCGTTAAAAATGTAATCAAAATTGATCAAATCGAATTGTGAACACCCCTAATTAATTTCCTTATTGTCCTATGTAAAATAATTTTATTTTCATTTTTTGTAAGAAAAGTTTGCGTGATAAATGATGTTAATTTGATTGTAACACATTACATATTATTCAAAGAAGATACATAATGCATCAACTACTCAACCATATATAGGATATGGGGACCAAAAATAATTACGATTGCAACACCAAAAGCCTTCAAGTAATTAGATAAGAGGGCCACTCTCTTTTTATACAACGACACAGACATATATATAAAATAATATTTAGGGGATTTTATTTGGCGTTAATTTTAACTTTATTGCATCACAATAATAAATTATTTTTAATAATAGAAAAGAATTCAATATTTCCAATTGACTTAGCTCTTCAGCTTAGAAAGGATAATCTTGATACATACAACTTAGTTTTAAGTACCTATCCGTAGTAGTCGAATTTAAATTTTCAAAATATAATTAATAAAATTAATTTAGTAAAGCAAATAATTCTTTTCTATCTTATGTAAGCGACACAAGCTACGAAATTGAAAGAAAACTATTAGGGGTCGTTTGGTAGCTAGTTCGGAGGTGATCAATTATACATGTATTAAATCCTGCATAAGTAATACTACGTTTGGTAACTGATTAGAAGATAAATTATTCATGTATAAAATTAATACAGTGTTTGATTTGCAATTTAGAAACCCGCATAACTAATACATGTATAAGTTATGAGGGAATCTATGTATTATATTATACAGGATAGAAGGTGGAATAAGTAATACATATATAACTAATAAATGAATAACTAATATATGCATAAATAATACATGAATTTCCTCATAACTAATCCCTACATTACTAATACTTGCATAATTCTAACCAGCTACCAAACGACCCCTTAGTACTCTCATTCGCCCGGTTCTCTTTTTACAATCAAGTGGCTGAACGTTCTCTCTCTTTACTCTCTGAAGCTAAACTTTCTTACTTATGGATGCAATGAGGAGTGAGACAAACTCTCAACGAATTCTCCGCGCACCAAAAATACTTTTTTCGTGCGTCTTTCTCCGAACTACTCCTATATAAATAAGTAAACCAGGAATAAATAAAAAGGAAAGGAGGAGAGTACTATAGTAGATAAGAACAAGGGCATAAGACTATTTGGATCGATTTATTTTAAATGTTTTTAAGTCAAAAAAGTTTTTAAATATTTTTGTATCGATTGAATAAAATAAAAAGTGTTTTAAAGAACTTATTTTTAAGTCAAAAAAAATAATAATCAAAAATCATAAATTAAAATCCTAACTTATAATTTTGACTTATAAGCCAAAAGCTATAAGTCAAGGACCTAGAAAGCCTATATACTTTATCAACTTCTCAATTCATATATCGTAAAAAAAGTGGAGTGACAGAGAACTTGGAGCAAAAAGTTTATTACTTCCTCTCTCTATTTTTATTTGTCACATTTAGCTTTATGAAAATTAATTTGACTAAACTTCAAAGCTAAATTAAAGTAGATTAATTTAATATTTTAAATTTAAGTGGTCGAAAACTATATGAAAAATACTATAAGTTGCAATCTTTCTCATATTAATATGATGGAAAAATACATCTTAAAATATTGGGCAAAGTTCATGCAGTTTGATCTCGAAAAACGAAACAATGACAAATAAAAGTGAACGGGGGAATAAATTAATTAATTACCACTGAATATTAGTTTTTTATGTTTTAATCAATTAATAAAAGGGTCCAGGCAAAAAACTCAAGCTACCCAAAAAGGTCACTACTTGTTATTTGGACATACTAATCAAACAATAATTATTCATTTGTTTATTAGTAAAGTATTTGTTTTCATCGTTGTCTCTTGTTCTATGACTTGAGCAAATAAAGCATTTTTGTTTATCAATCATTCACTCAAATATTTAACTAGATAATTAATAGCCATATATAGATACCTAACCAAAGATAGGATTTAGGAACAATATTGTCTATATAATGCAACTAACCCCATTAGCTGACGTCAATAATAATATCGTATAGTACTATATATTTGGTCGAGGTTAAATTTTATCCATTGATGGGAAAAGGTGAAAATATCTGAAATAGTGGAGCTGTTCGTTGATCGTATCTTGCAAATACATATACTATAAGATAAATATATTCCAAAAGGATTATAAAAATGAATTAAAGTAATTACATGACCAACTCCAAAATGAGAAGTCTATCTCTTTTGTTATATATTGTCTTGGTGTTGTTGATTTTGGTAATCACTTTTGGTGGATGTCATTTTCCAAATTCAGGCAGATACGTACGTAAAGACGGAGTCAATCTTTGAATTTAATTGGAGTTGGGAGTCCTGAAGTCTACTGGAATTGAACCTAATTACACGTCTACTATACCACTACTAAGTCCAATTAAGGGTGTCTAGTGGGTCGGATCGGGCTGGCTGGGTCGGTAAAAATTGGACCGATTGAATTTGGGGATGGGTTGGCTACCGGGTTGGCCCTATTCGGGTCCAACAGGTCCGATCCTAAAAGGATTTTAAGTGATTTGTTCGGTTCTGGGTTATCCCGAGCCGGGCCGAATCGGGTTACATTAAGAAAAAAATTTAATTTTTTTTTTAAGTCTATCATAAAATATAAATTATTTATTATTATTTTTATTTATTATTTAAAAAACTGAGCTGAGCTGGGTTGGGCCGGATCGATTGACCCGGTATCACTAATGACGTGACATCACCAGTTTCGACCAGTTCTGAGTTACGGGTTTAAAAATTGAACCGACCAGTTTCGATTATAGTAGGCCACCCAGATTAATCCAACCCTTTAACTGAGGGTCGGGTCGGGTCAGATTTTTACCGGGTCAGACCGATCCGGTTCCGGATCAACCCCGCCTAATTGACACCATTAAGTCCAACTACTGGAAATACACACTCTCTCTCTCTTGTCCAAAATAATTACTTATTATTTTCATATTTACCCTCACAGTAGAAGCATATCGACGATTGCTCAGTTATTTCTTCAACCCAGGTCCAACTGTGGCCTTCAACCAGTAGCCAAGGTAGAATTTTTTCTAAAGAGGTTTAAAATATAAAAAGTAATATACGAAGAGATTAAAGGTGGTTCAACATCTATCTACCATATATACATAAAAAATAATTTTAATCATATATAAATGATGTAACTTTTCATTGAAGGGGTTCAGATGAACTCCTTGGGCCCTTTGCTAGCTCTGCCCCTGCCTTCAACCGTGCCACACGGTTGGACCATGGCGTTTTCCGTTGCTTCACCAAATTGTTGCATCCATTGTGTCCGTCAAGTCAGTGGCACAGTTAAGCAACTGTACCACATGATTGAGCTGGGATATTATAGATTAAGAGCTCATTTGGTCATGATTTTTTTTAACTTTTTTTCGGAGTTGAACCTCGAAAAATATATTTGATCATAAATTTTTGAAAAATTCTGTTTTTTCTTTTTTCAAAAAATTTCAAAAATTATAAAAACAACAAAAAAATTATTTTTCACTTTTATCACTCCAGATTATCAAACCAAACACTAGAGGAACCTCCTCTAGGTTTCCACCACATATGAGGTTCAATCTCTTCCTAATCACCAGTATTATAGATGAAAATTAGTCTTCATTCTCCCTTAATTAGTCTTGAATTCGAGTCCTGAATGAATTTTTTTTTTTACTAAAAACATTTTTTTTTATTGGCCTTGTATGTCTCAAAATTAAATTAATAAAAAAATTCAATATAAATATCGAACACACCAGAATAAAAAAAATTGAGCCCCCAAATTTTAGAGCCTGAAACCTTCACTTTAGTGGCTCGACTCTTCAATCGGCTTTGCACGCTTCTTCAACCCTTAAAATAGATCATTCAAAGAAATAATTAGTCAATCAAATCTCATAAATGGGGTATAGACTCATAAAAACGCACAAGAGAAGTCATTTTTAGTTATCATAGTTACTAAAAATAATTGATTCAAATATTTGTTATTTTTAAAAAATTAAGATAAAATTAATTATTTTCCTTCGTCTTGCTTTGTATTAGTTGTTCTTGAAAGTATCGGTAAAAGATTAAAGATATAAAAATGGTAAATTAGTTTTAGAGAAAAAAACTCTTCTTAGTGAAGTTTATTTTAAAAAGTTTTAAAAATATGAAAACTAAAAAAGATCAAAGAAAATATTTAAACGTCATGCATGATTTCAGCAAACAAAATATGAAAAGCAAGACACAGTTTTGAGTTCCTTTTATATTATTTAGATATTTTGGAGACAGACAAATTAAAATTACTTACTTCAATACTACTATATGTGATGACGTTACTTTATTGTTTGGTATTTTTGCTTTTGACATATTCTTTAAGAAATTATTTATCCTAGAAACTAAAACGAGATTTTGATTAAATTATTGTTAATTAAATGCGCATAACAAATGTCTTTGAAGAGATAGTAAGAGTATAACTTATTTATTATACTCATAAAAAATTATAATTTAAAAAGCTTCTTTGAAATGTGTAAATAATAAAATTGAAAAAGTAAAATTAATATCTTTTTTATTATGTAAAACATGATTTATTTTATATCAAAATGAAAAAATAAAAATGCCAAATAATATGGACTGAAGGAGTAAGATATATCACTTTTTGTACCCAAAGAAGTACAGTTGACTCTCTTGTGTTATCTGTTTGCATTTATTTCGGTCAGGGTCAATAGAACAATTTGAGTTTGAATGCCATAAAATTATAAATGCAGAAGAAGTAGATTTTTTTTTTTTATAAATGCAGAAGAAGTAAAAATAAATAAATATAGGAATAGTCCCAATCACCATTATTAAGTTTTATATACTCATACTTTTTTTAATTGCTAGTATAATTAAATATTTAATTTAATATAAAAGCTTAGTATAGTAAGCATCTACCCATAAATAGTGATGAGACCATAATTTTTATAAAGGGGATTCAAAAATATGAAAAAGTAAATACTAAATATACGAAAAAAATAAGGAAATTCAACATACTATATATGCCTAAAAATAATTTTAACAAATACTCTTTTCGGATCATTTTACTTGTCATTTTTATAAAAAATAGATGGTCCACAATACTTGTCATTTTAAAAATCAAGACATAATTAATTATTTGTTTCCACTTTTACTCTTAATTATAAATATGGAGAGAGATAAATGCAGTGCAAAAAGAAAAAAGAAAAAGAAAATTAAAAAAGTAATAAATAAAAATAATTTAATTAAATTACTCTATAGTTAATGTTTTTCTTAACGGGTGTGTAAATAAAAAATATAATAAGTAAAATGGTTAGAACTAATCAATATAATTGTCGATTCGATACTTGGTGAATTTTTGTTATCCTTGTATAATGAATTTTCAACTGCCATTTAAAAAGTTTGGCCAGATTTGACCACACATAAAAAAAAAAAGGACTGGCAATTCTTTTTTTGAGAATTTTATATGAGAGAGCATATCATACCTAAATAATTACAAAAATAGTATAATTATTATATCATTTTATAAATAGCATGTTTTATTTCATTTTTAGTATATACATAAATATCAGCACAATTATAAATAAAATAATTATTTAAAGGAAGATGCACACAATTAAAGATCATATGTATACCTTATTTATTTATGTAGTATACATTCTCTCTCCTATAATTATTAAAAAATAAGTACTTAGATAAGGTTGCACAAAATTAGAGACTAATAAATAATTATATATTTTTTATTTAATTAATTTAAATTCTCTCTTATATAATCAATTTTTCATTCATTTATTGTCGACAATTTGCAAAGTCATATCTTCCCTTGTGATTGTCAAAAAAAATAATAATCTTCCCTTGTGAACCTTTCTTGTCACTTATTTTTCAGATTTTTCAGAATGATTCTTTCTCCCTAATCTCGCTCGTTGTCGAATTGGTTTTTCCTCACCTTGTATGAATGGATTATCCACCACTATAAATTCATATATTGCACTTATATATTATATATGTTAATTTAATATTTTTCATTCTAATTATTCTTATTCAGAGTGATTTTTTTCTCCTTTTTATTATTTTCATTCTAATTTTTCATATTTTTTAATACTATATATATATATATATATATATATATATTATATCACATATATTACACACACACACACACACACACATACTAAATTAGTGTACGTGCTTTGCACATGTTTCTCTCGTTAGTCAATATACGAAAGGGCAAAATTATTAGAAAGTATCAATTGACGTTAGAATAAATTTATATTTATTTAAATGATATAGCTTGTACCCCAAAAAAAGACGATCATTAAAGCCTATTACTAAAAATAATGATTATATGTCAGATCTCATAATTTATTCACAATTGAAACAGTTGCATATAAAAGATAATTCATATAGAATTAGAATGACTAATCAGTTTCACGGAATGTAATGATCCAAAAAATCTGGTCAATTTGTAAAATAAGTCAATTTTAAATTATTAATTGTATATGAGTCATTATAGACAAAAATAAAAAAAAACTTCTCAATTAACAATTATTTATGAAGAATATATGATAATTTATTATTTTAAGCTTCAAGAACAGACTAAAATCACAAAAGAAAAGTCTATCAAGAATATAATACATGATAATTTATTATTGTAAACTTCAAAAACATACTAAGATTTTAGAAAACTCACTTCAAATCACAAGTAAATCTCTTTTATAATAGATACTATCAAGATTATAAACATCAAGAATGTACTAAAATTTTAGAAAACTTACCTCAAATCACAAGAAAATTTGTTTCTTCAACATAAGATATATCAAGATTTCACAAAAACAAAAATCTCAATTAGCAATTGTCTATCAAGAATACATGATAATTTATTATTGTAAAATTTAAAAATATACTAAAATTTTAAAAAAACTTATTACCTCAAATCACATGCAAATTTATCTCTTTAATCATAGACACTATCAAGATTTTAATTGGTAAGAAAATTCTACACCTAAACTTATTTTTTCCTTACGTACATAGTTTTTTAAGAATAATCTAAACCTAAACAAAGAGAAACAACTAATATAAGTATCATTCATTAATTGGTTAAAGAAAACCTAATTTTAAAGTGATTCATAAAATTAAACAAAACCTATTTAAAAATTTATACGCATTTAAGTTTAAATAAAAAAAGTTGACTTTTTATTTATAAGGAAAAAAATTTCCTTAATTACTTTAGGGCAATTTTGGATTTATTTTTTTGGTGACTTTAGTTAATGGTTTTTTTTCCCTCACGCCTTTTTTTTTTGTTTTGTTTTTTTAGTTTAGGACAATTTCGTTCTTTTTGGGAACTTTAGGGATTGTGTTTTTTCTCTCCCTCAATTTTTTTGATGATTTCTAAAATTTAGGACTTACTATATTTACAGGTTATTAAAATAAGAAAAGTCTTTACTAATAAATATTTAATTTATTTTTAAGTTTTAAATATTAAAAAATTATAAAAAGATGATTTTGTCTATTATAGAGCCGAAGGGTAAAAAATTCAAATCACATTATAAGGTCCTTCACACTTTTAATAATATATATATATATATATTTTATTTTATTTTTTCTAAATTTTTTTCATATTACTCAATCGAACAAAATTATATATATATATTATTACTATTATTATTATGTTTAATATTTTTTATTTTTTTATCGATCGGAAAAAATATTTATAACCAAAATATATCAGCCATAAATTTAATATACATGCATTATATTTAATTTATATATATTATTATTATTATTATTATGTTTCATATATTTTTTTATTTTATCGATCAAAAAAATATATTTATAACCAAAATATACCAGGCATAAATTTAATATACATGCATTATATTTAATTTATACCATATAAGCACTATCAATAAAATTTGTAATATGTTAAAATAATATTGTGTAATATCAAAATTTGAATCGAAAAGAGTGAAATTTTTTGCCAATGTAAAAAGAAAAGAAGAAAATAAGATATTAGAAAATAAATAAAAAAGATTTTACCAATAATTTAATGCGTTTCTAAGGGATTAGATGATAGAATAAATAATTTATTTATGGGGGGAGTTATTTAATAGATTAGGGAGAGAATAAGAGATTTATTTATGGGGAAGTTACTTTTCTTGTGGCAGTATATTTTTTGGCTACTTTTGAAATATCAACTTTTATGTTAAAAATATGCAAGGTAAAATTCTCTTCTTTTTACAGTGGTAGCTAGGCGTGATATTTAACCATGCAAAGACTATGTCAACCACGATTATTTGGGAGATTAATAAAAAACAAAATCAATTCGAATTAATGTATTTTCTAAAAATGTTTTAGTGTAAAGTATGAAAAACAACAATGCTCACGTCTTCTATATCACGTTCACGTCTTCATCACGTTCCTTCAAAAGTGACAATTTATTGTTCTAAATTAAAATTTATATTCAGCCAAGAAAAAATCCCACTTGGATCCGAATCCTAATACTATGTATTAATTATATTTCTTCCGTTTGAATTGTTTCTGTTATTTTCCTATTTAGCCCATTACAAAAGAATGATTTTTTTGACAACTCTTTAATTATTGTTTAAAAGCATAACGAGCACGTAGAAAAACAAATTCTGAATCTTAACATTCGCTTTTTCTTTTCTTTTTATATATATAGATACTATTACAACGAATAATGAGATTGTTCACCCTCCTCTCAAATGGTGCTCTTTGATAATTTGGTGCACGAATTTGATACACAAAATATATCGTGTTCATACAAAATTTTAGAAATGACATTACTTTTGTCTTAGAAAATCTTAAAGTTGTATCTTGAGTAATCCTTTTTTTCTCTCACGATCTATACATTGGATACAACCAAATCAGAAAGTATAGGATTTTTGAAACTATATCAAATTATTTGATAGATATGGAAACTTAATAGAGTAATATAGGATTTGAAAGGGTCCTAACCTACTAAGGTGTAAGAAAGACAATATTTTTCGGCAAGTGTTAATAAAAAAGATGATTCGGAATGTTTTATTTTTTATTTTTATCACAACTAGGTTTATCCTAGTTTTGTGCTAGCAAGATAGGATGCTATAATTTTGGACTTGTTATAAAGTGCAATAACTAATAAGATAAAGTTCCAAATAGCAGCTACTGGGGGCTAGCTGCTACCTGTTAATTAGGTAACTCAATTAATTAGGTCCTATCCTTTTTTTCCCACCTTATGTTTTTCTACCCTTAAACCGATACAATTGAATTTCTAAATGTGATTTAAAAACACGCAAATTATTGACCTTATAATGAAATAATAGTGAAAATAAATAGCAACAATTGAACGATAAGCAACAATTCAAAATTACTTGTCACTTATTTTCTAATTAGATTTCCACTTTTACTTATTATTTTTGACATATCAAGGAAGGACATTTTTTTTCTATTTTGCCCTTAGCATTAATTGTTTATTCTCCAAACTAATTTCAAGACACAATAATAACCATCAATTAATAAAGGTACTATGGTAAATTTTAGTCATGTTAATAATTATTTTCTTAATGAGTATATGTCAAGTCAAAAAGTGACAAGTAAAAATGAACGGAAGGAGCAACAAATAACTTATGTATAAGATCTAAATAATGAGTTTGTATCATCCAGGAACAATGTAATCCAAAAAAAACTTGAGAACGTTGAGCTTTTATAGTTTAAGTTTGTGTAATGGTGAAAATTTAGGTGCCTATAAAGAACAAGTAAAGGTTTATATAGAGTTAAACCCTAGAGTTTCGTTTGCGTGAATCCCGCCCACATTTGTTCCTTCACCCAGTATCGTGTCTTCAGAGCTTGACGGGCTTATAACTGGCCCCAAATGCTTCTACACCGTACCTGATTGCCTTAAGTTTGATCACCATTTGATTTCGGTTTTTACACTATACAATGTTAGGTATTTCTTTTGGACCAGATTAATTTGAATTTATATCGAATAAAGACCTATTAAATACAAAACACACCATATCATGATTCTTTTATTCTAAAAATTCAAACTCGAAACTTCTAATTAAAAAAAAAAAAAAACTTAGACATCCATCACAACACTTATAGGAGATTTTACACCTTAATTACCAAGTAATTGGTGTAGTTGCTTTTCTTATTTTCGTGGAAATTGAGTTGGTACGTTTAGATACGTTACAAGGATCTTCAAAAAAGAAAAAAAAAATCATGTTTATACGTGTGTTATCACACCTTTAGTCAACAAAAAATTAGTGCTCGTTCTGCAGAGGAAAAAGACATTAATATTATTTATTGATGATCCTAATAATTTTTTTATAATGACTTTTTGAAATAATTTTAAAAAAAACATCTTTTAATAAACGTTGTGATTTATTAAACCATATATATTATTTCAAAATACTTAATTTTATTTTTAAAATCTTAAAAACATCCGGAATGATTTGATTTTGGTGCATAATTTGATCAGAAAAGCAGTGTGTGGTAAACAAATGAAAAGGACGAGAAATATTCTAACATACCTTAATAATCACAGTTTAGACTTGCAGCGGTAGAGTTAGAATTTTTATCAGACGGTTGAAAATATGAAGAAGTAAATAAACGATAAAGTTAATTAAAGCTGATTCAATAGCTACTATATATACATAAAAATAATTTTAACCATATAAACAGTGTAATTTTTCACTGAAGGGGGTTCAGATAGCCCTACCTGGCTCCACCCCGGGAGACTAGTATAACTAATGTCATATTTGATAGCTTTTTAGCTGCTTGTATAAAATTTTGCATATTAAATACGATGTTTGATTATCATTTTATTATCCACATAAATAAAATATGTATAAGGTATGAGTCAATTTATGTACTATTATTTTACGCCGGATAAAAAATGAACTAACTAATACAGAAATTAGTAGTACATGAATAAAAATAGAAATGACAAATTTACCCTTAGGGAGCAAGAATAGAGATATATGTTGATGTTGCTCACTGCTAGACTCTTCGTCTTCTCAATCTACTAGAGACAAAATCAGTGAACTAAATTATATTTCTCTCAAAAATTTCAAAGGTATACTTGTAAGCAAACATTTTGATTATCCTAAAAACTATATAATGTTATATTAATTTCTAATATAGCAAACGAAAAACACCCAAAGAAATAAATTATACATTATAATCTTTACATGATTAATCCATGTGTCATTAATTACTTATTTCACCTATAAAGTACTACTTAATTGATAAATTCAGGTTAAAACATTCATATACATAGCTTATTATAATTTGGAGTATAGGCTTGAGATCAAGTGTATTTCATTTGATGCACATGACACGAGAGGAATCTCAAGACTTATTCTCACGAACATGGTGAGTATCATCAGAGGAATTTCGTGTATCTTTTTAAGTTTGACTAGTCTCTCCAAACTGATCATAGCAGAAAATATTTTTCAAAATCTTAATATATACTTTATATATTTTTCAAGAGAACAAGTTCTAATTCCACACTAATTGACTTCTCCCTGCCCGTCACCACCGTCACCCCACATATCCCCCTCCCCCCTCCATCCCATAGTGTTTGCAATATTTTTTAAGAAAATATTTCTTCGTAGCACCAAACACACCTTATAGTATATTGCTAGGAGTAGTTAATTGCAAGAATTAATTATCAGTTTTTCACGACCAATAAAGGGGTGCGGGAAGCACAAGAAACAAAAGGGGATAAACTATAGGGCAAACTTTTCGGTAATTGAGGAATATGACTGACTTGTAGAAATGTATTACTCCTCGTTTATTTTTATTTGTCCATTATTGATTTAGAGCACACCTTAAAAATAATAAATAATAAGAATTTTACCATATCACCCTTTGAATATAATAAATTTAATACTTTAAAAAATGTATTAAGTAATAAATAGTATTTAATAGCAAGGATAAAATGGACACATAATAGTAAATTATCCATTGATTTTTCAAATTGAACAAGTATTGTTGGACATCTATTTATAGTATACTGAACAAGTCAAGATGAATGGAGGGAGTACTACTTAGTAATTCCTTCATTTCAAAATAAATAAATTTTTGGAATGTAACACACCTTTTAAAAATATTAATTGAAGGATAATTTATCAATATCATCATTTTGTTTCTTTCTAAACATTTCTGAAAATTAGAGATAGACAACAAAAATTCATTAAAGAGAAGGATTATCTTTTTAAAATATAATTAATACATCTTTTGAAAATTACTTTATCTGTCTTTGCTTTTAGTAAATGTATTTTCTAATAAAGCATTAGAAGGGAGGGAGTAGTACCAATTTGGATGAAATCGCACCGCAAAAGAAGTTTCATTAGAATTTAATTACTGTATTTGTTTCTTTGCTTTAGTAAATGTATTTTCATTTGCGAAGAGAATTTAAAAAAGTTTATGAATTTATAAAGCGATCTCAGATTAATATACAATAATAATTGATTTTATATTTGTAAATACTAGGATTTGAGCGAACGGTATCTGCTTCTAGTAAACCCATAGGTTACGTTTTGAATTCGTCACAATGCGTTTTGTTCTATGTATCTTGAAGAAAACTTGCATAGATAAGTTTCTTTTAATATTATATCAAGTAAATTCCAGCAAGCCATATCATTAAAAGTAAAATAAGGATACTAAGATTAGATAGAGATTTTGGTTGATGAGACACTCGATAGAGTTAGTGATAGGTTGGAGGTTTGGCGTCAGATTCTGGAATTTAAAGGGTTTAGATTGAGCAGGAGTAACACAGAGTAATTGATGTGCAAGTTTAGTGACGTAACTCACGTGGTGAATGTGAAAATGAAAATTGTTACACAAGTCATTTCCAAGAGAGAAAATTTCAAATATCTTGGATGTGTGGGCACTAGGAGATAAAAGATGAAAGTAGTGAAAATGAGGATGTTGAGATAGATGTGTGGGCACTAGGAGAGATAAGATTAGGAACGAATATATTCGGGACAATGTGAGAATGACCTTACACTACTAAAAAAAGGCTAAAAAGAGACGGCCAAAAGGGACGCTGGCCGTCGCTTTTTTGGCCAAAAGCGACGGAAAAGCGACGGCGTCACTTTCGTGAGAAAATGGCATGTCGCTTTTTCAAAAGCGACAGATAGCGTCGCTTTAAAAGCAACGGACTGCGTCGCAAATAAAAAAGTAACGCAATTTTATTTTTTTATATTTTTTTCAGAAAAGAGACGTTGTCCGTCGCTTTTCTGCATTTTTTCTAGTTGCAAAAATCTGCATTTTCAATATGCACCACCTGCCATTTACAAAACTAATTCAAATACAACTCAAATCAGCACTAATTGCTGCCACAACATTCATAAAGCGGCTACAACATCAACAAGAAATTAAATATGAAGTAAAACATTCATTAAATACATAAAAAATCCACCGAAAGGACCTACAAAGTGTTTCAAAATATAAAAGAAGTACAAAATTATAAATAAAGTATCAAAAAACTAATGCAAACTAAAAGAAAGTCAATCTAAGAGGCTCGACGGTCTAGCACATATCTTTATCTTTCTCCTTCCGTTGTCTTTCAGAATCTGCCAAGGCATAAGTTGTGCAATCTGTCGTCACCTGATGACATCTGTATGCAAATTTACATTAAAATATATAAAGAAAATTATAACTATTAAATAAAACCATAATCATAAGTATTAAAGAAATTAGAATCATAATCATAAGTATAAAAATTTTTACATACTAGTCTATAAGTATTAAAGAAAATCATAATCATAAGTATTAAAGAAATTAAAATCATAATCATAAGTATAAAGAAATTTACATATTAGTCTATATTCTCCCAATCTTCGTCCTCACTTGATTCATTTTCATCAGTCTCTCATTCTTCCTCATCACTTATTTCATATTCATCGTCCCATTCTTCCTCCTCAGTTATTTGTCCCTCAAGATTTGCGATGACAATCAACTCATCATCAGAAACTTCTTCTAATATGTGTTGAGGATACTCAACATCCACTGCTTGATGAATAACTGCGACATCATTCTAGTACGCCACATCTAACACATTCTCAATCTCAATCCTACCTCCATGCTTAGTTTTTATGACCACCCACCAATCAACCTTATCTCTGCACAACAGATATGGAGTGTAATATACCTGCCTAACATTTTGTGCAATGATAAAAGGATCATAGCAACCATATTGTCTCGGGTGCTTTACTTCAATTATATTATGTTGTTGATTCACCTTAGTACCTCTATGTGAAGGATCAAACCACTTGCACCGAAATAGCACTATCTTTTTTTTCGGCCAACCAGGATATCTAACTTCAATAATCTCTTGTATGACACCATAATATTCAACAGTTTGGCCATTACCATCGACATCACTTTGAATGCACACTCCGCTATTATTAGTTTTCTTATACTTAGAACCTTCTTCAGTTTGAAACTTGAAGCCATTCACACAATACTTAGTCATCGTCTGAATTTGACTTTCAGG
Source organism: Jaltomata sinuosa (assembly GCA_003996215.1). Lineage (NCBI taxonomy): Eukaryota > Viridiplantae > Streptophyta > Magnoliopsida > Solanales > Solanaceae > Jaltomata > Jaltomata sinuosa. Next base: position 428,225 of record QJPP01007665.1, read on the forward strand.
CCCAAGTGCAACATCTCTCACCAATTGTGGATGTTCGACAGTATTATGTTCATAAAAAATCTACAAATTAACTTTTAGTAAATGAGTATATTATACATGTTGATTCAATATTAAGCATAAATGAGTAAATGAGCTTTTACACACTTACATATTTTTTCAGCCAATCAGAAAAGTTTGTACATATGGCATTATTACCCCATATGCTTACGAATTTACTGTTAAGAGTACATTGAGATATTTTATTAGTTTAATTAACACTTAGTATTTAAATTTATGTAATTTGATAACACAATTCAACAAGACTTACTTAAGATATGATTGAATTTCGGGACAATTGAGCAAAATATGTGTCACAGTTGATTGCTTTTCAACACTAGTGAAACCTCGCCTTTGACGTTTTTAGATCCTCGCCCAGGTTGATTAAAAATTGAAATTGATTCAAACATAGAATCAACACAAATCTTTGAAGAATAGACTTATTTCTGTGATTGGTTTCCATATCTTATCGGGTAGGTGGCTAAATGTGATAGGAATCAGAGTTTTCATGAAAACATGACAATCATGACTTTTCATACCAATCAATTTTCCTTCATCCATATCTGTCCTCTTTCCCAAATTTGAAGCATAGCCCTCGGGCATTCTCAAATTCTTCACCCACTCACAAATTTCTCGTTTCTCATCCAATGTGAATGAAAAACTTGCATTGGGCTTAACCACTTTACCATTTCTCATTTCCTGCAACCACAACTCATTTCTCCTACAATATTCCTTTAAGTTCGTTCTATCTTTTGGATTGTCTTTTGTCTTGCCCTTAACATCCATTACTGTGTTGAACAAATTATCAAAATAATTTTTTTCAATGTGCATCACATCAAGATTATGTCGTAGAAGATTATCCTTCCAATATGGTAACTCCCAAAATATGCTTTGTTTGGTCCAATTATGTTCAACACCATATCCAGGAAGTCTAGAACTCTCTCCTAAATCTATAATTTTAGGCAACTGACTAACTCTCTCCCAAATCTGATGTCCTGAAAGTGATGGAGGTGGTGGATCATTTTCAACCTTATTCTTTCTGAATGCATTTTTCATATTTCTAAACTCGTGGTCTATTAGCAAGAACTGATGGTGAAAATCAAACCAACAATTTTTTTGAGCATGCTTTAAAGTGAATGCTTTAGAATTTTCCATGCAATGCGGGCAAGCTAACTTTTCAGCAGTCATCCAACCCGACAACATCCCATATGCATGAAAATTATTAATAGTCCACATTAAAGAAGCACGCATAGTAAAATTTTGCTTACTTGATATATCATATGTCACTACACCGTCAAACCATAATTATATTAGCTCATCTATCAATGGCTGCAGATAGACATCAATTAATTATTTTGGATTACGGGGACCCAGAATAATACAACTTAAAAATATGTAGAGACTTGTCATACACATTTGTAATGACCGGGTTTGTCATTATGGGTAAACCATTCATGCCAAGGTTCGGGTTAGAAAACTTCCGGGTTTGGGAGTTGAAAATTCTGGGCTAGGCTAGTCTCGGTTGATTTTGGAGCGAGGTATGGTCTAGGACAATCTGGGTCAGGATTGGGTTAAATGTCTTGGTTTGAGCTAGTTTTCCTTGTAGCTAAGACATAGAGGAGTCCGGGGGACTTTTCAGAATCGAATTCGGATAAGTAGAACTCCCAGAATTGAGGCTGACGTGAAATGGTTGTTTCGGAACGTCGAGAAAATAAGTGTGTTATAAAATGGACACTTTTGGGGGACTTTATGACTTTCTGTTCCGTGTCAACCGCCATAGCGGTTGACACACCGTTGTAGCGACTTTCGCTATAGCAGAGAAATTACCGCTATAGCGGAAGTCAACGTCGGTCAGCACCGCTATAGCGATAGGTTCCGCTATGGCGGCACTGCTATAGCGGAGCATGGACTGCTACAGAAAAGCAACGGGATTAGAAAACCCAGAAAATAGATTTTTAATTTCATTCTCTCCCATTCAGCCCCCAAAACAGACGAGAGTTACTCCAAGAACCCTCATATGCTGATCCAAGGCTTGAGAGCCATGGGGAGGAGGAATTCCGATAAAAAGGACGTGAAATCAAAGATTTGGGCCTGCAGAATCATTAGGGAACGCCTTTACAGAGCCAAAAATGGTATGAAACAGCTGCTCAGCATCCAGGTAGGCTAGGTTTCTTCTAAGAGTAGATTGACCGTTTCCATTTTCTTATTATTGTATAGAATGAAAGGGAGAATCCATGGTTAGGCCTTCGGGCACGGAGTCTGTAGGAAGTTGTTGAATTATTGGACTAGTTTGAAAATAGTAGTATGGAAATAGGGTGTTGTGACATTCTAGGCATTGCTTAAATTGTGAGATTTTGCTAATAAAATACGGAAACTAGAATATCAAAAGGTTCGGGGAATCAAAAAGGATTAGTAATTAATAAATGTGTAAGGAACGGAAGTTTCAGACTAATTGGTATAATTGTTTGGTTGTGTTCTAAGGTTGGGAACAGTTTTCCCAGGTTGTATTTGGTCCTAGAAAGCGGGTCAGGAATAAATATAATTAACTGCATGTTTAAAGGGGAGAACCGGGGTTAGTCTTTGAACGGTATTTAATAGTTCATAGTGTATCCGAAATGGGGTAGGTGATGGCTTACGATTCCTGTGAATGTTGTATACTTTTGTACTCTTATCTAAGTGTTTGTATGAATTACATTGCTTAGAGGAATTGTTTAGGATGTCTAAGGGTCCTGTTTTACAGTCTGTGGATTGAACAGTGTGTTGCTTGTTGGTTTTACAAGTTGTTTGTTCATTATTTGACTGTGGATTAATTGATATTTGGTTGGCTCGGGTACCACGCCTGGTACATGTATAATAAATGGTTAGCTCAGGTACCACGCCTGGTACGAAATATACTAACGGTTGGCTCGGGTACCACGCCTGGTACAAAATATACTAACGATTGGCTCGGGTACCATGCCTGGTACGAGTTTATTTTACTGCATCATTACATTGATATTGTTGTATTGCATTAACTGTTATGGGTTTCGTGAGTGGATCGGGCTATTTTATTGAAATGTGATAATTGCTTATGGTCCGTGAGAGGTCGAGAATTCTGTTATATTTGGTTAAGTTGGTCTTGGTGTATATTGGGTTATTATGTTGATCATTATTTGATCTCGGTGTAGGCCGGGTTGTTATATTATATTGTGAGTTGGGTCTTGGTATAGGCCGAGTTGTTATATTATATTATGAGTTTGATCTTGGTGTAGGCCGGGTTATTATATTGTGTTTGGTCTTGGTGTAGGACGAGTTTTTATATTATGTTATCGGTTGGTCTTGGGGTAGGCCAGGTTATTATGTTGATTATTAGTTGGTCTCGGTGTAGACCGGGTTTTCCATGTTAACACCTAGATGTGTTAGGGGGATGGGGTGGGTTCGGACTATGTAAAAGAAGTTATAAGTTCACAATTGTTATCATTAAGTGTACTAATGACGGTCAAAAATTATTTGTGTTAATAAGCTAAGGGTGGGTCTTGGCGTAGACCAGGTAGCCTATTGAACACTTAGGTGTGGTTAGAGGATCCTTGGAGGGTCCGGATTTTGAGATTAAAAACGAATTTAGATATAACCCTGTTGTTGTCATTGAATGTGTCAATAATTGCTAGGTGAATTTCATGTGATTTGTAAATTGGGAGTAAGACTGGAAGTCTGGGGTTGTAGTTATTGGTTATTGTAACCAGGGTGGAAAGTCGTCCTAGAGGTCCGTGAAGGGTCCGGACACTGGTAAGTAATACTATGGGTATAAGTGGTTTGGTTGGTCAGTTAGTCGGGTTAAGTCTGAATATCTAGTCAAGGAGGTGACTTGGAAAGTTTAGGTGTTAAGGTGACTTGGGAAGTCTATGTGGCAAGGTGACTTGATAAGTCTAAAGGTTAGGATGGTCGGTTCCGAAAAGGGGGATTGATAAAAGTGATGTTGAAAGGGGTGAAGCATTTACCTTGTGCATTTTATCTTGATTTTTATATGATTGTAGGAGTGAATTCGAGTCAGCCGATGATGCCTATCAGTACGTGTGTTTGTACTGATTCTACTCTTGCTATACCTTTTTGGGTATAGTCTGGTTGCAGGGTTGGTGATGTTTCACAAGTTCAGGATTGCGGTGATCTTCGAGCAGCTCCTACTTCTTTCTATGGTGGGAGTTGTGTCCATCTTATGTTATAAGCTCATCTTGTATAAGCTCTTATACCGGATTAGACTAGGTTCTAGGGAGGGTTGTCTCATATTGTAAATGATTTTTTACAAGTTTTGTAAGTCGTTTATTTCCTGAAATTTTGTAAAGGAAGTTCCATGTATAAAAAGGGGTTTTATTTCATGATTTTTTTCTGCATTACCTGTTGGTTCGGGTGGTAAGGGTTCTCCTATCTAGGTGGATTAGAGTGGGTGCCCTCACGGCCTGATAGTTGTATCGTAATAATATTTCAGGCGGGAGATTATACGGAGTAAGAAATACAGGCCAGCAAGAATAAGGTGCAGCATTATTAGAGAATGGTGTGAAACCATCTGCACACAATCCCAATCTAACATTTCTTGGTTCTCTAGCAAAATCAGGATATGTTCTATCAAAATGCTTCCAAACTTCTCCATCTGATGGATGAGACAAGACACCCGGTGACTTTTTATTTTCATGGTACCATCTCATATGTGGTGCAGAACTCATTGAAGCATACAACCTCTTTAACCTAGGTATAACAGGTAGATAGTGCATCGCGTTAATTGGAACCATCTTTCCACCGGGAGTCCGCTTATACCAAGCATGTCCACAAAACTTACAATTGTCAAGATGATCATCATACTTATAGAACAAAATGCAACCATTTACACAACAACTAATTCTATCATATGACAATTCTAACTTGAAAACCAATTTCTTTGCTTCATAGAAATTCTTAGGTATCTTCAACTCTGGATTATTAGCTACTTCCCCCACAAGATCAACTATAGAGTCCATAAGAGTTTGAGGAGCACTCCAATCTGATTTGATACTCAATAGTCTAACTGCAATCGACAAAGCAGAATGCGGATTTCCTTCACATAATGGACGATTAGCCTCTTGTAATTTTTCATAGAAGCATTTTGCTTCTTCATTAGGAGCTTCATCTTCTAAATATTGTTCGGGTTTCATATTCCCATCTTGAACCCCGAAAGCATCATTAACCATTTCATGCATCCTATCGTGTTCAACCTATCATCTTGAGACCTATCATGTTCAACCCTAATATATTCATTCATAGGCAGCGAATTATAAAATACCATTCAACCCATTTTTCTCACCATGATCAACCCACACAAAATATCTAGGCTTAAATCCATTACGATAGAGATGAACCATAACTGTATCTGGATTAAAAAACTTCATGCACCGGCATTTACTACAAGGACACCTAACCACACCATGACTTTGATAGTTGTCTAGTGACATTGCATGCTCGATAAAACCTCTAACTCCTTCAAAAAATTCAGGTTTAATAGGACCATCATTTTCATAATACATATCATACATCCACAAGCGATGATCCATATACAAAAATATAATAATTCAATTATAAATTAGACTCATTGATGTTCACAACATAAACTAAAGTTGAAAACTAACTCAAAATTATAACTCAACAATATAAACTAATTCAAAATTTCCAACTTCACTATCAAATTCAAGAACCTAATTCAACAACCTAAAGTTGAAAACTAATTCAAGATTATAACCCAACAATATAAACTAATTCAAATTTTTTAACTTCACTATCAAATTCAAGAACCTAATTCAACAACCTAAGTTGAAAACTAATTCAAGATTATAACCCACAATATAAACTAATTCAATAATTTTCAACTTCTACTATTCAAAATAACGAACCTAATTCAAAAGATTATGAACCCAACAAATATAAACTATTAAAAATTTCAACTTCATATCAAATCAATGAACCTAAATTCAACAACTAAGTCTGAAAACTAATATTCCGATTATAACCCAACAATATAAACTAATTCCAAAATTTCAACTTTCTACTATCTAATTCAAGCAACCTAAGCTGTCAACAATCTCATGAGATATGACAAACTAATTCCAAGATTATAAACCTACAAATAATCAAACTCAATTCAACAATTTACAACCTGCTCTCCAAAACCGTAATCAGCAATTCAACGAACCATAATGTCAAACTAACCTAAAGTTGAAAACTAATTCAAGATTATAATCCAACAATATAAACTAATTCAAATTTCCAACTTCACTATCAAATTCAAGAACCTAATTCAACAACCTAAGTTGAAAACTAATTCAAGATTATAACCCAACAATATAAACTAATTCAAAATTTTCAACTTCACTATCAAATTCAAGAACCTAATTCAACAACCTAGCTAAAGTTGAAAATTAATTCAAGATTATAACCCAACAATATAAGCTAATTCAAAATTTTCAACTTTACTATCAAATTCAAGAATCTAATTCAACAACATATAGTTGAAAACTAATTCAAGAACTTAATTCAAGAACCTAATTCAAACTTAAAATTAAGAGCCTAAGATATTTACTATGCTCACAAATTCTAAAATCAAATTCAAGTTCAAACTTCTCAAATTCAAGTTCACAAATTCAATTATATGAATTATAAATGTTCATAACATTATTCAAGATTCACAACTACCAATATTTATAATCTAACACTAACTTAAAATAAATGACAAAAAATAATTTAAAGATTCAAAACTAACAAACTTGCTAATAATAACAAAAAATATCAAATAAACCCTAACTTAAAATTTTAAATACTACTAATTCAAGTTCTAATCTACATAACAACTAACAATGTTCTTAATCTAACATTAACCTAAAATAAATGCAATGTAATTGAAAAAAAGTAAAAAAAAATCTAACCTTGAATTTTAAATTAGCCCTAACCCAAAAATTAATGATGGAGGAGGAAGGAGGCGGCGTGGAGGCGGCGGCGGTGGCGGCAACGATGGCTTGAAGGTGTGGAGGTATGTGGAGGTTTGTGGAGAGAAGAGAGAAGAGAAGAGAGAAGAGAAAAATTAAGAGTGACCCGATCTGGGTCACTTTATTTTTTAAAAAGCGACAGACAATGTCGCTTTTTTTAAATGAGTTGACCGTGTATTGACCAAAAAACGACAAACAAAAGTGACGTTGTCCGTTGGTTTTCAATTTTTTTAATATAAAATAAATTTTAAAGAAAGCGACGGACAACATCGCTTTCTTTAAAAAAAAATTAATTTTTTTTAATAATTGTGATGCTGTCCGTCGCTTATAATAAAAAATAAAAATTAATTATTTGTAAATAATTTTGGCGCAAAAATCTGCCAAAAAAAGCAACGAGCAAAGAGACGCTGTCCGTCGCTTTTGTAAAAAAATAATTATAAATTAAAAAAAATAATAGAAAAGCGATGGACAACGTCGCCTTTTCCGTCGCTTTTCAGAAGTGACGCTGTCCGTCTCTTTTCTATCCGTCCCTTTTTAAGTTGTTTTTAGTAGTGTTCGTGGTGGACAAGATGAGGGAGGCGGAAATGAGATGGTTCGGACATGTGAAAAGGAGATGCACATAATAGATGTGGTGGGTACAAGATGATCGAGGTAGAGATAGGTCAAAAAAGGAGAAGTGATTAGACAGGACGTGATACACCTGCAGCTTACCGAGGACATGACCCTAGATAGAAAAATTTGAAGGTCGAGAATTAGAATAGAAAGGTAGTATGTAGTTGAGTGTTGTCTAGTTTCTCTTATCAGTACTGTTATTATTACTATCCTATTGTTTTATTCTTCGATCTTATTACTTCCAATTGTTTTTTCTTTTGCCTCTATTATCGAATTATTTTGTTGTTGCTACTGCTATGATTTACATTATTGTCATTTGTTAGCATGGCTTGATTTTATTATATTTTCTTTCTATACTTAATTTTGATATGTTGTATTTGAACTGAAGTTCTATAAAAAATTATCTCTCTATCTTCACAAAACAGAAACAAAATTGCGTACACACTATCCTCTTAAATTCCACTTGCGAGATACACAGTACACTAAATATATATGTTGTTGTAGTAGTAGTATAGATCCGTTAGAGTACGGGTGTTTTAATTGCATATATCATGATGACACAATATGAGTATGAGTAAATTGTGGACGTGGCTTATTATCATTTCAGTCTTGTTTCTTAGTATGAGAAGATGAGTGTATGTTCATTCAGTTTTAGTTAATCAGTATTAGATATATAGCTAAGGTTTACTATATTGTGAGCTCACTCAACCAATATTGCTGTGGATTGACCACACATGCACTTATGTCATGGTGGTTGGTTGGTCATTGTTATACTTTCTTCTTTACCATGTCAGGCCATACATCCCAAACAATACTTGTACATGCTCATCTTATTCAATGTTTAGTTATCTCTAACATTTGGTATTCTATCCAAATATTCCCTCCCTACCTTTTTACTTGTCTCTTCTTTTTACTTGTCTCTTATTTATTTGATACTCATTTTAAAAAGTTATTTTCTTCGTTACTTGTACTTGAATATTTTAAATTTTAAAATTCGAAAACTATACGAAAAATACTATAAGTTGCAATCTTTCTCATATTAATATAATAAAAAAAATACCTTTTAAAATGATCATCAAAGTTCATAGAGTTTGACTCTCGATAAGTGAAACGTGACAAGTAAAGGTGTACGTAGGGAGTAGTTTCTCCGTTCATTTTACTTGTCAACTATACTAAAAATAGATATTCACTTTTACTTGTCTAATTTAATATAACAAGAGAAAAATAATTTTACCCTTAGCATTAATTACTCATTCAAAATTATTTTCTAAGTCCATTAAGACTATACACCAATTAATATAAGTATCATGATAAATATGCACTTCATTTAGGGTCTATTTGAAAAGCCACCTGGTAATCCAAATTGATGTAATTACTAGGGTAGTAATTACACAGCCAAGTAATTACATTGACCTGTTTGGTTGTCACAATGTAATTACACTGTAATTACAAGTGTACTGTTTGGTTGCATAAGTGTAATCACATGGTTATATTAAAATTTAATAAAAGCTAATTAACAAAAATTAAAAATTTATACTAAAAAAATAAAGGCCTTTATAAATAATATTAAATTAAATAATATATATATATATATATATATTGTCTTTTGAAATATATTAATTAATAAACATATATTCTTAACTAATATTATAAAAAAATAATTGATTTATATTTTTTAAATTAGTATATTTTAATTAAATTAATTATAAAAACTTAAAGTACATGATTTTTAAGAACATCATGAAATGTATGTTTAACAAAAAGATTAATATTATAAATATAATGTCATAAAATTATTAAAACATTTGACAAAAAGATAATCTATCAATTATAACTAAAAAATGAATGGCTTGCAATGTGAAATATCAAGTCAATACTAGTAAAACAAATAAATTGGAACTGAAATATAACATAAGTTCAAAATTCAAAACAAAAAAATTGACGTAATACTCTTATGTCAAATTTTAATATAACGTATCTAAATATAATTCAAAAGAAAAGGAAAGCCTAAGCATATAACCTTATTCAACAATGAATTCTACTTTAATTCAAAAGTTAGAATACTAACTAAATTATGCTAAATGGAAAAAATAAACAGAAAATAGATAATACGAACAATTACATAGAATCACAAGAAGTAAAGGTTTGGAAATGAGAAGGAAATGAAATATAAATAATATAAAATAAAAAATATATTTTTTAAAATTATTAGAATAATAAAAATAAAAATGAATGTAAATTAATAGAAATAAAAAATAAATTAAAACAAAAAAATAAAAATAGAAATAAAAGGACGAATTTAGAAAGTAATCAGCTTGTAATTACACCATGTAATTACCAGAAATTCACAGTTCTCCCTTGTGAATTGGAGAGTGTAATTACCCCCTGTCAATTACATCCAATTACATGTTGACCAAGTAATTACCTGGCCAACCAAACATGTCAAACTGTGTAATTACACCCAATTACACCAAATCCAATTACCAGAATGACTTTCCAAACATGCACTTAGTATTTATTAATAGATGTGCAAAGTCCATTATTAACAAGTTAAAAATGAACGAAAGAAATACTTATTAGGAGTTTAATTTGTTTTACTAAATTACTCTTATTAATTATACGTTGAAAATCTAAATTTGACTACTAATACTTTATGTGGTTACTTATTTAATAATAAGGGTATTATTAGAAAAAAAATATAAATATCTTTTGCGACCAGCTCTACAACTTTTAGTGCCATATCTTCCAAAATAAATTATTTTTGATTTAAGAAACAAGTAAAAAGAAACGGAGGAAGTATATCTATTCATCTTTTATTTTTTAGAGTATGTCTAATTGATTTCAATTTTATATATATATATATATATCAATTTATTTTGATGTTTTTTTAGGCTTTGCATTGCTTTTCTTATTAATTGCTAAGCTTTTTACACTGTTTTTTTTCCTTTTACATGGATTTGTTGCACTTAAGCCGATAGTCTTTTGAAAACATCCTCTCTATCTTCATGAGGTGATGATAGAGCCTTCGTACATTCTATCCTCCCCAAACCCACTTATGGAAATTCACTGAGTATATTGTTATTGGAGAATGTCACTTTCTTATAATTAGAAATAACTTAACTCTAAAATCCACTTTTTATCCTTAATGAAATGATTTATAGCCACACAAGTATCTAATTAAGGTTGGTTGTAGATCACAATTCTAAAGTTTTATTTTTTCCTTAAACTTTGTACCAAATCAAATTAAACGGCACTCTCTCCATCCATCTTTATTTGTCCACTATACTAAAATTAGATGTCCAATCATACTTGTCCAATTTATGAAATCAAGATATAATTTTATACTTAGTTCCTAATTTACACTTATCATTAATTATAGTCATTTCCCTATTATATTTTTCAGGACATTATATTTATTATATTTAAAGCGTGATATGATAAAATTACCCTTCTATTTATAATTTTTTAAAAAGTGTGCAAAGTCGATAGTGAACAAGTATTATTAAACGGGGGATTATCATATATTTATTTATTTCTTAGGAAGGTATCAAGTCAAATATGAACACTGAAAACAATTACTAATAAGTTTTGATTCTCTCGCCGTATTAGATGTCGGGTGCTGATTACGGCCTTCTTAATTTAATTTACTACTCTATAATTTATACACAGACTATGATAATTACACAGATTATGATAATTAGACTGATATTTTAGCCAATTTCTACACTCATATGTCTTTATTTATTTATTTATATATATGAACAATGACTAAGATAAAATATATCGTCATGCTTTTGTCTTTACCTATTGGAATTACATTACATTTATTAATATACTGCTAAAATTATCTGGACTAAGATATATAATTATTTTTGTATTAAGAACTTATAAATATCCGGCTACAAGTGCTACGTGTATAAAAACAAACTACCTAATACAAATTATAATTGTATTTTTGTCTTCACCTATATGGAACTTATTTTCTAATATCTGCTACAATTATCCATGTTTACGTCCAGATCAGATTAATTAAAATATATATCTCTCTTCGGTCTTCACCCTTATGACACAAAAACATAAAACACATTATCCTCGTCACATGCCCGACCCATGATTTAAAGTTTTATGAACTTAAAATTATTTCAAATATTAAAAATTTATAAATATTTAATAAACTTTTTATTATAATATATAAGATTTAAATTAATATTATTAAGTTCCATCAAACTCGTAATCTAAGCACTAGCTCCAGCACACAGAGCTACAATGATCTTTCTCTGCTCCTCTGTAAAACTCTCTATATGTTTTTCCTCTTCTTCTTTTATAACTGTAGTGTTCGGGTTAGCTTTTGCACATCTGATTAATTTCATGGGATACCTTTTACCTCCACCAACAACAGGTCAACCCACTCCATTGACCACTTAGGCTACACCTTTTATATATAAATTTATGTAAAGGTTGTTTGAATTTTTCGTCCCAATTCACAATTTATATTATTATTATTTTTTACGTAATTTCTAAATATGTTAATTTTATTTTAAAAGATTTAAGGAATCTATTTTCAAACACATGTTAAAATTTAAAAGTTTGAATTTGAAAAAGAAAACACATAAATTGGGACAAAGAATATTGTTTTTGTTGTCTTCACTCTTTGCTAAATTACTCCCTCAATTTCTAAATAAGTGATCTTTTAGTCTTTTCATTTAGTTCCTAAATAAGTAATCTTTTAGATAATCAAGAAGAATTAATGATGTTCTTTCAATTTTATCATTTTTTAAATAAAGAGAGTTTTATATAATTAAAAAATTAATAAAAAGTTACATAATTTTCAAGGTATTTATTAAAGGTAAGTTACTAAAACTATTTTTTATTTAATTTTAAAAATGAGTAATTTTTTAAAAAATGTGCACAAACTAAAAAATCACTTATTTATCAACGAAGTATCTTTTAATTTTTTAAAATTGAACAAGTGAAAATGAACTATATTTTTTAGTACACGGTATAATTTTGTTGTCCTCATTTTCTGTGCAACTCCCAGATAGAACAGAGAGAAGACCAAGACCAAGACCAGTAATGGAAGAATCCACCCGTTATATATTCTTGGGAAAATTTTCCCGCGAAAAGCTAAAACAAACACAATACACATCAATTTCTTCACTTTTTTTTTTCTGTGAACCAATTTGCAATTTTAATTAGTACAATTATTATCATTATGTGATGTCAATTTGTATTCTTTTAAGGAATAATTTATCTGAACATTTTAGAGTTTCTTTAAGGTTAGTCTAAATTTATGTAAAGTCAACCCCCATGAGAGAGAGTGAGAAGAAAGATCCAAGTCATTGTTCAAATGTTTATTAAGACAAGAGGGAGATCAACTAACATTTCTTGTCACATTGTCTTTCTTACCACTATTCCACCTTGTACCATAATATTAATACACATAAAAAATTTTGAAGTCAAAAAGTCTTCTTTCATTTCTTCATTTTCAACTTTTGTATTTTTGGGTCATTGGAATTTGCACAAAGATTGAACCTTTTTGAGTGTATGATTAATTTTCTTGAATCTTTGAGGCCTCTGCCACACCCTTTGAGCTGTTTAAAAGGGTGAACTTTTCTTCTTTTTAAGCTCTAGTGGTCTGATAGTTTTGTTTTCCTGGGGTTTCAAGCATTTTTTTTTTGAATTTTTTTAATCTGGGGTTCTGTTTTTTTGGATATATTATTCATTTATATACTTTGGTGGGCGTGTGAGAGAAAATTTTGATTTTCAAGGAGGTTTTCTGTTTCTGGGCAATTGAAAAAGGGTTCTTGAAAAACTCCATTTGCCTTGCTGAAAAGAATAATTCTATTTTTTTTTTGCCTTATTCTTGGTACTGCCTAGCCAAGTTTGGGGCCCAACAGGGTCGGTCGAACAAATTCTGAAAAATCTATGGACTAACACACATTGAAAAATCGTGAATTCCTGTATCGTGACCCACAAAAGTGTTATTTTGGGCTTGGGTTGAGGTGTTTGAGCCTGGTAGAACAAAGAAAAATGAAGACAGGTAGAAGGAGGAAGTTACATTTTAGCAAGATTTACACATTTAAATGTGGGAGATCATCATTTTTAGGTGATGATGATCATTCACAAATTGGAGGTCCAGGATATTCAAGAGTGGTTTATTGCAATGAACCAAGTAATTTTGAGTCTGTAATTAGAGATTATGTTGGAAATTATGTAAGCACTACAAAGTATAGTGCTGCAACTTTCTTGCCAAAGTCCTTATTTGAGCAGTTTAGAAGGGTGGCTAACTTTTACTTTCTTGTCATTGCCATATTGTCCTTTACACCACTCACTCCTTATAAACCTGCCACTGCTGTTATTCCTCTGGTTATTGTTATTGGAGTCACCATGCTCAAAGAAGGTATTGAGGACTGGCAGAGAAAGCAACAGGTATTTATTCTTCTTCTTGTAGGGTGATTTATCCTTTTGAGTAATTAAGTACAGTTCCTCGGGAACGGAAAATCACTTGTAGGGAGGGCTATGCCCTCTTTACTGAGCCGTCCTGGCAGGAATTTGGATTAGTCGGGCTATTCCAAAGAAAAAAAAGAAAAAAAGACTTTCATGCTTTCCCTATTGATTGTTGAATGGGCTTCTTAAAGTGGAAGACAATAAACTTGTAAAACCTCTTTTTCATTAACAGTGTCATCTCTTATAATATTATGAATTTTCTGATTTCCTGCCAAATATGATACACATTCTATTGTTACCATTGCAGTTTCCTTTAGTGTACAGGTAATGGTAGTTAATATGATTGTCATTTATGTTTCCATTTTCTACCTTTCAGGATATTGAGATGAATAATAGGAAGGTTAAAGTACATCAAGAAAATGGAGTTTTTAACCATACAGAATGGAAAAACTTGAGAGTTGGTGACATTGTTAAGGTGGAGAAAGATGAGTTCTTCCCAGCAGACTTACTGTTGCTTTCCTCTAGTTATGAAGATGCGGTTTGCTATGTTGAAACGATGAACCTTGATGGAGAGACTAATTTGAAGCTTAAACAGGCATTGGAGGTGACTTCATCGTTGCACGAAGATTCCCACTTCAAGGACTTTAAGGCTTTTGTTAAATGTGAAGATCCTAATGCTAATTTATATGCTTTTGTTGGAACTATGGAATATGAAGAAAAGCAGAATCCTCTTTCTCCTCAGCAGTTACTTCTCAGAGACTCTAAATTGCGGAACACAGATTACATATATGGTGCTGTTATCTTCACTGGTCACGACACAAAGGTCATGCAGAATGCCACAGATCCCCCTTCAAAAAGAAGCAGCGTTGAGAGGAGAATGGATAAAATCATTTACTTCTTGTTTGGACTTTTGGTCACTATGTCCTTTGTTGGATCAGTCTGCTTTGGAATTCTGACTAAAGAGGACTTAGATGATGGACATAAAAGGTGGTATCTACGACCTGATGAATCCAACATATATTATGATCCCAATAGAGCTTTTGCTGCTTCCGTTTACCATTTTCTAACAGCCGTGATGTTGTATAGCTACTTGATTCCAATATCTTTATATGTGTCAATAGAAATTGTTAAAGTTCTTCAGAGTATGTTCATCAATCAGGACATTCATATGTATCATGAAGAAACTGATAAACCAGCGCATGCCCGCACCTCAAATTTAAATGAAGAACTTGGCCAGGTTGACACAATACTTTCAGACAAAACCGGTACCTTGACTTGTAACTCAATGGAGTTTGTCAAGTGCTCAGTGGCTGGAATGGCCTATGGACGTGGTATAACAGATGTCGAGAGGGCTATGGCTAAAAGAAATGGTTCTCCATTGGTTGAGGATTCTGCTGTTAGTCCAAACAAGTCCTTAATTAAAGGCTTCAACTTTAATGACAAGCGAATCATGAATGGGAGTTGGGTGCATGAGCCTCATTTAGACTTCATACAGAAGTTCTTCCGTTTATTATCAGTCTGTCATACTGTCATACCAGAAGTGGATGAAGGCACCTGTAAGATTACATATGAAGCTGAATCTCCAGATGAGGCGACCTTTGTAGTTGCAGCTAAAGAAATTGGCTTTGAATTAGTTAAAAGGACACAAACAAGTGTGTCAGTGCATGAGTTGGATCTGGTATCTGGCAAGAAAGTCGAGAGGTTAGTTAACGTCAAACATCTCAATACAGTATTCTTTTTCAGAAATTTAATTTTTGAAGGAATAGTATCTTTGAGATTTTGCTGCATCTTCATAAAGACCAGTTAAAAAGCATATTAACATAGTAAGTACTTTTTATATATTACAAAGCTTACTCCTAGAACAAGATCCTTTTTACTTATATGTTTAGACAGGAGAGATTTTATGTTCAAGATTGTCTAATGAAACCATCCTAGTATTGATGACGTTCTAAATTTTGTGCATCTATTAAAAATGACATTTTATCTGTATGAAAGATTTGCAAGTTCACGGAATGAAGCAGTTTTGAGATCTTATTTGCAGATACAGCTGCCTTGACATTGAATTTTTGCTGCAAGCAGCAATGGATTTCGGATATTAAGAGTAATAATAGATTTCTTTGTTTGCAGGTTATATACAATTTTAAATGTCTTGGAATTTAATAGTGCAAGAAAAAGGATGTCTGTAGTAGTAAAGGATGATGAGGGAAAGATATTGCTACTCTGCAAAGGTGCTGATAGGTTAGTAAAATTGTAACTTAACAAGCTCCATAAATTCCTTAAATTCCTTAAATTAGTTGCTGACTTTTTATTTTCTTTTTCCTTCTTCTATCTCCTCTTTCTGGTTATGGTATTTATGCAGTGTCATGTTTGAAAGGCTCGCAAAAAGTGGAAGGGAATTTGAAGAGATAACAAGGGAACATGTAAACGAGTATGCTGATGCAGGCTTGAGGACCTTGATACTGGCTTATCGAGAAATCACCAAGGAAGAATACCAAGTATTCAATGAACAATTTTTAGAAGCCAAGAATTCAGTTAGTGCAGGCCGTGATGCGTTGATTGATGAAGCAACTGAAAAGATTGAAAAGGAGTTGATTCTACTAGGCGCCACTGCTGTTGAGGACAAACTCCAACAAGGGGTAAGTTCAATAAAGTCACAGGTCTCCAATCACCATTTGGATGTGTTGTATGACTTTTGTTCTGTTATTCATGATAGGTTCCTGAATGCATTGACAAACTTGCACAAGCAGGTATCAAGATATGGGTTTTGACTGGGGATAAGATGGAAACAGCCATTAATATCGGGTATAATATTTGTTTATGAGTCTTGTATTACTTTTTTGATTCAATTGTTGCTTGTCTAAATATATTTTTTCCATAATATCTGTTGCAGTTATGCCTGTAGTTTGCTTAGACAAGGAATGAAGCAAATTATCATAAACTTGGAAACCCCTGATATTATAGCAACCGAGAAAGGGGGAAACAAAGATTCTATTGCCAGGGTAAATACCTATCTTGTTACTAACCCCGCGCATTCATATCTTTATTACAAAGCTTGAGTATTTTTCAGGGTAACACGTACTCTTTCTTTGTCACATTTTTTATTAGGAGTTACTTGGTTGAAATATTACCTTGCATTTACTAAAGTACATGTTTTTTGTTGCACAATTTTACCAATGCACTTCTTGGCGAAGCCAAAACGTTCTGATATTTTTCTCTTTGGTAGCTCCCTTGTCATTGAAAATATTGATATCCTTGCTGTCAGTTTCTCTGCACCACCGTGTATCCACGTGACATGCTGCCTCCCTCTAAACACCATTCGATTTCCATGCAATCACCAAAAAAAATAGATAATGCCTGATGGAATTCCCTTAGGAGAAGCACGTTCCCTGACTTTGCATTGTTTACTGAAGGAGATTTGCTCTCAATGATTAGTAAGGTTTAATACTGATGGAGTTGTATGTTATTTCTTCTTTGTTATAGGCGTCAAAGGAAAGTGTTGTACGACAAATTATAGAAGGGAAGGCTTTACTTACGGCTTCAAGCACAGAGGCATTTGCTTTGATCATTGATGGGAAATCTCTTACATATGCTCTAGAAGATGACACAAAAAGATTGCTTTTAGACCTTGCAATTGGATGTGCCTCTGTTATATGCTGCCGTTCATCACCTAAACAAAAGGCATTGGTGAGTACAACTTGTCTTCACCAACCAAAATGTTGCTACTAAACTGTGAGGTCTTTGGCATTTTCTTTGCACTACAGAGTATGAGAGTAATCCTCTCGTATTCTGTCTGCAATTTGATTTCTCGTCTTTCCATTTTTGGTTTGATCTTCTCTAAGCATACCAATCTATGGAATATACAGGTAACAAGACTTGTTAAATTTGGGACTGGGAAGACAACTCTGGCCATTGGAGATGGAGCTAATGATGTAGGAATGCTTCAAGAAGCTGATATTGGAATTGGAATCAGCGGTGTTGAAGGAATGCAGGTGAGAGCTTGTACATTTCTCTTGCCTTTTGCAGCAATATACAAATACACAATTCTACTTCTTGCAACTGTCCCTTGTCGTTTGTTTCTTAATATTCTTTTCACTGTTTTGCACTTGTTAGGCTGTTATGTCAAGTGATGTTGCAATTGCTCAGTTCCGATTTTTGGAACGCTTGCTTTTAGTGCATGGGCATTGGTGTTACCGAAGGATCTCTTCAATGGTAATCGATATGCTACTGGATATCTTCCTTAGATTTGTTTCCCAAATATTCAACTTGTTGCCTTCTAGGAATTTTTTCTTTGTGGAGCATTCCTGTAACTGGTTTTTCTTTTCCTTGCAGATATGCTACTTCTTCTACAAAAACGTTGCATTTGGTTTCACTCTCTTCTTATACGAGACATATGCATCATTTTCTGCGCAACTTGCATATAATGATTGGATTCTATCGCTTTACAATGTCTTCTTCACATCACTACCAGTAATCGCTTTGGGAGTTTTTGATCAAGATGTATCCGCCCGATATTGTCTTAGGGTATGCCAGACTTCACGCGGTGTTTATATTTCCGCTTCTTTCATGTCAGTAAAGCTTATTAGACATGTTTTACCATTATTTGTAGTACTTGACCCTATGTATTTTGTAGCAGTTTCCTATACTGTATCAAGAAGGTATACAGAACGTCCTTTTCAGCTGGCGTCGTATAATTGGCTGGATGTTAAATGGTGTCTGCACTGCAGCTATTATTTTCTTTCTCTGCATAACAGCGCTGGATCCTCAGGCCTTCAATAAAGATGGTAAAACTGGAGACTACGCGATTGTGGGAACAACAATGTACACATGTGTGGTTTGGGTTGTGAACTGTCAGATGGCTCTTGCTGTTAGTTATTTCACCTTAATCCAACACATCTTCATCTGGGGTGGAATAGCTCTCTGGTATATTTTCCTTCTAATATATGGATCCATGCCTACAACACTTTCCACCAACGTGTACCAAGTCTTTGTTGAAGCTCTTGCTCCCTCCCCGTTATACTGGTTAGTCACGATATTAGTGGTTGTTTCAGCTCTAGTTCCCTACTTTACATACGAAGCAATTCAGTTCCGGTTCTTTCCAATGTACCATGGGATGATTCAATGGATAAGGTATGAGGGGAACTCGAATGACCCTGAGTTCTGCAAGGACGTGAGGCAGAGGTCAATAAAACTCACGACTGTGGGTTTCACTGCTCGTTCGTTAGCAAGAACTAATTCTAGTCTAAAAAGACATGAATGGTATTCAAGGATAACATTTTATTAGAGTTCTCTCAGCAAGATCAGACTTCAGACCTACAAAAGCACAGTTTTTTGAACTGGAATTGGCTCATTGTATATGATTTGGGGGCTATTCAATGTTAAGAGGTGCAACAGAAGCAAAATTCTGCCATGACATGTCTTAAACAGACAAAATATTGGCTCAGAAATTTGTAAATTTTCCCAGAGCAGGCAACATGTGTATAGTAATTCTTTTATATCTTGTAGAATTATGAGGTCTTCTTTGTTGAATACAGAAGAACCATAGTAGATAGAATAGGTAAAGAGATAGCAATCATCTTGTGTAAATTTTCTAGCAAGCACTAACGAATGATCATTTCTATTTGAGATGTGTCTGTACACTGCAATACATACATTTATTCCCTATATGCATTCTCTTTGAGTTCTAAATTGCAATCAACAACAACAATAACATACCCGGTGTAATCCCACAAGTGGGGTCGGAGAGGGTAGGATGCATGCAGATTGCTAATTCTCATTCATTTACCAAGTTTTTAGATCTTATCCCTACCTTTTTGGGATGTAGAGAGCGTTTATGATAGACCCTCAACTCAAAAGAAGTGTAATCATAATAGGATAAACAAAGCAATGACGTAACACGTAGTCGTACTATTGAGGAAAAGAATACTAAGCAAATACTAGGTAAGAGTCTTAAATTGCAATCAAAGCTGCAAAATTTCCTTGTTCTTTAGCCTCAATCACCTTTCTGAAAAAGAAATGGAAGGTAAACCCGTAGTTTGCAGATAAAATATCACATAAACTGAAACAGAGAGAGTACTATATTCAAAACTCAAACACATAAATATCCCTTTAGTAGATCACCACAATACGAAGAAGAACATGCCCATAAAAATAGTTACCATAATAAGTGTTAAAAAGACATTACAACTTCGTCAATTGTCCTTCTCCTCCTTAAATCAAATACACCGAGGGACATCCCGGTGCACGTAGCATCCCACATTCACACAGGATCCTAGAAGGACCACGAAAGATCATAAAATGTCCTATAATCTGACCTTAAAAAACACAAAAAAGCTAAAAAAAGAAAAGGTAACATAAATACAATACAACAAAGGTCCACCAGAGACCAAGTCAATTAATCATCCCAATTCTGAAACTACAAATGGTTCCACAAAAGATCAATATTTTTTCTTAAACGTTAATGATAACCATGTTGGATGAAATTGACACAAAAGACGACCTTATAAACATTACTTCCAACGTCGATGCCGCGTAAATTGGGAGGATTGGAGTATCGAAAATAAATGAATTAAGCCACGGGTTCGGATACGTTATTTAGGCCAAGAAATTCAGTGGCAGATTTTCCAAGAATATTAGCAAACTCATTAAAACTTATAACACCATCTCCATTCGTATCAGCTTCTTGCATTAAATTGGACAATTCTCTATACGTTAACGGATGTCCCATTTTTGCCATTTGTCCGGCGAGTTCAGCAGCGGTAATGTAGCCATTACCGTCTCGATCGAACGATCGGAAAAGCTCCATTAGCTGATCTTGATTCATCAATATGTCTTCATTCATGTCAGGCATAATGGCATCAACGAGTTCGTCGAATTCGATGGAACCGTTGCCGTTATGGTCGATTTTTGCGAGAAGGACGTGGAGTTGATCGCCACCGGGTTTGAGTCCGAGGGAACGGAGGAGAGCGGCGAGTTCTAGCTGTGTTAGGCTGCCGTCATTGTCGAGGTCGAAACGCATGAATATGTCTTTTAGCTGTTTCAGTTGATCACATTTTAGACTTGTCATCATGGGGAAGGTTTTTTGGTTATGGAGATTGGAATTGGTGGAGGAAAGAGGAACCGTAAGAAAAACAGAGGACTAGAGGAGAAAAAAAAAAGAAAGGAGAGATTGAGGATTGAGGGGGTAGGGGGAATGGGGGTAGAGGAAGACAAGTTTCATTAGAGGTTGGTTAGTTATTTTTAGTTACTCTGACATAATTTAAATTTCTAACAAAAAAAACAAAATTCAGTGTGATTTACTCCGTCGTGCATCTTAGTTGTTCACTATTGACTTTGCACATTTCTTAAAAAAATATAAATAGAAAGGTAATTTTACTATATCACCTTCTGAAAATAAATACAATGTCTTGAAAAATGTAATAGGAAAATGATTATAATTAATGATAAGGGTAAATTAGGAACTAAGTATAAAATTATCTCTTGATTTCATGGACATCTACTTTTAGTATAGTGGACAAGTAAAGATGAACGGAGTGAGTATTTGCATGTTTTTAAAATATTTTAAATTGTTAATTTTTATAATTTATAATATATTTACATAATTTTTAAATATATAAATTATTTTTTAAAAACCTTAAAAGTTATATGTCCAAACACACCATCTAAATAAAAATGTATAACTTTTGAAATTAATTTGAGACAAAGGGAGAGTGTTTTTCCGTAAAGTTATCATGGATATTTAATTTGTATTATTCTTTTATAAAAAGTTTGTTCTTATTATTTTATTTTATTTTATATTATAAAAGGGGGTTGACGTGCTTGAAGCAGGCAGGAGGTCAACATGTCTGCTTCAGCTGCTTCAACTCCCTTTTGGTCATTTTTCGTTCATTTCTCCGTTTTAAGTTTTTTGTCTTATCTTTTTTATTTATTATATATTTAAAAATTACATAAAATGATAAATCATAATAATTAACAATTTAAAATATTTGAAAGATATAAAAAAGTTGATTGACTCTGGAAATTTTATCAGTGCCACATAAATTGGGACAGAGAAAATAACATATATTATTTAAAAATAACGTAAAAAGTACTATATATCACAATAATTAACATTTTAAAATATATAAAAAGGGAAAATAATTCAAGACACACTTAAACTATGGCTGAAATTGCTGTTACACACTCTAATTTTGTGGGGGTCCTATGACCCTCCTGACCTATTTTATAGTGTAATATTGAGGGTATTATTAGCATAGCTAGACATGCAAGTGAACACACATATAAGCAACAACTTCAAAATAGTAGATTGAAAGTAAAAATCACATAAAAATGGAATGGTTTGTGTTATTTGATCAATAATCATGAAGATAAAATTAGAGAATTTTAAGAAGGGTTAATGGAAGATAAATTTACATTAATGAGAACTGACCCCTCTTTTTGATAGCGTGTGTAAGCACTTACTTTAGTCTGAGTGATTTAGTGGTCCAGCTAAGCTGATAATACCCTCAATATTACACCATAAAATAGTTCAGGGGGGTAATAGGACCTTCACAAAGTTAGAGTGTGTAATAGCAATTTTGACCATAATTTATGTGTGTTTTGAGACATTTTCCCTATATAAAAACATGCTTGAAGCAGGTACGAGGTCAACGTGCCTGCTTCAGCAAGTTAGGACATTTTGATCATTTTTCGTTAATTTTTTCATTTTAATTTTTTTGTCTTTTCTTTTTTATTTATTATATGTTTAAAATTACGTAAAATGATAAATCACAATAATTAATAATTTAAAATATTTAAAAAATATAAACAAGTTAATTGATTCTGGAAATTCTATCAGTGCCACATAAATTAGGACAGAGAAAGTAACATATATTATTTAAAAATAACATAAAAAGTACTATATATCACAATAATTAACATTTTAAAATATATAAAAAAATTAATTGACTCTCTAAATTCTACCAATGACACATAAATTGGAGTAAAGAGAGTAACATACATTATTTAAAAATTACGTAAAAAGTACTATAAATCGCAATATATAACAACTTAAAATATTTATCACCTGCTGAAGCAGGCACGAGGTCAACGTGTCTGCTTTAGCAGGTTAGGGTATTTTGGTCATTTTCCATTTATCATTTTAATTTATTATATGTTTGAAAATTACGTAAAATGATAAATCACAATAATTAACGATTTAAAATATTTGAAAGATATAAAAAAGTTGGTTGACTCTAGAAGTTCTATTAGTGCCACGTAAATTGAGACAAAGAAAGTAACATATATTATTTGAAAATGACGTAAAAAGTACTATAAATCACAATAATTAACATTTTAAAATATTTTAAAATATATATAAAAAATTTAGTTGACTCTCGAAATTCTATCAATGGCACATAAATTGGAGTAGAGAGAGTAACATATATTATTAAAAATTATGTAGAAAGTACTATAAATCACAATAATTAACAACTTAAAATATTTAAAAGGCATACAAATTTGGTTGACTCTCAAAATTTTATCAATGTCACATAAATTGGGACAGAAGAAAAAGTATTATGAATCACAATAATTAACAACTTCAAATATTTATTAGCTCACTCTCGAAATTGTATCAACACCACATAAATTGGGATAAGAGTAACATATATTATTTAAAAATTACATAAAAGGTATTATAAATCATAATAGTTAACAACTTAAAATAGGTAAAAACCATATAAAAAATTTAATTGACTATCTAAATTCTATTCGTGTCACATAAATTAAGATAAAAAAATAATATATTAGGCCCGTGCTAGCACGGGCTCCTTTATATCTAGTTATATATAGAGAAAATTATCACGACCCAACCTACTGGGCCGTGCGGGCGCCTACTCTATGCACCTAGATATACGAACCTTTACCATCCGTCCAATAGGTAAATACGGAAAAACTCAATTATAACCAAAAACCTTCATTTTTGATACATGAAAACCTTTACAATCTTTTATTCATGAAACCTCCTCTATGAAGAATACAATAAAACTGTTTTACAACTTTAAAACACCCTCCCTAGGACCTAGTCTAAGACGGTACAAGAGCTACTAATAGATGATACAAAAATGAAGATGTAACGACCGGGTTCATCGTTACGGCTAAACTTTTCGTGCCATGTTTCAAGTCAAAAAACTTTCGGATTTGGGAGTTGAAAATTCTGGGCTAGGCTAGTCTCGGCCGATTTTGGAGCGAGGTATGGTCTAGGGAAATCCGGGTAAGGATTGAGTAACGTGTCCTGTTTTGAGCTAGTTTTTCATTTAGCTAAGGCATAAAGGAATTCGGGGGACTTTTTGGAATCGAATTTGGGTACGTAGAACTCTCGGTATCGAGGTTGACGTGAAGGAGTTATTTCAGAACGTCAGGAAAGCGAGTGTGTTGTAAAATAGACCAATTTAGGGGACTTTACGATTTTCTGTCCTGTGTCAACCACCGTAGCGGTTAACACACCGCCATAGTGACCTTCGCTATAGCAGAGAAATTACCGCTATAGCGAAAATCAACGCCGGTCAGCACCGCTATAGTGGTAGGCTCCGCTACGGCGGTACCGCTTTAACGAAGCGTGGATCGCTATAGCGGAGCGACGGGATCAAAAAACTCAAAAACGAGTTTTATAATTTCATTCTTCCCTATTCAGCCCCAAAACAGACGAGGGTTACTCCAAGAACCCTCCTAGGCTGCTCCAAAGCTTGGGAGCCATGGAGAGGCGGGGATTACGGCTGAAAGGATGCGAAACCACTGATTCGGGCCTGCAGAATCGTTAGGGAACGCCTTCATGGAGCCAGAATATGCAGCGTGCAGCTGCTTGGCGTCCAGGTAGACTAGGTTCTTTCTTTGAGTAGACTTAGACCTGTTTTTATTTCATATTATTGATATAGAAGGAAAGGAGGAATCATATTTAGGCTTTCAAGCACGGAGTCTGTAGGAACATTGTATGGTTTGGTTGGTTTACTGATTAGAGTTTGATAATATCGGGGTGATGTGCTTCATCCCGGGATTTTTATACATGTCAAAAATTGGGTTCAGAAAACTAGATTGTTGGTAAGGTTTGGGAAATTGAAAAAGGCTATGGTTAATTAAGTGACTAGCTTAAAGGGAGTTTCGGGGATGATAAGTAGAATGGTTAAGGTACCAATGTTGGGGGATGTCTTTCCCATGTTGTATCTGTCTTAGGAAAAGGGTCCGGAATTGATATATCTGCGAATATGTGCCAAAAAGGGGTAAGTCAGGGATTAGTCCTCGGGTGGGTCTAATTATACGTTACTATTGTAGTTGATCATGGCCCCATGAGTGGACCGGGTTTAATTGTTGAAACTGTGACCATTGCATATTGGCTTGTGAGAGGCCGGGTAGTTGAACTTAAGTGTGGGATTGGTCTTAGTGTGGATCGGGATGACATGTTGAACACTTAGGTGATAGTTATTGATTCCTATATGCATTGTATGTTTGTGTACTTTTGACTAAGTATTTGTATGGTTGCATTTCTTAGGGAATGATTTAGGAATGTCCAAAAGTCCTGTTTTCAGTCTTGTGAAATGAACTAGGCGTTATTGCTTGTTGGTTTACAAGTGTTGATTGTTCATTATTTGTGACTGTGGATTTTTTTGTGACATTCGGTTGGCTCGGGTACCACGCCTGGTACAGGTTACTTATTGGTTGGCTCGGGTACCACGCCTGGTACAAGTTACTTATTAGTTGGCTCGGGTACCACACCTGGTACAGGTTACTTATTAGTTGGCTCGGGTACCACGCCAGGTACGGGTTTGCTTTACTTGCTTGGTTGTATTCTTTACATGTTGGTTCCATGAGTGAACCGGGTTATCTGTTATTGATGTCTTTACATATGGCTCCTTGAGTGAAATGGGTTATCTGTGATTGATTACATTGGTCCTTGAGAGGCCAGGTTGTTACACTTAAATATGGGGATGGTCCTTGGGTGGACCCGACATTGCATGTTTATACTTAGGTGTTGGTTTAGAAATTCTTTCTTGGTCCGGTAATGAAAAAGGGTAAATGTCATATTTATTATTGTTATTGAATGATTGTTGAACCTGTCCCCTGTGGTGGGTAAGTCAAAAGGTAGACTGAGAGTCTGGAGTTATACTACTGGCTGTTGTTATATGTTGTACTGCTTTACTCAGTGCGGGTGCACCATTTGCTCTTTATATATTGGGTTCCTAAGAGGGCCGGGATTTATTATCATTTTGCGTATAGTTGGTCCCTGAAAGGCTGGGTTAGTGTGCTTAAGTGACAAGGTGGTTCTTCGATGAACCAGGGTCGTATGTTATTGTTCTAGGGATCCTTATTGGGTCTGGGTTTCGTGAAAAGGATATATGTTGTCGTCACTGGGAATTGTCAATGTCGGTTAGACTTTTTGCGTACGTTTGATAAGCTAAGGGAGAGACTTGTGGTCTGGTTATAGCATTGGCTATTGTCACTTGCCGAGTATGGCCCTGGGGGTCATGGGAACAATTTTGTACTAGTAGGTGGCGATACGATGGGTGTGGTCTACGCCACTAAGTAGTGGGGTTTACTACGGGTTATTGAGTCATAGTGGTTGACTTGGGTAAGGAAATGGTAGTCCAGGTATGAACATAGATGTTGGCAATGATAAGGTAGCTTGGGAAGTCCAGGTGTCAAGGTGACTTGGGAAGTCCAGGTGAAAAGGTGACTTGGAAAGTCTAAGTGGCAAGGTGACTTAGGAAGTCTAGGTGCCAAGGTGACTTGAGAAGTCTAAGGGATAGGCAGGCTTGGGTTGACATTGGGTTTTGGTATGGTGAATATTGAAGGATTGAGTATTGTAATTAATTGTGAATTCCCTTGATTTCTTATATGATGGTATGAGTGGATTCAGGTCGACCGATGATGCCTACCAGTACGAGTGTTTGTACTGATTCTACTCTTGCTATACCTTTTTGGGTATAGTCTGGTTGCAGGGTTGGTGATGTTTCACAAGTTCACAATGACGGTGATTCTCCAGCAGCTCCTACTTCTTGATTCTATGGTGGGAGTTGTCTTCTTCTGTCATAACCCAACCTAACGGGCCGTGTGGGTGCCAACTCTATGCACTTAGATAGATGAACCCTTACCATCCGTCCAACAGGTAAATGCGGAAAAACTCAATTATAACCAAAACCTTCATTTTTGATACATGAAAACCTTTACAATCTTTTATTCAGGAAACCTCCTCTATGAAGAATACAATAAAACCGTTTTACAACTTTAAAACATCCTCCCTAGGACCTAGTCTAAGATGCTACAAGAGCTACTACAAGATGATACAAAAATGAAGAATACACAACTCTCACCATCGAAGTAAGAAGTAGGAGCTTCTGGAGAATCATCGTCATCCTGAACCTGTGAAACATCACCAACCCTGCAACCAGACTATACCCAAAAAGGTATAACAAGAGTAGAATCAGTACAAACACACGTACTGGTAGGCATCATCGGTCGACGTGAATCCACTCATACCATCATATAAGAAATCAAAGGAATGCACAATTAATTACAATACTCAATCCTTCAACATTCACCTTTACCAAAACCCAATCTCAGCCCAAGCCTGCCTATCCCTTAGACTTCCCAAGTCACCTTGGCACCTAGACTTCCCAAGTCACCTTACCACCTAGACTTCCCAAGTCACCTTGTCACCTAGACTTTCCAAGTCACCTTGACACCTGGACTTTCCAAGCCACCTTGTCATTTCCAACATCTATGTCCATACCCGGACTACCATTTCCTTACCCAAATCAACCACTATGACTCAATAACCCGGAGTAAATCCCACTACTTAGTGATGTAGACCACACCCATTAGCTAGGGTCTTGTCCTATCAATTCTTCATGTCATGAGTAGAGACTTTTCAGACATAGACAACTTTTGAGTCTTTTTCTGGATTTTGTATTCCTATTTGACTTGATTATCCATTTATGTGATTCCAGATTTATCTACTATGTCATCGCTTATCTTTCGTTATGCTTGAGAATGCTATGACCAAGGGTTAACTTGGGATACTTGTGGTCCCAAGTCCTGTGTTACGTCTAGGCCGTAACCTCGGGTTGTGACAAACTTGGTATCAGAGCCTCAGGTTCAAGAGTCCTAGGATGTCTGAAAGCCGCATCGAGTAGAGTCTCTTTCATGTGTGTGAAGCACGCCACACATATGAGAGGGAAGCTATGAGGTGTCTTAGAAAACTTCACTTCTTTCATGATCATGTCATGCGATAGAGCTTAACTCTAATGTTCCTATAATCCTTACCTTGTATGTTTTAGATCATGCCTCGATGTGCTATGCCTCACCGAGCCGATCAGAATGCCGCTCCTCCAGTTTCGACCCCCGGGGTCACGAATGAGCAATTCAGGAACGCCATCCATTTGCTAGCCCAGACCTTGGCCGCCCAGGCCAACCAGACAACTCTTATCCCAGTCCACCCTCAAGGTTGGGTAGGGGCCTGAGTTCGTGATTTTGTCCGAATGAATCCACCTGAATTTTGGGGTTCAAAAGTGAGTGAGGACCCTCTTAACTTTATTGATGAAGTGAAGAAGATATTTGATGTTATGCAAGTGGTTGGTGTTGATTGTGTGGAGCTCGCATCCTACCAACTCAAGGATGTAACTCATATCTGGTTTACCCAATGGAAGGAGGCTAGAGCTGGGGACGTGGTCCCTATGACTTGGGAGTGATTCGAGAGGGATTTCCTCGGCCAATTCTTTCCGCATGAGTTGAGGTGAGCAAAGACTAAGGAGTTTGTGAACTTAAGACAGGGGTCGATGTCAGTCCAAGAGTATAGTTTGAAGTTCACTCAGTTATCGAGGTATGCTCCTTCTATGGTAGCGAACCCGCATGACCAAATGAGTAAGTTTATCTATGGGGTTTCAGACATGGTGAAGAAGGAGTGCAGGTCTGCTATGCTGTTGAGTGATATGAACATTTCCAGACTCATGACTCATGCTCACCAGATCGAGGGGGACAAGCTTAGGGAGATGGCTAGGGAGAACAAAAGAGTTAGATCCGAGAGTTCAGGTTTTGGCCATCAGAGGTCCGGTGGCAGGTACCGCTCCTCGTTTCTGAAGAAGTCATCAGGACCCGTTCATTCTTCTGCTAGTGCTCCTACCCAGGCCCCGAGGCCTCATCATGATCAGAGTGGTAGAGGATCTGGTTCTTGTTCACAGTCTCAGGGGAGTGTTACTAGAGGACCATCCCATCCCATTTGCAATAAGTGTGGGAAGAATCAATCGGAGAGTGTCACGCAGGAGCACGAGCATGCTTTGGGTGTGGATAGGCTGGACACATGGTTAGAGATTGCCCTTCAGCTAAGAAGGGGCAGAGTGGTGGTAGGGCTCAGTCTGCTCCAGCAGCCCTAGGAGGTCGACCAGCCCAGCAGGGCATAACTTCTAGTTCTGGTGGTTAGCGCTAGAACCGCCTTTATGCTATGTCCTCTCGTCAGGACTAGGAGGGTTCCCATATGTTGTTACTGGTATGTTGAAAGTCTTCTCTTTTGATGTGTATGCTTTGTTGGACCCCGGTGCCTCTTTATCCTTTGTGACTCCTTATGTAGCATGCAAATTTGAAGTATGTCCTGAATTACTTTAAGAACTCTTTTGTGTTTCTACTCCTGTTGGTGAGTCAGTCTTAGCCAAAATAATCTACCGAAATTTCCCTATCTCAGTCCTTCATAGAGTCACTTCAGTGGATTTAGTAAAGTTGGAGATGACTGATTTTGATGTTATTCTTGATATGGATTGGTTACATGCGTGTTATGCTTCGGTTGATTGTCGTACTCGGGTTGTCAGTTTCAAGTTTCCAAATGAACCCATTTTAGAATGACAAGGTAGGCCCTCTTCCTCGAAAGGTCGTTTCATATCGTATCTTAAGGCTAGGAAGATGATCTCAACGGGGTATGTTTACCACATAGTGCGGGTTATAAACACGGAGTCCGAAACCCCATCCCTTCAGTCTGTTCCTGTTGTGAATGAGTTTCTAGAAGTGTTTTCTGAGGATTTGCCTGGAGTCCCTCTCGAATGGGAGATCGACTTGGGGATAGATCTTCTTCCAGATATGAATCCTATCTCTATTCCTCTCTATAGAATGGCTCCCGTGGAGCTTAAGGAGTTACATGATCAGTTAAAGGATCTTCTTGATAAAGGTTTCATCAGTCCTAGCATTTCTCCATGGGGTGCCCCCATTTTATTTGTTCGAAAGAAAGATGGTTCTCTTAGAATGTGTATTGAATACCGTCAGTTGAACAAGGTCACAATCAAGAATAAATATCCCATTCCTAGGATTGATGAATTGTTCGATCAGCTTCAGTGTGCTAGTTTCTTCTCCAAAATTGACCTTAGATCCGGTTATCATCAGCTTCGTGTTAGACAGTGTGATATTCGAAGACATCGTTCAAAACTTGGTATGGTCATTATGAATTTATTGTGATGTCTTTTGGTATAACGAATGCTCCTGCAGCCTTTATGGATTTGATGAACCGTGTGTTCAAACAGTACCTGGATATGTTTGTGATTATTTTCATTGATGATATCTTCATCTACTCTCGGAGTGAAGAGGATCATGCGGACCATTTGAGAGTTGTGTTGAAAACTCTCAAGGACCGACAATTATTTGCTAAGTTTAGCAAGTGTGAGTTCTGGATGCAGTCCGTTGCGTTTTTGGGTCATATTGTGACTAAAGATGGTATTCGGCTTAATTCTCAAAAGATAAAGGCAGTAAAGAACTGGCCTAGACCCACTTCCCCATCTGATATTAGAAGCTTTTTAGGGTTGGCTGGCTACTCCATTGCTGCCCCTTTGGCCCAATTGACTCAGAAGAAGGTAAGATTTTAGTGGTCTGACTTGTGTGAGAAGAACTTTTAGGAATTGAAGACTAGATTGACCACAACTCCAGTGTTAGCTCTACCCAAGGGCCTAAATGATTTTGTGGTGTATTGTGATGCTTTTAGGATTGGTTTGGATTGTGTTTTAATGCAGCGTGGTAAGGTGATTGCTTATGCCTCTAGACAGCTTAAGACTCATGAGAAGAACTACTCTACTCACGATCTTGAGTTAGCAGCCGTGGTCTTTGCCTTGAAGATTTGGAGATATTAATTGTATGGGGTGCATGTGGATGTATTCACCGATCATAAGAGTCTTCAGTATGTATTCCCTCAGAAGGAACTGAATTTGCGACAAAGAAGATAGCTTGAGCTTCTTAAGGATTATGACATGAGTGTGCTTTACCATCTGGGTAAGGCCAATGTTTTGGCGGATGCACTTAGTAGATTGTCGATGGGTAGTGTATCTTTAGTCGAAGAAGGAAATAAGGAACTAGTTAAGGAGGTTCATAGGCTAGCTCGGTTGGAAGTTCGCCTTATGGACTCGACAAAAGGTGGTGTTATTGTTTAGAATGGTTCCGAATCATCCTTGGTAGCAGAAGTGAAGGCAAAGCAAGACAATGATCCCATTTTACTCTAGCTTAAGGGTGCAGTCCATCAACAAAGGATGGAGGTGTTCTCCCAAGGGGGAGATGGTGTACTCCGTTATCAGGGTCGACTATGTGTGCTAGATGTAGATGGGTTGAGACAACATATTTTGACTGAGGCTCATAGTTCCAGATATTCCATCCACCCTGGTGCCACCAAGATGTACCATGATCTTCGGGAAGTCTATTGGTCGAATGGTTTAAATAGGGACATAGGCAGTTTTGTAGCTAAGTGTACCAACTGTCAGCAGGTGAAGGTAGAGCACCAGTGATCGGGTGGCATGATTCAGGATATTGACCTTCCCACTTGGAAATGGGAAGCGATTAATATGGACTTCATTACAGGTTTGCCTTATACTCGAAGGCAACATGATTCAATTTGGGTGATTATCGACTGGATGACTAAATCATCCCATTTCTTGGCTGTTAAGACTATGGATTCAACAGACGACTATGCCAGACTCTACATCCGGGAGATAGTTCGATTGCATGATGTTCCTTTGTCCATCATTTCAGATAGGGGTACTCAGTTTACTTCTCAGTTTTGGAGATCATTTTAGAGAGGTCTTGGTACTCAGGTGAAGCTTAGTACAACTTTTCACCCTCAGACAGATGGTCAGGCAGAGCATAGTATTTAGACTTTGGAGGATATGTTGAGAGCTTGTGTGTTAGATTTCAAAGGTAATTGGGATGATCACTTACCTCTTATCGAGTTTGCCTACAACAACAACTTTCACTCTAGCATTCAGATGGCTCCTTATGAGGCACTTTAGGGTCGGAGATGTAGATCTCCTATTGGTTGGTTTGAGGTAGGTGAGGCAGCCTTGATTGGTCCAGATTCGGTTCATGAGACTATGGAAAAAGTTTAGCTTATTTGGGAGAGGTTGAAGACCGCTCAGAGTCGACAAAAATCATACGCGGATGTGAGGAGAAGGGAACTAGAATTTGAAGTTGATGATTGGGTTTTTCTAAAGGTGTCACCCATAAAGGGTGTGATGAGATTTTGCAAGAAAAGGAAGCTTAGTCCCCATTTTATAGGCCCTTATCGGATTCTGAGGAAGGTTGGTAAGGTTGCTTATGAGTTGGATTTGCCATCGGATTTGGAAACGGTTCATCCAGTTTTCCATGCTTCCTTATAGAAAAAAATGTGTTGGTGATCCAACCTTGATTGTTCCTTTAGAGGATGTAGGTATGAAGTATAATCATACCTATGAGGAGGTCCCCATAGAAATCCTTGATCATCAGATTCAGAAGTTGAGGAACAAAGAAGTCGCTTCGGTAAAAGTTCTTTGGAGAAATCAGCTTGTTGAAGGAGCTACTTAGGAAGCGGAATCAACCATGAAAGCCAAGTACCCTCATCTCTTTCCTTCCGATTCCATTCTAACTTGAGGTAATAGTTTCATCCCTAGTATGTTCCTCCGATCCTATTCCATCAGTTACTCTCATGATCCTAGCATGCATTCATATTTTTGAAGTTGATTTAACCATGTTTTAAGTTGAAAAGTCCAGTTTTCATGTTTATTCCTTGGTTTCCATGTTTTGTTGCTGGTTGGGCTTTTTTCTCTTCTGTTTACCTTGCTTAGTCTTCATTCGAGGATGAATGATCCCAAGGGGGAGATATTGTAACACCTCAGAAATCGAACCAGCTACCTAAGTCTGAAACTCAGAAATTTTCATGTCCCAGGAATGACGGGTCCAAACCACTAACCGTGGTTTGAACCACGGGTTGTGAAATGGAACCGTGTTTCCCTTCTGATGATTCAGCCTCTAGTCTGGAACCACGAGTTAGTTCTACGGACCGTGGTTCAAATCACGAGTCCGTCTTGTCAACTCGTGGAACCAAATCAGAGGGATGACAAGTTCCCAAGGTTTCATAACTGGGTTGATGACCCGTCATCCATTTTAAGGGTCCGTGCTGTTGACCCGTAGGATTGCCTTCTGCAGCATGAATGGTTGGCTAGGAACCATGATTTGGAACCACAGGTCACGATTGAAATGACGACCCGTAGAACTGACCCGTGAATCTTGAAGCTGACCCATTTTCCAGCTTTTTCTTAATTAAATCCCATGGGTATTTTAGTCATTACCTACCCTTTTAACTCCTAAATGATGTCGTTTTGGTTATTTCTATTAGTGTTTTCACCCTCATTAGCCTAAGTTCCTTCTCAAATCTTCATTCTTCTCTCAAAAAGGAAAAGTTCTTATCCAAGCTCCAAGTTCAAGTCTCCTAAGTCTTTTCCATTCAAGTGGGTTAGTTTTAATCAAGATATGTGGGTATTCAATAATGAGTTTCATTCACCCTTGTGCCCAAAATCCAAATCCTATTTTGATTTCTATGAATCTTCAAATTAGGGTTTTTACCTAATTTTTATGGGTTTTTCTATATATTATCTTCTCATGATTTTATTATGAAATTTATACAAAATTGTATGATTTTACATGGGAAATCTTATATCATGAATTGAAGTCTAACCATGACAATTTCTACATGCATGAGATGGATTTAAGCAAATTGGGTTTGATAACATGTTTTCCATGAATTTTCAAGTATGTGCATGCCTAGTTCCTATGTTCTATGAATAATTTACGTATTATGAAATTGAACTAGAGTCATGCAAACTTTTCATGTCATGAAGTATTATGCAAGACAAGACACACGATGTTCCATCAATGGTCATGAATCAATTTCTAAAACAATAATTCATGAGTAGTATGATGATCTGGGGTATGAACATGTTATGAACAAGTTTGGCATCAGATATGTCACATGCATATGAGCTTATGTTATATGTTTTAAGAGTAGTATTTAGCACCGAGAGACGAGGGTTCAGATAATCCAAGTCCAAAACTATGTTGCCACCATAGGTTGCCCTCTGTGGCTTATTATGACAGGATCCTGGTACACATAGTTCTAAATTTGGCCGGTTAGGACAGCCCTTTTCAGTGGGGGTACATTAACTGAACTCCATATAGCTTAGCATGGTTTATGTCGGTTAAGAGAAACTCCCACATGATTATTTTCAAACTATGAAGTTATAAGATTCTATACTTTGAACTTAAGTTTTCTTTCATGTCTTATGTCTCTTATCTTAATACTTATTCATGTCATTTCTTTATGTCACAAGTCATTTTAAGTATGTTTTAATGGTTTTTATCATGTTCATGCATCGCTCTCATACTAGATACATCCTATAGTACTGACGCATATCTTGCGCTGCATCTTTTGATGATGCAGATTCAGGTGTTTCTTCTCAGACCCGTGGCTAGAGCTTCTAGGCCACTTTCTGTCAGCTGTTGGTGAGTCCTCTTAGATCGAGGACTAGTTATGTTCTTAGTCAGTGTTAGCTATTGTATTTTCCGTACTTCGAGTTAGCTAGGGTCTTGTCCTAACAACTCTTTATGTCATGAGTAGAGGCTTTTCAGACATAGACAACTTTTGAGTCTCTTTCTGGATTTTGTATTCCTATTTGACTTGATTACCCATTTATGTGATTCCAGATTTATCTACTATGCTTCCGTTTATCTTTCGTTATGCTTGAGAATGCTATGACCAAGGGTTAGCTTGGGTCACTTGTGGTCCCAAGTCCCATGTTATGTCTAGGGGGTAACCTTGGAGCGTGATAACCACTATGACTCAACAACCCAGAGTAAACCCCACTACTAAGTGACGTAGACCACACCAGTCGTACCGCCACCTATTAGTACAAAACTGTTCCCATGACCCCCAGGGCCATACTCGGCAATTAACAATAGCCAATGGGTCAAAAGACTAAACCAAGACAAGTGAGCTAATGATGTCTCCTTCATTTGAAGATGAAAGCAGAATCTGAAATACATTGAGATCGCCGAAAAAGACACACAAAACTAGGAGAAGGAAGCAGCACCCAACTCAATGAATATGAAGTAGCAGATCTGCAAGAATCGATCCTATAACCAGACCACAAGTCTCTTCCTTAGCTTATCAAACATACGCAATAAGTCTAACCGACATTGACAATTCCTAGTGACGACAATATATATCCTTTTCACGAAACCCAGACCCAACAAGGTGTCACGCCTCGAGGCTAACCCCTAGTGTAACATGGGATCCGAGATACAAATGCCCTATATTAACCCTTGGTTATAGCATACTAAGATATATTTAAGAAAATAAAGCGGAAGCATAATAGAAACTAACAACAAAATCCATAAAGATAAAGTCAAGAAGAACATAATCTGAAAGAGACTCGAATACTGTCTATGTCTGAAAAGCCTCTACATAATACATAAGGAGTTGCTGGGACAAGACCCCAGCTAACTCTAAGTACTAAAGGAAAGATAACAAACTAGACTCAACTAGCCCTCGAAAAATGAGGACTCACCAACTCTCTCTGAATGGCCCACGAACTCTAGCCACGTGTGTGAGAATGAAAACATGTATCTGCATCGTCAAGAAGATGCAGTGCAAATATGCGTCAGTACTATAGGATGTACTGAATATGTGAGATATGCATAAAAATGGAGAAGACATACTTAAAACACATTTAAAACTGAGTTCATGCATAAAAAGAGTATCATAAGTAAATATCATAGTTCTAAGTACTAAGCATAAGTTAGAAGTCAAAACCTCAAATAAGATATCATAAAGTTTAGAAACTTGAAAGCATTCATACGGGAGTTTCTTATAATCGACAATAGAACATGTGAGCTACATGGAATTCACTTTCATAAATAACCGAGGAGACACTCTCAACTAACGAGGACTCCCTTTTATATACGTGAGGGGAACTCACAACTAACGAGGACCTTCTTTCATAAGCATGAGGAGACACTCTCTACTAACAAGGATCCTCTTTCATAAACATTAGGTGACACTCTCAACTAACGAGGTCCTTCTTTCATAAATGTGAGGGGATGCTCACTACTAACAAGGACCCTCTTACATAAACATGGGGTGACACTCTCAACTAACGAGGTCCTTCATTCATAAATGTGAGGAGACGCTCTCTACTAATAAGGACCCTCTTACCCTACTTTGGTAACGTAGTTTTGGACTTGGGTTGCTTAGACTCCCATCGCTCGGTGCTAAATACTACACCCAAAACATACATATAGCTCATATAATACTTGTAACATATCAAGTGTCAAAATAATTGGAAAGCATAAGGGCACGTCTATTGTCATGCAAGTTCAAACCATAAATTCATAAAACTTAGCATAGCCATAGTTCGAAACATACTTTTCTTCCAAAATTCATACTTGAAGAATTAGGCATGCAATTCCCATAAGGTACTTGAGATCATAATATCAATGCATGAAATTGAACTTAAAATCCATTGAGGAATCATGAGAAAGCACTTAATGGAAAAGCCCAAGAGGATTGAATAAGAACCCCAACTTAAAAATCCACAACTTGAAGGAAATCATGCTAGAAATCAACTTTAATGCATGGGCTTTTGAAAATACTTAATGAATCTCAAATAAATCATGGGTAAGTAATGAGAAACCTTAAGCTGATGCTTTAAAACTGAACCCATAAGTTTTTGCCAAATTGGGTAAGAACCCTAATTTCATAAAATCCATAAATCAAAGTAAAACTTGAGGGTTTTGGGTATAAGGGTGGAGGGAATCCCTTATTGAATACCCACATACCTTAATTTAAGCTAACCCAAAGAGAATGAGAAGAAATGGAGGCTTGAACTTGGAGCTTGAAGAAGTTCTTTTCCCCTTTTAGAAGATGAATGAGGAATAATGATAAGGGACTTAGGCTAATAGGTTTAGAAATCATGCTAAGAATGGCCAAAATGACCTTACTTAGGAGTTAAAAGTATGGGTAATGACTAAAATACCCCTGGGACTTAATTAAGAAAAAGGTAAAAAAAATTGACTTTCAGGAATCACGGATGGATTCCATGAGTCATAGACTAAACCATGGCTCGTGGTTTCCACTTGTGGGTCCTGGCCAAAGAGTCAGGATGCAGAAGGCAAACTACGAGTCAACAGGATGACTTGTCAACTGGATTATGGCCCGTAGACCTGAGTTGAAGTTCTAGGCTCAACATTAAGCTGCAGATGAGGAACTACGAGTCAACAGGACAGGCCGTAGAATGAACCACGGTCCGTAGACCTGAGTCGTAGTTCCTAGGGAAAGTACTAATCTCTAGTTTAGGTTCCACGAGATGACAGTACGGTCTATGGTCCAAACTACGGTTTGTAGAATCAACCCGTGGTTCTCAGACCAGAAGTTGAACTGCAGGAATCAAACCACGGTTCCATTCCACGACTTGTGGTTCTAACCACGGTCCATGGTTTGGACCCGTAATTCCTGAAAATATAAAAAAATTCAGAGGTTTAAACTTAGAAAGCTGGTTCGATTTCTGGGGTGTTACACAAGGATCCCTAGGACAATAACATACAGTCCTGGTTCACAGAAGAATCACCTTGTCACTTAAGCACACTAACCCGGCCCTTGAGGGACCAACTATACACAAAATGATAATAAATCCCGGCCCTCTCAGGAACCCAATATATAAAGAACAAATGGTGCACCCGCACTAAGTAAAGCAGTACAACATATAATAACAACCAGTAGTATAACTCCAGACTCTCAGTCTACCTTTTGACTTACCCACCACAGGGTACAGGTTCAACAATCATTCAATAACAATAATAAATATGACATTTACCCTTTTTCATTACCAGACCAAGCAAGGATCCTTAGAACAACACCTAAGTGTAAACATGTGATGCCCGATCCACCCCAGAACCATCCCCACATTTAAGTGTAACAACCTGGCCTCTCAAGGACCAATGTAATCAATCACAGATAACATGTCATGCCCCAGACAATTGTGAGTGGCACCCACCCAACCCCCGGATGAGCGAACCAGTAGAGTTCAACCCTTAGCCTAGACTATCAGCCTAAAACTAGCAAATAAGAAATAAACTAGCAATTCAAATAAGCAAAAGTAATTTTATTGAAATAGGAATGTCCTCAGGCCTAATCTTTAACTGATGGTATCCCGACCTCAAGTTAATTTTCAAAAACACCGATGCACCCTGGAGCTGGTCAAACAAATCATCAATACGGGGTAGCGGGTACTTATTACGGATGGTAACCTTGTTCAACTGCCTATAATCAATGCACATCCACATACTACCATCCTTTTTCTTTACAAACAAGATCGGAGCACCCCAAGGAGAAGCACTGGGATGGATAAATCCTTTATCTAGGAGTTCCTGTAGCTAAGTCTTAAGTTTTCTTAACTCTGCCCGAGCCATACGATACGGAGGAATGTAAATGGGATGAGTGCCTGGCTCTAAATCAATACAAAATTCTATATCCCTGTCTGGAGGCATACCAGGTAAATCCGCTGGAAACACCTCTCGAAACTCAGAAACAACTGGAATTGACTCAATAGATATAGACTCCACACAATCATCCCGGAGATGACACAAGAAGGCTAGACACCCCGTTCCCACTAACTTCCTAGCCCGAACAAACAATATGATCTTAACTGGCTTAGGCCTATACACACCTTCCCACTCTAGCCTATCCTTACCCGGAATCTCTAGAGTCACAGTCTTGGTGTTACAATTTAACACAGCATGATAAGGGGATAACCAGGTCATGCCCAAGATAATATCAAAATCAACCATATCCAGGATTACCAAGTCTACCCAAGTGTGCAACCCCACAAACACAATAGAACAGTCACGATAAACATGAGTCACAACCACAGACTCTCCAATCAGGGTAGAAACATGGATAGGGGAATCAAGGATATCACCTACCAGGTCCAGACCCAACGCAAAATTCATAGACACATAAGAATATGTATAACCTAGGTCAAATAGTACCGAAGCCATTTTATCACAGACAAGAATGGTAACTGTGATCACCGCATCTGATGCCTCCACTTCAGTCCTCCCTGGAAATGCATAGCAGTAAGCTCGATCATCAATTCTGGCAACCTCCCTAGCCGGCTATGCTGCACCCCTACCCGCACCGCCATTACCTCTATCTCCTTGGCCGCCCTGAAAGTTACCTCGCCCACCCTGTGGATGACCCCTTGCATGGCCACCTCTACCTGCCGGGACCACAACCTTAGGCTGCTGCTGAACCTGATTACCAATCTGCCAATGAGGGCACTCCCTCTTAAAGTGGCCCAGCTCACCACAATTGAAACAACCACGATCAAGTGCAGGCCTGCTAGCAGATGAATAAGATATTCCCTGGCCTCTAGGAGCTGAAGACTGTTGGTTAGCTCCCGGACGACCACCTATAGCAGCTGGCAGAGCTGACTGAATAGGTCGAGCTGAGTATACCTGCTGATTCTGACCCCTGGAGTATGAACCACTGTAGTTTCTCTCATTCTGGGACTTCTTGGCTAACACCTTAGCCTGTCCCGCTTGCTTAACTCCCTCCAGTTTCTTTACATAATCTACCACTTCATTGAAGCCCTTCCCTGAAGAAGTCATATACACCGATAATACCTGCGGCTCAGTATTCAAACCCTTCACAAACAACCAAACCCACTCCTTCTCGAAACCCAGTAACTGTGTAGCAAAGCGAGACAAGGCGTGGAACTTAGCCTCATAAGCAGAGACAGACATGCTACCCTACTACAAGTTCAAGAACTCATCCTTCTTCCGGTCCCTCAAAGTACGGGGTACGTACTTCTCTAAAAATAGAGCGTGGAACTGTTCCCAAGTCATTGGGGGTAAAATAGACGACCGACATTCCACATGAGACCTCCACCACTGCTTAGCATCACCCGGCAGCTGAAATGTGATGAACTCAACCCCATACTGTCGCACAATACCCAGCTTGTGCAGCCTCTCATAGCAATCCAGTATGAACTCATAAGCATCTTCTCTATCAGTACCCTAAAATGTAGGAGGTTTAAGCTTGAGAAACTTGGTCAGCATTTCGTGTTCATTTCCTGTCATCACTGGGCTTAGCATTGGCCTGAAGAAATCATTCATGCCTGAAGCTGCATCCATCCTAGGTGCCATAGTAACTGCTAGCTGAGTGTCCAAAGACTGATTTGCAATGCCCGCGGGTATGGCTCCAGCACCAACCAACCCACTCAAGATGTTCCAAGCTTGCTGAAAAGCTTCTGGTGTCCTAGGAGGAAGGCCTGCACCCCCATCCGGTGCCGCCTCCGCCTCCGCCTGCACCCCATCATCCTCTACCAAAACTTTAACATCCTCGACAACCTGATCCTGAGGTGGGGGAGGAGTTGCCTCATGCACTTCAGCAGCATCTTGAGCCCCACCCCTAGCGGGTATGGCTCTTCCTTTTCCTCTGCCCCTTCCCCTACCTCTACCATAAATCGCCGGGCCTGCTGCTGGGATCGCTGGTCTCACTCCATTGTTCCTTGTATTAACCATCTGCGGACAGAAGAGTGAACGAAGTTAGATACCAATTTGTATCACCAGATACAAATTGGAATCAAGTTATAGCACGAAGGAAGAAAGAAGAGATAGTTTTTTCCTAAGGTCCCATAGCCTCTCGAAGAAAAGTACGAACCTCTCTGCATCATTCCGCAAGACTCTACTAGACTTGTTTTGGTACGATGAGATCAACGAACCTAGGGCTCTGATACCATCTTTGTCACGACCCAGATCATCGTGAGTGCCACCCACCCAATCCCCGGATGAGCGAACCAGTAGAGTTCAACCCTTAGCCTAGACTAACAGCCTAAAACCAGCAAACAGGAAATAAACTAGCAATTCAAATAAGCAAAAGTAATTTCATTGAAATAAAACTGTGGAAATCCCCCATAGAATCTGAAAGTCATCGTACCAAAATGCTACCAAATCTAGAGTGCGAGGATGCAACCCCAAAAATAATAATGAAATAGTTTAAGCCCGAAATAAGTGGGCTACAACTCAGTAGATAGACACCAAGGCAGCTTGGTCGAACAACTCACCCTTGATATGTTGAACAGTCAGGCCTACAAGTTAGGTCATGCGTTAACCGCTGAAAGATTTCTTGTACTCATAATAAAACAAGCAAGTGCAGTATCAGTACACAACCCGCGTGTACTGGTAGGATCATCATCCAGTTCCAAATATACAATGAATGAGTAGTACGAATATCAAGTATAAGTACAAGAAACACATAATCCAGTTACCAATCAAATCTAGACCGTAAATCTCCTCCTAACTTGTCTCTACACACCAACTACTTTTATACGAAAGTCAACGCGAACAACAACTTCTTATCTATATAGCTCGGACCTACCCTGGGATCCCCTCTAACCAACACCTAAGTGTTAACAAGAAAAATCCGATCTACACCAAGACCAACTCTAAAATCGGATACAACAATAACCCGACCTCTCAAGGACCATAAGCAAATATCATATTCCAATAACATAGCCCGGTCTACTCATAGAACCATTAATAAAGATGCAATCAATACAATAAAGTAAATCCATACCAGGCGTGGTACCCGAGCCAACCATTAGTGTTATCCCGTACCAGACGTGGTACCCGAGCCAACCATTAGTATATCCTATACCAGGCATAGTACCCGAGCCAACCGTTAGTATATTCCATACCAGGTGTGGTACCCGAGCCAATCGAATATCAAACAATCCACAGTCACAACAATGAACAATTAACTTGCAAAACCAACAACAAAATGCACAGTTTAACCAGACTGATAAAACAAGGCTATTAGACATTCCTAAACATTCCCTAAGCCATGCATCTCATACAAATACTTAGATATAAGTACTCAAACACACAAAGCTTACAAAAATCAAACCATCACCTACCTCGAAATGATCCAAGCTCTACTCAACTGGAGCTTTCCTATTTCCCGAAGTTCTTGTCGGTTCTTGGTCTAAAACAATACACAATAACCAAGAATTAATCTTTATGGCCTACAATTTACCCGAATTATGCAAATCCTAAACCCCAGGCCACCCATGATCATTCCACCCTCTTTCTGGGCTTTCTCATCGTTAATTCACCTAGTTCTACAATTTTTGTGGATAAAATTAGGAAATTAAGGTCACATGATTAATAACAGTAAATTTAATAATACCCAAGAACTTTCACCCCTAGAATCCCCCTTTATCCCCGAATTCTATCATCCCTAAGTCATTCCAAACCTCTCTCCAAGTCCACCCCTAGAAATTCTATCGCATAGGAAAATTAATACGGAGTTCGGGGAGTAAAAGGCTTACCTTAGGGAAGAAAAATGATGAAGAATGGGGAAGGAACGCCTGAAATTTCCCTAGTTCTTTTCCCAAACGACTTGCAAAAAATTAAACTATTTTGGGAAAGTTTCTTCATTAAATCTCATTGTATTCCGCTATAGCGGTCAATTTCTGCTATAGCGGTACCGCCGTAGCGGAGTCAACCGCTATGGCGGAGGTTGACTGCCTTGACTTCCGCTATAGCGGGATTTTCTTCTGCTATAGCATAGGTTGCTATGGCAGAGCTGTGGCATTCGTCATGGACAGAATGTTGGGAATTCTTTAAAATTGATGCATTTTACAACACACTTGCTTCCCCCGATGATCTGAAACAACCCCTTCACATCAACCTCGATTCCGGGAGTTCTACTTACCTAAATTCAATTCTGAAAAATCCCTCAGACTCCTTTATGTTTGGGCTACATGAAAAGCTAGCTCGAATCAAGACATCTCACCCAATCCTCATCCGAATTTACCTAGACTATACCTTGCTCCAAATCCGACCGAGGCGAGCCTAGCCTAAAATTTCAAACTCCCAGACCCAGAGTTTTCTAACTCTAAATCTTGGCACGAATGGATTACCCGTAACAATGGACCTGGTCATTACATAACCCTGTTTACTCAAGGAGCCACATTTAAAGACATCAATAACAGATAACCCGGTTCACTCATGGAACCAACATGTAAAGAATACAACCAACCAAGTAAAGCAAACCCGTACCAGGCGTGGTACCCGAGCCAACCATTTGTAATTCCCGTACCAGGCGTGGTACCCGAGCTAACCATTTGTAATTCTCGTACCAGGTGTGGTACCCGAGCTAACCAAATAGTATCCTATACCAGGCGTGGTACCCGAGCCAACCAATAAGTAACCTGTACCAGGTGTGGTACCCGAGCCAACTAATAAGTAACATGTACCAGGCGTGGTACTCAAGCCAACCGAATATCACACAAAATCCATAGTCACAAATAATGAACAATCAACACTTGTAAACCAACAAGCAATAACACCTAGTTCATTTCACAAGACTGAAAACAGGACTTTTGGACATTCCTAAATTATTCCCTAAGCAATGCAACCATACAAATACTTAGTCAAAAGTACACAAACATACAATGTATACAAGAATCAATAACCATCACCCAAGTGTTCAACATGTCATCTCGGTCCACACTAAGACCAATCCCACACTTAAGTTCAACTACCCGACCTCTCACAAGCCAATATGCAATGGTCACAGTTTTAACAATTAAACCCAGTCCACTCATGGGACCATCATCAACTACAATATTAACATATAATTAGAGCCACCCGAGGACTAATCCCCGACTTACCCTTTTTTGGCACATATTCGCAGATATATCAATTCTGGACCTTTTTTTTAAGACAGATACAACATGGGAAAGACATCCCCCAACATTGGTACCTTAACCATTCTAGTTTACTCTATTTCCTTTATACTAGAATCATCCCCGAAACTCCCTTTAAGCTAGTCACTTAATTAACCATAGCCTTTTCGATTTTCCAAACCTT
Organism: Jaltomata sinuosa; assembly: GCA_003996215.1. Taxonomy (NCBI): domain Eukaryota; kingdom Viridiplantae; phylum Streptophyta; class Magnoliopsida; order Solanales; family Solanaceae; genus Jaltomata; species Jaltomata sinuosa. The sequence continues at coordinate 472,534 of QJPP01007665.1, forward strand.
ACCAACAATCTAGTTTTCTAAACCCAATTTTGACATGTATAAACAACCCGGGATGAAGCACATCACTACGATATTATCAATCCCTAATTAGTAAACCAACCAAACCATACAATGTTCCTCAAGCCACCATGCTCGAAGGCCTAAACATGATTCCTCCTTTCCTTCTATATCAATAATATGAAATAGAAACATGTCTAAGTATACTAAAAGAAAGAACCTAGCCTACCTTAATGCCAAGCAGCTGCACGGTACATATTCTGGCTCTATGAAGGCATTTCCTGATGATTCTGTAGTTTTGCGTCCTTTCAGCCGGAATCCCTCCTCTCCATGGCTCTTAAGCTTTGGAGTAGTCTAGGAGAGTTTTTGGATTAACCCTCATCTGTTTTTGGAGCTGAATAGAGGAGAATGAAATTATAAAATTCATTTTTAAGTTTTTTGATCCTATCGCTCCGCTATAACGGTCCACGCTCCGCTATAGCGGTACCACCGTACCGGAGCCTACCGCTATAGTGGTGCTGACCAGCGTTACTTCCGCTATAGTTATAATTTCTCCGCTATAGCGGAGGTCGCTATGGTGGAGTGTCAACCGCTACGGCAGTTGGCACGGGACAGAAAGTCGTAAAGTCCCCCAAATTGGTCCATTTTACAACACACTCACTTTTTGACGTTCCGGAATAACCCCTTCACATCAACCTTGATACCGGGAGTTCTACTTACTCGAATTCGATTCCAAAAAGTCTCCCAGACTCCTTTATGTCTTAGCTAAATGGAAAACTAGCTCAAAATAGGATACATTACTTAATCCTTACCCGGATTGCCCTAGACTATACCTCACTCCAAAATCAGCCGAGACTAGCCTAGCCCAGAATTTTGAACTTCCACATCTGAAAGTTTTCTGACTTGAAACATGGCATGAAAAATTTACCCATAATGACGAACTCGATCGTTATAAAAATAGACCAAAATATGTCAGTTATGGTTTGTTAAATTGGTCGTTGAAAGGGTTAGAGAAAATGGAAAAGAAATGGAATGGATGCACCTTAGGGCCATATCTTGGGCAAAGTCTTAAATATGCATGAAATTCAAAAAGAAAAAGTGATTATATATAAGAGAAAATGGACCAAAAGATGTCAGTTATGGTTCGTTAAATTGGTCGTTGAAAGGGCTAGGGAAAATAGAAAAGAAATGGAACAGATAGACCTTAGGGCCATATCTTGAGCTAAGTCTTAAATATGCATGAAATTCAAAAAAAAAGTGATTTAAAAAAAAATTGAGTTTTTTACGTTGTAAAACACATTTTATGTAAATAATTATAAAAATAGCATAACTATTACATTCTTGTTGTAAATAATTGTGTGGTAACACAATGTTGTCATCTTGTATTGTGAATGTCCACACTATTATTCCATTGATGAATGTAACCTCTACACCATAACTTCTCCTTGATGAGTAGTAACCTCCACTTCCTCATTGATCATCCATAACTTCATTGTCTTTACCACTTCCTCAAAGATTAATGCCATGTTTATTGCACCTTATTAAATTCCTCAAATGTAATACTATAAATAGATTTTCTAAGCATGATGTTTGATACGCTTGAAAGAAAGAAAGTTATCTATATTGTTCCTCTTCTCTTATAACATTGTTCTTGTCTTCTTCTTTATATTGCTATTTTTGTTCTTAGTTTTACAATACGTTATCAGCACGAAGTTCTAATCAAGTTCATTTAAAACAAGATAAATAATTTTTTTCCAATCTTCAATTGGATCCAAGATGAGTAATGGAGATATGTACCTTTTGAATAGTGCTACTACTCACACTAGAGAAAAGAAATATTTCTCTAATTTGATTATGAAAAAGCCTATGTTAATACAATATCTGGTAGTACAAAGTTAATTAAGGGCTCTGGAAGAGCGACTTTATTACTACCTGAAAGAATAATATTGGCTATTAACAATGCACTATATTGTAGTAAGTCTCAAAGACATTTGTTAAGTTTTAAGGTTGTTCGCCAAAATAGCTATCATGTTGAGACTGTCAATGAAGGAAAGGTTGAATACCTTTATATTACTACAATAAAAATGAGGAAAAAGTTTGTGCATAAAAAATTACCCGCACTTTCTTCGAGATTGTACCATACAAGTATTGGTATGGTTGAGTCACATCCCATAGTAAATAAAAGGTTTACTGATCATAATAATTTTATCATTTGGCATGACCGATTGGGCGTTCCTGATTTTAATATGATGCGCAAAATTATTGAGAATTTACATGGGCACACTTTGAAGAATCAGAAAATTCTTCAATCAAAGGAAATCTCTTGTGCTACTTGTTCTCAAGGAAAGTTGGTTATTAAACCATCAACAGCTAAGGTTGGGATTGAATCCCCTGCTTTTCTGTAACGTATACAGGGTGATATTTGTGGGCCAATTCACCCTCCATATGGACCATTTAAGTATTATATGATCTTGATAGATTCATCTACAAGATGATCACATGTTTGCTTATTATCAATTCATAATATGACTTTTACAAGATTGTTGGCTCAAATAATAAGGTTAAAAGCATAATTTCCAGATTATGCAATAAAGATAATTCATCTTGATAATGCTGGTGAGTTTACATCTCAGGATTTCAATGATTATTGCATGTCCACTGGGATAGCAATTGAGCATTCGATTTTTCATGTTCATACTCAAAATGGTCTAGCAGAATCATTGATTAAACGCTTACAATTGATAGCTAAACTATTGCTAATGAGGACAAAGTTGTCTATTTCGATATGGGGACATGCTATTTTGCATGCAGCAGCACTTGTGCGCATAAGGCCAACTAGTTATCATGAATTCTCCCCATTGCAATTGGCTTTTGGTCAAGAGCCAAATATTTTTCATTTTAAAATTTTTAGTTATGCGGTATGTTCCAATTGCTCCACCGTAACGTACAAAGATGAGTCCCCAAAGAAGGTTAGGGGTATATATTGAATATGAATCTTCTTTCATTATAAAATATTTGAAACCTATAACTGGAGATTTATTTACGGCAAGATTTGTTGATTGTCATTTTAATGAATCACTATACCCAACATTAGGGGAAAAACATAAGCAGTTGAAAAAAGAGATAGATTGAAATTTATTTTTCCAATCTCATTTACATCCTCGAACAAATCAACGTGAGCAAGAGGTTCAAAAGATGATTTATTTGCAAAATGTTACAAATCAACTGCCAGATGCATTTACTAACCTTCCAAGGGTTACTAAATCTTATATTCCAGTTGCAAATGCTCCAGTTTGATCTGATGTCCCGGCAGGACAAATTGTTAATGCAAATGAATCTAGGCCACATCTGAAACGTGGTAGGTCAATTGGTTCCAAGGATAAAAATCCTCAAAAAAATAATAATATATAATCAGAATGATCATGATATGATGGCAATTTCTCAAAAAGAGCCTCGAGACATAATAAATGATAAGCCCACCAAGGTTCAAATACCTGAAAATAATGAGAATGAAGAAATCTTAATAAGTTATGTCTCGACGAGAAAAAGGTGAAACCAAAATAATATTGTGGTTGATAATATTTTTGCTTATAATGTTGCTGTTGAAATAATGCAACAAGATGAGAATTTTAAACCAAAATCTATCGATGAATGTAGACAGAGAAACGATTGGCCAAAATGGAAGGATGCAATTCAAGCAGAATTGATTTCACTTAAAAATGTGAAGTTTTTGGACCAATATTCCGAACACCTGAAGGTTTCAAGCCAGTGGGGTACAAATAGATTTTTGTGCGAAAATAAAATGAAAAAAGTGAAGTCGTAAGATATAAAATACTACTTGTGGCACAAAGTTTTTCGCAAAGGCCTGGCATTAATTATGTGGAGACATATTCTCATGTGGTGGATGCAATTACCTTCAGGTATATAATAAATCTGGCAGTTCATGAAAAGCTTAAAATGCGCCTAATGGATGTTGTCACAGCTTATTTGTACGGCTCATTGAACAATGATATTTTTATAAAAATCCCTGAAGCCCTCAAAGTGCCTGAAGCATATAAAGATTCGCAAAAAACTTGTTCAATAAATCTTCAAAAATACTTATACGGATTGAAACAATCAGGGCGGATGTGATATAATCGTCTTAGCGAATATTTGCTAAAAGTAGGGTACAGAAATGACCCCATTTGCCCTTGTGTTTTTATAAGAAGGTTTGGATCTGAATTTTCTATAATAGTTGTGTATATTGATAACTTGAATATTATTGACACTCCTAAAGATCTTTTAAAAACTGTTGAGTGTTTAAAGAAATAATTTGAGATGAAAGATCTTGGTAAGATAAAATTTTGTCTTTGACCTACAGATTGAGCATTTGAAAAATGAAATATTTGTCCATCAATCAACATAAACTGAAAAGGTTTTGAAGTGATTTTACATGGATAAATCACATCCATTGAGTACCCCAATGATTGTGAGATCGCTTTACATAAACAAAGATCCATTTCAACCTCAAGAAAATGATGAAGAGCTTCTTGGTGATGAAACTCCATATCTTAGTGCCATTGAGACACTAATATATCTTGCCAATAATACCCGACCAAATATCTATTTTACAGTAAGTTTGTTGGCAAGATTCAACTCCTCCCTAATAAAAAGACACTGGAATGGTGTCAAGCATATATTCAGATATCTTCGGAGACCATTGACATGAGATTATTTTATTCAAATGAATCTAAGTCAGAAATGATTTGTTATGCAGATGCTGGATATTTTTCTGATCCACACAAAGCTTGATCTCAGGCGGGCTATTTATTTACATATGGAGACACAACTATATCTTGGCATTCAATGAAGCAAACATTACCTATCACTTCTTCAAATCACGCAAAAATAATAGCTATCCACGAAGCAAGTCGGGAGTGTATTTGGTTGAGATCAATGACTCAACATATTCAGGAATTGTGTGGTTTTTCTTTGAAAAAGGATATTCTTACTACATTGTATGAAGACAATGCTGCATGTATAGCTCAGTTGAAGGGAGGATACATTAAAGGAGACAGAACAAAGCACATTTTGCCAAAATTCTTTTTCACTCATGATCTTGAGAAGAAAGGTAAAATAGATGTTCAACAAATTTGTTCGGTTGATAATTTGGCGGATCTGTTCACTAAAGCATTACCAACATCAACATTTAAGAAGCTGGTATTCAAGATTGGGAAGCGTCGTCTCCAAGATATTAAATGATGTTTGTATCCAGGGGAGTAAATACGCACTGCACTCTTTTTTTGGCTTAGATTTTATCCCAATGGGTTTTACTGGCAAGGTTTTTAACGAGGCAGCAAACAACGCGTATTACAAGATATGTGCACTCTTTTTCCTTCACTGGGATTTTGTTTCCAACTGAATTTTTTCTAGTAAGGTTTTAACGAAGCACATTATCTATCAATGGACATCCAAGGGGGAGTATTGTAAATAATTGTGTGGTAATACAATATTGTCATCTTGTATTGTGGATGTCCACACTATTATTCCATTGATGAATAGTAACCTCCACACCATAACTTCTCCTTGATGAGTAGTAACCTCCACCTCCTTATTGATCATCCATAACTCCGTTGTCTTCCCCACCTCCTCAAAGATTAATGCCATATTTATTGCACCTTATTATGTTCCTCAAATGTAATACTATAAATAGAGGTTCTAAGCATGATGTTTGATATGCTTGAAAGAAAGAAAGTTATCTATATTGTTCCTCTTCTCTTATAACATTGTTCTTGTCTTCTTCTTTATATTGCTAGTCTTGTTCTTAATTTTATAATAATTCTTTTATAAATAGCATCTTTTATTTCACTTTTGACATTTACATAAAAATCTGCTTAATTAATAAATATTTTTGAAAAATTAAGTACAATAATAATTCTCATTCAAATGTTTTAACCCCCTCCATAATTTAAGGAATCTTTTCCATCAATACATTTACTATGATATTGTTTTCTCTCTCCCTCATAGCTTTCTTATATTTTTTCTTTAAATTTTATTTTTATTTTGATAGCTTTTTAAATAACACCATTAATATAATTTAAGTATATTATAGTGTGACTATTCTATATTATATTAATTTTTTCATCAATATATACTGTAATTATTGTATATCATATTAATATTCATCAAATAATAATATTTTATATTATATTAATATTTTCATCAATATATAATATGATTATTTTATACTATATATATATATATTCCTTTTTTCAACGCAAATTAATTCTCTTTTGTATTTTTATTTAAAATAATTAATTTTTATTAGAAATTAATTAATCAAAATTATGTAAATTATTAATATATTTGTTGAATTTAAAAATAGTTATATAATATAAATTAAAATATCATGTTATTCTTAATATATATTGCAACAATGCCATTTATATTTTCTGTATCATTAGAAATATACAATTACATACGTATAATATTTAATATGTAATTAATATATATATGTACAATAATTATGAAAAGCTTAAGAAAAATACATGCATTTGTATGGTGTATTTGTGAATGTTTATGGTATAAACTTAATTACAATAATTTATATTTTACATATATTATAATTAAAATTTTAAATTTTCAAATATATATATAAAAAATATACACAAAAAATAGGCATAAATTTGGAACAAATTAGTAATTAGTGTTAGGCTAGATAAAAAGCAATAAATTTAGAACAAATGATTAGTTAATAATCAATGAGATTTTAGGCATTGAATAGGGGTATAATTTTTATATTAGGATTTTGCTAGTATGGTAACTATGATATGGCTATAAATGTAATAAGCATTCTTATGCTAAAAAACTGCAATGTATATTTTAACATTGCCTAGTTATGTAATCTACTCTTTAAAATTTGGATGGACTTTGACACGCTGAACACATTGCCGGTAATTATAAGCACAAGAAATTTGAGAATGAAGTTAAGTGATCATGCGTCTTAATCCTCTGTGATACACGTTGTACTGTATGAGGTAGAATCGACACAAAGACACATGGCAGTTATCAAATAAATAACTTGAGCGTGTGGACACCACGACTAATATTATGGCTATGAAGGACGCACTCGGGGACGCCATGGCAAGAGTGAGCCCTCGAAGGGATAAGGAAGCTTCCTCTTGTCATCATCGGTGACATACAGGGTACAAGTGTGTCAGGTCCCTCAGAAACGCGAATGAGCTCCTGCAGAAAAGAGCCTCGGGAGAATATTAGCCAGCCAACTTACAAATCAGACAGATGACATTCTCACATAGGTGGAGACCTCTTAGGACATTGTCGCTAGAATATGATTGCTTGATGCCTAAGCTTGTACACTGTAAATAGCCATCCTTACTCACTTGTAAAGGGATCCTCTCCCTCATACTCTGAATCAATACAATACTAGTTGCTTGGTCTCTAAGCATTCATTATTGTTCAATATTCTTCTTAGTTTGCTTAAGTCTCGTGGATAGCACGATTCTAGCTTTCGTTAGCTCTCATGGGCGACTCAACTAGCTCTAACTTATTTGTTTTACCCTCTCATTATTATCTTTTTGCTGTTATTAGTTTTTCTTAATCGGTAAGTACTCTAACCACTAACAAATCAACCACTGAAGCAATGTTGAATCATAATGCGTGTTCTTGACTCACTTACAAATTCAACTATACCAAATTCACGATAAATAGTTCAGCACCCATCGTGGGGCCAGAGTAACTGTGTGGATTTAATCTTGCTTGTTCTTTGTTTAATTATTCATTTTGTGTTTTTGCAGATCTACACTAGGATAATGGCCAATGATGGGGAGCAGACTGATGGGGTACCAATAGCCCAAGATGCAGCAAGTACTCAACCCCTAGGCTCGACTGACTCCAATAGTCAAATGACCAATTGTGATGAGGAGAGCCCACATATCGATGAGGATCTCATGAACGTGAACACTCAAAAAAGGGGCTACAACTTCCTTAATGAGAAGGAAGAAACGGAAGGAGAAATGGAGGACCTAAAAGGCCTCCAGCAAATCCTCAAAAACTTCATTGAAGGACAATGAAGCTGATAGAAAGGGTGGAAGCTCAAGATAGGCAAATGGATGAGTTTCAGTGCGGCCCGATCCAAGGAACTCCAAACTCCTCCAAAGAGAATGAGGAGGATGACGAAGATAAAGAGTTCGAAGATAGATCTGAAGGACACAAAGCTAGAAATCAGGGCGTAAGCCTGAAACCTTGACCGTTAATCTAGCATCCATAGTAGAAATATTAAGGGAGGAGATAAAGGTGCAGAAGACATAGCTCCAAAATCGCATGAACCCCATTCCGAGATTTCCTCCCATAGCCAAAGAGCCAGATTTGAAGAGCTATGCAAATGTGTCTTACAAGGCCATTGCAGTGACCAGGCCTATCCCCAAGAGGTTCTAAATGTCGGACATCACTAAATATGATGGGACTATCGACCCTCAAGAAAGTCTGCTATTCTTCATAACAGCTGTGAATGGAAATGATATGACGATGGAGGAGGTCTAGTTAGTGATGATCAAGAAGTTCGGCAAAACCCTCTTGGGTGGAGCTCTGATTTGGTATTCTCTCCTACCCAAAAATTCTATTTAATCTTTTAACATGTTGGCAGATAATTTTCTTAGAGCTCACACTGGAGCTATGAAAGTACAACCCCACAGAAGGGACATCTTCAAGATAGAGCAAGAAGACACGAAGCTGCTTTAGAAGTTCATTGACAGGTTCCAGAAGGAGCGGATGCAGTTGTCAATGGTACTAGACGAGTAGGCTGCGAAAGCCTTCATAAAGGGACTAAATCCCAAGAGTTCAGTTGCTTCTTTCAAACTGAAAGAAAACCTGGCAGAGTTCGAGACTACAATATGGGATGAAATGTATAACAGATATAAATCCAAGATCTAAATTGAGGATGATTGTAGGCGAGTTGAAAGCAATACCCATCGGGTATGGAATAAAGCAAGGACTGAAAAAACCCTTGACATCGAGGAGATAAATCATCTCAGCATGTTTCACGCTGGGGCAATCCATAGGGTTCGGCCCAAGAGAGATACACACCCTATGCAGTAGATTCAAAAATGGTATCAGGTCAACATGCTGGCCCTCACTCCTCAGTCTCACCTCGATCTGACAGAAGGGACTTTTAGCGGAGGGGCCTCCAGGATAGAAAAGCTCAAAAACCTATGGTGTATTCCATCGACAATGTTCCCCTATTTCAGAATATTGCTTCACCATTAGCCCAGGGAACTAGTGTCAGCAGTTTGAGAAATCAAAGGAACCAAGCTCCTAAAACCCATTTGTACCAACCCCGATCCTCAAAGTAGGAACACATGGAGAGAATTCCATGGGTCGCATGGGCATAATACTGGGGATTGCCACCATCTGAGAGAAGCAATGGCCAAACTACTAAAAGATGAACACTTGAGGGAATTCCTAAGTGACTGTCAATTACGATAAAGGCACCGAAGGAAACAAGCTGCAATCAGGGTGCTCCTCAAAAGATGATAAGTTAAGCGAGTCTGTGCAAAGTAACATGTATGTTCTTTCTTTGTTTCATATTATCTCTAATCATTTGTTTCTCTTTCTTTCTTGGTTTGGCAGGTTCTTGATAATGACTCTCTCACCCTTGGAGGGGAGAACGACCTGTTGCCGGAGTTTGAACTATACGCCAGCAGCCTAGGGAACGAAGACCCTTCAAAGTCACCAAGAGAAAGGCAACCCATCAACTGGGGAATCAAGCACGAAGACTCGAAAGAATGAACTACATTCTTTTTTCTTTCGACTAAACTTTTTCCCCCTAAGAGGGTTATTGTTGGCAAGGTTTTTAATTAGGTATGAGTAAGGACTTCTAGGAGAAGATTAGGATAAATATATTATGTGTACGTAACATGTATCTGGCTTAATGGTCTCGAAAATACAAAATCATAAACAAAGAATATTTTCAGAGTATTAGCTCATGTTTAAGAAAATCAAAGACCGAATTCTCCAAAATTCTTGGCCAAGGGGAACAAACCCCCCAAGCTTAAGTGCACAATGATAAGAAATCTCAATCACAATTCCCTCGACTAACAATACAAGCTCACTTTTGAGCACTCTCAGGGAAATGTCTCTATGCTAGACTCTCGATCCTGACAATGTAGCCCTCCAAAACCTTGAATGCTAAGGGTAAGCTGATACCTAAAAGCTTCTCAAAATTAAGAAAAGAATACTAGAGACTGCTACAAAGGTCACAAAATGGCTTTAAGACTTCGCACTTGGGACACGACATCTAGTCAAAACAACATCTCTATGTCACCTCATTAGAAGGTCTCAATTTACACTCAATGCATGGAGTGATTATCCAAAAGCAAAAATTCAAGGCAGCTTCTACACACCCATGAGGCAGACTCAAACACGAGGAACCCTCAAATCATTATGAGAACACAAAAACTTCCCTATCAAAGAGTCCTAAGTTGAAAATAACTAAAAAGAGAGTTTCTCTCTCGACCCTATGCTCTACAACTTTCGGAGACATATGGACTTAGCAACACAACCATAAAAATAGACAGGGATCCCTTCTCAACCACAAGGTATAAATAAACAGACTTATGACAGTCTTCGGTCGGACTAAGAGCTAATTGCGCCCCAGCCTCATAGATGATTATGCCAAAACACTAAAAACAAAAAATGGTTAGCATTTGTCTTTGATCATCAATTATAATGACTCGAAACTTACTCACTCGGCCTTAAAATTTACTCGAGCAAACTCAATGATGGAACACGCTAAGGGTATGATACACCGAACATACTCACAATAAAGACAATAAACTACCACATAGCATGCAGACTGTCTCTAAAAAAACATACAAAGATAAGCCTTAGAATAAACAAGTTTGAGTTTATTATTCAGAAAAAACATACAGTACATGCTTTCGTACAAAAATTCTGAAAGTTTTATTCACCTGAATAAAAAAAGTACACAATAGGCATCGAGACTGTACATCAAAAGCACTACACAAATTCTTTTTTTAAGTCACACCCAAGAAAGAGTCTTAGTGCAACCATAATTACATGAACCTGAACAATGAAGTATCATGGGCTCAAGTGTGAAAATGTTCATCCACGGCTCTCGATCTCGATGGGAGTTACACTTCAACAAGAGGGATCTGATGATGTACCTTTATGCGAGTCCATGTCCTGGGCGTCCTTACAAAAGGGCACATTACTCGCAAAAGATGACGCCCGATATGGGAAGTTTGGGCAGGCAATCAAGGGAAAAGGTCTCCAGGAAGGAAACAGGAACCTACATAAGAGATGATCGACAGGCTGGTTCATATAGCCTCCTCGAAGGCTGTCAAGGACCACCTACGACCAAGGGATTCCCCCTTCGAAGCCTTAGGTACCTTGGATACAACTAACGGCCCAGAGGGTCTCTTTGACAGACCGACTAGACCCGAGTCCCAAGGCTTCCAAGGAGGGGAGAGCCATAAAAGGAAATTATAAGGAAGGAGTACCATGAAAGAAAGACTTTTCTCTTTGCACTTTCTTTCTTTCTCTCTCTTAAATACCGCAGAAAAAGGTTTCTGAACATAATAAAAGGTAAGGCCTGAGAGGGTGCTACTTATAATACAATGTCTATTTAATGTGCAAAAAGTAAAGGGTCACGGACGGCTGCCACGTGGCTTGTTCGATTAATCCAAATAAAATCTAAGGCGATGATTTTTGAAAACTAAGGTGTCAAAGAGGGTCCATCTCTTTGAAGGTTTGACAATTCAAACCTCAATTAGAGGAATCCTCTTAACTTCCCATCTTTACCCAAAAAAATGAAAAAGGGAAAAGAGGGAAATAAGGAGTCAAGCTGTTTCTTTATAAAAATTAATTCCAAATACAAGGAGTCGCTATCGAAGTCCTAAACATGGATCCCAAGGTGAATAAACAAATAGAGAAAGTTATACATGGGTAAAAAATCCTTTGAAAAAATACTACTCAACTATAGACCTCAAAACTTTGGGCAGGGCTGCCCTCTGACACTTCACCCTCGAGGAAGGAATAAACGTCCCCTCGTCATCTAAGGTCATCCGGTTAGTAAGATCAACCATGACCTGAGACTCAACAATCTCCTTGTAAAAGTCAAAGTCTCCAGCTCAGACCTTCTCTAGGATCCTGCGATGAACAATGTGAATGTCTTAAGCTCCCTTTACATCGAGAAAATTGTCCTTGAGTTTGGCTTTTTTGTACAAAACCCTAATTTTCTCTAACAAACACTGGACTTCATCTCGAGATGGTTCCTTGGAAGGCAAAGTTGTAGGCAAGAGTGTTGACTCAACCACTGTTGAATAAATGCGCTCTTCTAATTTGGATTGCTTCCCTACGAGCCTCTCGATCGCACCATCTTGCTTAGTGTTCTCACGATGCAATATCCTTATCTCTTTGGACTAACAAAGTGCATCCTGGTTGTACTTTTTCTTCTCTTTCAAAATCACGTCCCTCTCAGCTCTTAATGCCTCAAGCTCGGAGGCTCATTGAGCAAGGAGTTGCACCGGGATTGAACAATCTCCTATAGCAGCCAAAATTTTCAGAGATTTTATCTCTCTTTTAAGACCCACTGAAGACCCTCTACAGCCAAGACACTAGCTTGAAAAAGGTAATGCAACAAATATTCATCAAAAGGAAAAGAACGCCTGTGAAAAAATCTGGATGCACAGAATGATGGAGCATGCTAAGTTTATAAAGGGAAAAGCAAGTGAGCAATCCTAAAAGGCACCTCGAGATGAATGAAGATTCTTAACTGTCCATATGTCGAAAGGTCGATTCATAATTAGATATGACATTCTGGGAATGAATTAAGGTGGAAATCTTTAGTTCACTTTCAATCTCCTGAGAATACATGGCGTAGAGTCCCAAAAGACGTAGGAACTATCTGTATGGAGTAAAATTGGTATGAAGATACGTGGCAGTTGTCAAATAAATAACTCAAGTGCGTGGACACCATGACAAATGCCATAGCTACGAAAGGATGCACTCGGGGTTTCTATGACAAGAGTGACCTCCCAAAGGGATAAAGAAGCTTCCTCCCATTATCATCGATGAAGTGACACAAAATGATAAGCAGAAGACAAGTGTGTCAAGTCCCTCAGAATCGCGGATGAGCCCCTGCTGAACAAAGTCTCAGGAGAATATTAGCTAGCCAACTAACAAATTATACATATGAAATTCTCACACTGCAACGTATTCGTCTGATGTGATTTATATTATGTAAAAAGATGTTCAAGAATTTGTTGATTGAATTTACAATTATAGATATAAAATTGAAGCATGCTTTGATTTGTTTACCTATTTTGGATTTCTTGCGATGTTGTTTCTCCTTTCGTGTATCTCTAATGGTATTGTGAAATATATCCTCCCACGTGAATGTATCTTTTGTAGGTCATCATCTTCTTTGACTGTATATTGATATTGCTTATACTATCAAATTCGGTGATATTCAAGTGTTTTCTGGTGATGGATACAACTAGGTTGGGGTAGTTTTTGATGATGATACAGGTGTATCTTAAAAAATATAAGTGTGATACACTCAAATACAGTAACATACAAGAATTTTCTGGAGATGGCTAGGTTGATTTTTGGTGATGATACATGTGTATCTCATAAAATGTAAGTGTAACATACTCAAATATGATGACATACACAAGTGTATGTTGTATGTATATAAAGTGTATATTGTATGCATGTCAATAGTATGTGTGGTATTTTGGGGTGTATTTATGTGTGTTATATGTGTTAATACAACTCATATAGGGTGCAGACACAACATATTTTGCTTGCGCTTGGATACACTATATCCAATAAAATTATATGTATTGATACAATTAGGTTGGGCTAGCAGATACAATGTTCATCAAAATTACATGTGTTGCTACAATGAGGTTGAGCAAATAGATACAATATATTCAATAAATACAAAGCGAACACATACAACAAATATATAGTGATCAGATACAGCTCCAAGAGAACATATACAACTCCAAAATAATAGCTACAAAACATAATTAGACAAATTTATCTAAATTAATTCTCCAAACTATAGCTATTTATGAAATTTTCTCTAAATAATTTAAGGGCTCACACAAAGTGCAACGAACAACCCCTTTTAATCTGATGCTTTTGAAAATGTGTCCTTTTGGAGGTCAGACTTCAAATTTATGTCATAGTTTGAATTTTGAGAGTTATTTTTTTTAATCTTGATTGTGAATTTGGAAATAAGATTTTTAAGTTTTTTGAAATAAAATTTTAAAAATTACGTAAAAAGTACTATAAGTCACAATAACCAATAAACCAAATATTTAAAAGGCGTGTGAAAAAATTGTGGTGAAAAAAAATCAGATTAACTCTCAAAATCTGGACACCGCAATATAAATTGAGAGTGTGTTGTCTTTGTAAATTAGTAGCACGCAGACGAATTTGTCTCTATAATCTTTGATGCGGTTCATAGTTACATTGGTGACAAGTTTGAATACCATTCAAGGCTAATATAAATTTGTGTTGAAATTGGATAAATCACATTGAATAATACCACCATATTGAAGATTTGAACCCTGTGTCCCAAAAAGAAAAGACTTTTTTTTTTATTTTTGTGATGCGTGATTCATCATAGTTCATTAGCTAGAAATTTAGTGTACAAGTCTTGGGATACATGTTTTTGTAATCATGAACTGGAGAAAAGGGGAGAAGCAGGGGCAGAGCCAGGTAAAGCCGAGAGGGTTCACTCGAACCTTTTTTGGTGAAAAAATTACACTATTTTACATGGTTGAAATTATTTTTTATGTATATATAATACATGTTGAATCCTCTTTGGCTTCTGCCTGTGTTACTTCTTCATATTTTGAACCCTTAAATGAAAATTTTGATTCCGCCACTGAACGTAAGAGCTTAGAATTAAACTACCGTACATGTACTTGACTAGGTATATGCTAGAAAAAATCTTATAAATACTGGCACTATAGTCATATTATGTAAGCCAAGATGGAAGAAACATAAAATAATTTTTTCAACTTTATCTTCACAGAGAAAATGATTGAAGATGGCATTTGGAATCTCATCACTATCCATCAACATTACTCTGATTGACTTTTACTGGTGTAAAAATGAAGTCTTTTTGTTGGCTTGAAATTTATCATTTAGGGTTCGTTTAGTAGGATATATAAAAATAATATTGAATATGGTGTATTAGTTATGTTTGCATTAGTTATTTTGAGATTATTTCGCAATGTTTGATTTGATGTTGCATTGCATAATTTCTAAAAATTACTTGTTTACAAAAATACCCTCCACAAATATGGTGGAAAGGATGTGAAAAAGGTTTTGAGGGACGTCTGGAGATGGAGCACTAGCTGAAGAAGGTGCTGAAGCTGAAGATCTTTGCTGATTGTATTCGAAGTAACCTGTCTTGACCTTCTTTGTGTCTTTAACCATGCTAATACATGCATTAAAACCCCTTGCATTGCTAATACCATGGTTTTCCATGTATTAGTTATACATAACATAATACCAAGCATTAGTTATATGTGTTAGGATTTGCCCTGAATCTTTTGCATTATCTGAATTATACCATAATTGTGTTTTACTTCAAAAAAGTTTTTTTGGTGGAAAAGATTTCTTGTAGGAAAATATTTCTTCCATAATTGGTTAATGCTTTCTTGGAGGAGAAGTTTTGGACTTGTATAAATAGAAGATTTTTTTTTCTCAAACATAACACAATAACAT
This sequence comes from Jaltomata sinuosa, assembly GCA_003996215.1. Taxonomy (NCBI): domain Eukaryota; kingdom Viridiplantae; phylum Streptophyta; class Magnoliopsida; order Solanales; family Solanaceae; genus Jaltomata; species Jaltomata sinuosa. The sequence continues at coordinate 488,296 of QJPP01007665.1, forward strand.
CCACAATGTAGTCGTTTAGAGAGTTTTATTTAGAGGGAGATTATTCTTTCAATAAGTCTTATACTTTTTGATTTTAGTTTTTAATACGTAGGTCACTTGACCAAACCATATTAATATGTTATGCTTTTTAGTATGTTTTTCTTTGTCATTTGATTTATCACCTTTAAGATTTGTAATTATTAACTTTCGCATGACGCCTTCTTGGTTTTGAATCCAACAATATGTAGGTTGAAAAAGTGTACCAAATAAAGTATTAGTAGTACACAAAGCTAATACATGCATTATTTTTTCTAATGCTTCTTACCAAATGAACTCAGTTTTATATACAATTTGTTGGTAAGATTTTCTGGATCCTTTTTTGTTTTGTGGAGATAGATGATTTGGTGATTGGGAAAGAAGGAAGATTTATCTCACAATGTAATTCCCCGTATATTTGGACATCTTTTTAGAGCTTAAAATGAACCTAGGTGACCCTTAGAACAAATAAAAATTGGTTGGGGATGAGTTTGAAAGCATTGAAAAGGTGTAGAATGAGAAATGGGACCCTCCGTCGTAGAGGGGAAGGCCATGCCTTGGCCCCCGCGTCGCAAGGGGTTGAGCATCGCTATAGGGTGTGCGCCACAGAAGGGTGGGCCATGCCTTGGGATGTGCGCCACCCCCCCTCCCTCTTATTTAGCCTGATGGGCTTTTTTTGTGTATTATTTTAAGAGTATTTTGGTCCTTACACTATGAAAATCATCCCATATTATTTCCCAACATTTTCCCTACGTTTAATTACCCTAAATCGATTAAAGATCTCTCATCTCATCCTCTCTAAGTCCAGAAGCAAGAACACACCTAGGGCTCAAGGTTCATACGGTCAAACTCAAGCATTTCTCGAAATTTTTACCGTCAAAAGGTATGTTGAACAATCCTCTTTCAACTAAGTATATTAGTGGTTGATTTTCCTAACTATAAAGTTATATTTATGAGGGTTTTGAATGTGAATTTGTTGAACGATTTTTGAAAGGAGAGCTTACTTGAAGTTATGAACTCCTTTTATGAAATTACTCTTTAATTACTAAATACATTTGAGAATTGAAGATTATTTTTTGAAATGCCAAATCTTATTATTATAAAAGATTGTTGGGACAGATTCAAAGTTATAAAGTCATGATTCTTTTATAAAAAATTTTACTATTTAAATCTTGGCTCTTGACAAAAAAAGAAAAGGATTTTTACATCCTTCGACTTTGAAATAGTTGTTTGCTAATTATGAAATTATCAACCTTTGAGGGATATGTTAAATGTGTTTAAATCCTTGAAATAATGGAACTAATGATGTACAAATGTATGAAAAGGTTATGACATAATATGTATGACTTGCAAGTCTTGGTATGACGATACCAACTTACGAATGCTTTAAGAATATTAAATATCCCTAATGAATGAGTTGTTTAAACATTTTGAAATGACTAAAAGATATATGGGCTTAAAGAAAACTAAATGGTTAACCGAGAAGGTAGGAGTCCGAAAGGCTCATTACCCGAAACTGTGTTTTGCCGATGCAGGTATAGTTCTGTCCTGAAATATGAATAGTCGTTGTATGCTTGATTCGCTCAGTGATATGCAATATATGATATGATATGAATTCTTTGATCCTTGCGGCAAACTTAGATTGGGAGCTCCACTGATCTAGCCATGGTCAGACCCACATAGCCCATGATGAAAATGATGTCAGTGATACCATCTAGTTCACAAGTAAAGTAAATAAATATTTTCGTTTGATGTTGAGTATTTGTCCCATATTTCATTACCATGATTTACATTATGTTTATTATGACTTACTTTATAAAACTGTATTCTTCCCGGGTTGTACACTAGTACTCATCGTACTGACCGTCCTCGGATGCTACATCATTTCATAATGTAGGTCCAGAGATACTTTCTCATGGTTCTGTGCAGTATTAAGATCTTTCGGGACATCATTAGCAAGTAGTGAGCCCTCCATCTTCCGAAAGGCAGTTTAAATCCTTATTTTTAAACCTTGCTTTCTGTTCTATGGTATTATCGGGGTAATGTCCCGACATAGATATTTCATTCTTATTTTAGAGACTTCATAAACCTATGTAGATATTGTTTAAATATTTTATTCCCAATACTTGGTTAATTTCTTATCTATGTCTTAAATGGTTCTTCTCAAATGGGTCTTTATTCCGCAAATGCTTTATTGAATGTGATTATGATATTATGCTAAGAGGTCTTCTCGAGCCTTCACGATCCGGGTTACCCATTACGTCCAGATCTTGATCTCGAGGCATGACAAATTTGGTATCGGAGCACGGTTTAAAGTTCTAGGGTGTTTACAAAGTCGTGTCCAGTAGAGTCTTGCTTATGGGTGTGTTTTGCACTACACTTATAATTAGGAGGCTACAGGGAATTTAAGAAATATTTCTCATTCTTTCATACTCCAGATCGTGCGATAGTGTTGTCCATAAGAAACTTATCCAGATTCCTACTCTGCTCTAACTCCGCTTGTTATGTCTTATTTTTGAGGTGATAGAAGTACAAAGGTTCAGACTCCTTAAAATGTAATTCTATCAGGTTGAGTCATCCAAAAGGTTATGAAATTACATAAGGACTTGAGAGGAGTCCATGAGTGCGTCAAAGTCTATTGATTCTACGTGGAAACCCCTATCTTCATGAATCATGCATTTGAGCCAAGATGAGACGTGTTTTCAGACCCTTTCAAACACCTTATTGCAACTGTCACGCTCAAGGAGGAAAGGTATGTACACGAGTATTGGGATAGTATTCCACCCAAGAGAAAGTATAAATTTGGGTGTTATGAGATATGAGTAGTGAGATGGTTTCGAAGCCAGGGATATATAGAATCACGAGTTTAGAAGCCGGAGAGTGCAAACAATGAGTGATAAAAAATGTAGCTAGAGTCTTGTACCCACTGAGTGAGTGATGGAGGTAGTATGCTCGTGTGGTGTGGGTTTTGGTGTAGCTAGATTTGCAAATTCTATGGAAATTAGGAGAAGAAGAGTAGTTAGTTAAGATGTTTTTGAATTATTTAAAATAGGGAAGAAGCTCATGATGGTTGGCTAGTGTAGTAGTATAGACCAATTATAGATTGTGAATGTAAGGATAGAGTAGTTACGAATTTATAAATTTAGACTTCAATTTGGAGAAATTAGAAGGGGGAGGCTTAGTGATGTTTATAGAACTATAAAGGTAGTTTAAATGTATGTATGGGTAAGTAGATATGATATGAGAAAGAATAGCGTGCTAATGGGCTATAATGGGTTACATTGTAAGATTAAGATCGACTACCCTCATCATGTGGTTTAGTAGACCCTGAGTCTCTTGCGTTTTATCTAGTAGTTGTAAGCCAATATAGTATATGAGAAGAGGTCTCATGAATGTTAAGGTGCAGTAGTAGTGTTGTGAAGAAGATTGTGCTTGTAAGCCATAATTATGTTGAAGAAGTAATTAAGATCGACCACTCTGTCAAAGTTTTAGTGGATTAGTATTTCTTGATCTTTATCTAGTAGTTGTAAGCCTGAATAACAGGCTAAGTTGTGATATTAACTTTACCTAGTGTTAGACATTAAGCTCGAGTCAGGTATGGTCACTGAGGTAGAGAGAATGATGGTTGGGGATGATAATGTTACTTTTATGAGACTGATCTAGTAGGCTTGACATGGTGCGTGAGAGGGCTAAGGTTGATAACTTAGGAAAGGTCTGAATGTGTAAGCAGGATATATACATAAGAACTAGTGTTAAAGCAGTGAATTGTGGCTAAGTCATTAGATGAATAAAAGCCTTAAGTTAATAAAAATAAATTGTACCCGAGGTAATACGTTGTTAGATGAGGTTTTAAGTTAAGTGTTAGGTGCTCCTAATTAGTATTTTTAAGCTGCTTTATATGGAAGAGGCTAGGTAGTTATTAATTGGTGTCCATTGGAATGGAATTGCGGGAATTATGAATCTAAAGGGACGTTGTTGAGTCTCTTAGTATAATTTTAAAATTTCATTGAATTGGACGGATATGAGATTAGATAAATGCTAGTAGACTAAGGAGTGGAGAACAATTTTTTTAAGTGTTAGAGAACGTGGATGTGTACACCCAAGAAAGCTAAGTTTGATATTTCGGATATAGAGGTTAGCGTAAGTTAAAAATTATGTCTCTAAAAGGAATGACCTAGAAAGGAGGTTGTATTTTTTTTCCAAATATAATATTCAGGTGAGATTAGCATTCAAGGTGTATAGTGATACCCCGCAGTGCTGAGTGTTGTACTTATAGATCTTTTTTATAGAATAGATCCGCAGGCCTAAGATAGTGATCTTTGTGCTAAGGGAGAGATGATGAAGTGTTGAACCAAGGAAAGTCTTGATGTTTCTAGTGGTGATGAGTTTCAGAAGGGATTTATGATGCGTGCCATAGTGACCCATTCTTATTCTAGCATATTCCTTACACTTCAACTTAAGAGGAAACTCTACTCATGTCTTATGCCTTCGAACCATGCCTCTGTCTAAGGGCCGAACGTTCTATGTATTCTCTTATCCATGCTCTATCCTTTGAACTGGAAGTGATGGTGTCTCTCAGCGATATAAAATCTTTCTCTAAGATTCTAGGGATATAGGGTCTATGTTATGATGCTCATGATCCATGGACCCATATCTCACGTTATACCCAGTCCTATAAACTCAAGTTTCATGACATGCCCAAAATAATTATTGAAATCATGGTACGTCATGTACATACTCAGATCAGACTTCTTAAAAGATTCGTGCTTAAGATTTTCTTGCTCTAAGCCCTGTGTGCGTCCACCCTTGATGGTTATGGATGATTATGTCATGTCTATGCTCAGAACAACCCTCAGTTCGCGTCTTGTGTGTTCAGTATATATGAAGTACCCATGTCATCGCACCATATTCCCCAGATCTCATCTTGCGTGACAAGGTCACACTAAGTATAAGTCTAGATTGAACAACATCCATGTATCCTCAATGCTCATGCTCTTATTAAAGATGTTCGGTTCATACTCCCTGTTTATGGTCAAGAGTTAGGCCTTTATTTGCATGCAATACAGTTCATGCTCTCTATCTTTTTCTTCAGTAGTATTTAGCTTATGTTTGGGCAAATGTCAATAAAGGAAGCTAAGTAGTGGTTTAGATGGAAGGTAGTAGATGTTCCTTTTTTAGTGGTGGCTACGGTGTGATTGTGTCATCTAAGTTGTTAAGTGTGGACGAGATGCGAGATGAGGATTAGTTATGTGTAATAGATAGATGAGAATATATAGTGTGTCTCCTTGTAGAAGTTCGAGAATTATTGATTGTGGGGTTGTTTGAGAGAATTCTTTGATGATTTTTGCAAAGGAGCCGGAAAGAGAATATAGTGATAGGCTTGGATGTGATGATGAATACTTGAGGGTGATTGCATTGTGTGACAAGTGACTCCTTGCCGAAGCTTGAGCTTGATTGATTAAGGTGATAAGGGGAAGTAGTATGCTTGGAGGGTGAATCTAGAGGTAGAATTTGACGAGTTTAGGATAAACTTAAGAGCGGATCACATTAAATGTAGCACTTTATGCCTTCATGTTAGGCTTGAACAGGGTGAAAACAAGGTATTGGATGCAGACTTTAGTAGCTATATGCGTCGATGTGCAAATTTCAAGTTGTAGGCGATGATGTGTAGTATTAGAAGAGGTTATGTAGTTGAAAGGTGTTGCTAAGCTGGAGAATTGTCAATCATAACATATAAGGTGAGAGTAGATTATGTTTTTACTCTATGCCCAGCGTACTCAGGTCTCATGTCTAGTGACTTCAGATCGAATGAGACATACTTTCAAGTCCTTGTTGTTTGTGTTGTATGAACCCATGTAAGATGACTAGCATACTCGGGCCATGCCGGTATCTCTCATTCAGAGGACTCGTGTTACTCATGCAACGAATTGTGTCTATGCTAGTTTATTGCACTCATAATTTGTGCTCAGACGTCTCTTAATAGCTTGTATGATGCTCTTCATATCAGTTCAGTTCAGACTTGCCAGTACTAATTCCATAGAGCCAAAAGGATTTACTTTCAGTCGGTACAATAATTTTCTTCTAGTTGCAGCCATCATTCGAGGATGAATGATCCCAAGGGGGAGATAATGTAACACCCCATACATTTGAACATCTTTTTAGAGCTTAAAATGAACCTACGTGACTCATAGAACGAATAGAAATTGGTTGGGGATGAGTTTGGAAGCATTGGGAAGGTGTAGAACAAGAAATGGGATCCTGCGTCGCATGAGGGGAGGCCATGCCTTGTCCCTCGTGCCGCAAGGGGCTGAGCCTCATTATAGGGTGTGCGCTGCAGGGGGGTAGGCCATGTCTTGGAGTGTGCTACGCACCCCTCTATTTAGCCTAACGGGGCTTCTTTTTCGTGCCTTATTTTAAAGGTATTTTGGTCCTTACACTACGAAAACCATCCCATATTATTCTCCACTGTTATTCCTACGTTCTAATTACCCTAAATCGATTAAAGATCTCTCCTCTCATTAAGTCCAGAAGCAAGAACACACCTAGGGCTCAAGGTTCATATGGTCAAACTCAAGCGTTTCTCGAAATTTTCTCCGTCAAAAGTTATATTGAACAATCCTCTTTCAACTAAGTATATTAGTGATTGATTTTCCTAACTACAAAGTGATATTTACGAGGGTTTTGAATGTGGATTTATTGAACGATTTTTCGAAAGGAGAACTTACTTGAAGTTACAAACTCTTTTTATGAAATTACTCTTTAATTGCTAAATACATTTGAGAATTGAAGCTTATTGTTTGAAATACGAAATCTTATTGTTATAAAAGCTTGTTGGGACAGATTCAAAGTTATAAAGTCATGATTCTTTTGTAAATCTTTTTGCTATTTAAATCTTGGTTCTTGACCAAAAAAAAAAGATTTCTACATCCCTCGGTTTTGAAATGGTTGTTTGCTAATTATGAAATTATCAATCATTGAGAGATGTGTTAAATGTATTTAAATTCTTGAAATGATGGGACTAATGATGTACGAATGTATGAAAAGGTTATGGCATGATATGTATGACTTGCAAGTCTTGGTATGACGATACCAACTTACGAATGCCTTAAGAATGTTAAATGTCCCTAATGAATGAGTTGTTTAAACATTTTGAAATGGCTAAAAGATGGGCTTAAAGAGAACTAGATGGTTAACCGAGAAGGTAGGAGTCTGAAAGGCTCGTTACCCCAAATCGTATTTTGCCGACGCAGGTATGGTTCAGTCCTGAAATATGGATAACCATTGTATGCTTGATTCGCTCAGTAGTATGCAGTATATGATATGATATGATATGCTTCGATCCTTGCGGCAATCTTGAATTGGGAGCTCCGCCGATCGAGCCATGATCAGACCCACATAGCCCGTGGTGAAAATAATGTCGGTGATACCATCTAGTTCAGAAGTAAAGTAAATAAATATTTTCATTTGATGTTGAGTATTTATCCCATATTTCATTACCATGATTTACGTTACGTTTATTATGACTTGCTTTATAAAACTGTATTGTTGCCCCCCCCTCTTGAGTTGCATACCAGTACTCATTGTACTGTCCGTCCTCGGATGCTACATCATTTCATGATGTAGATCCGAAGACACTTTCTCATGGTTTTGTGCAGCATTAGGATCGTTCGGGACAACATTAGCAAGTGGTGAGCCCTCCATCTTCCGGAAGGCGGTTTAAATCCTTATTTTTAGACCTTGGTTTCTGTTCTATGGTATTGTCGGGGTCATGTCCCGACATAGATGTTTCATTCTTATGTTAGAGGCTTCGTAGGCCTATATAGATGTTGTTTAAATGTTTTGTTCCCAACACTTGGTTAATTTCTTAGCTATGTCTTAAATGGTTCTTCTCAAATGGGTCTTTCTTCCGCAAATGCTTTATTGAATGTGCTTATGATGTTATGCTATGGGGTCTTCTCGGGCCTTCACGGTCTGGATTGCCCGTTACGTCCAGGGCCTGGCCTCGAGGCGTAACACACAACCTGTACATTCCAGATACTTTGAAGAAGAAAAAGAAAATTGAATAAACTTCCCAAAGAACAATGATCATATAGATGATAAAAGAATTCATCACTCTACTTACAGTAAAATTACTCCATTGCTAATAAAAATAGCCAAAAGGGAACTTATGAAAGCTAAACCAAGGCATCTCTAAGCTAAGGTACCTTTGATATATCAACAAATGCATACTCAGCTTCAATAAGCCCTTTTGTTCTACAAATCCTCTTAAGGATGTTCACTCGACACTCTGCTATTCTGATTACTTTCACTGAAAAAATCCGAACTAAAATCTTGATTACCAAATGCCATCTTCCTAAACCAACTTATTTCTGCAGATTGTAGCGCAGCGCTGTGTATTTCACTTTCACCAACTTTCATCCCGTTTGACAGATCTTGTCTAGCCATACCATCGAAAGCTCTCACGATCTATGAAGCATAACCATGATCAGAATGTAAATTCCCTTCACAAGAAGTCTTGAGGGTGTGTCTTGCAATAGATTTTCAATAAAACAAAACAAAAGTTACCTGTCCCATTGCTGCTCTCTTTGCAGATGAGTGGCGAACGCAAGATGCAGCAGCCTCGATCATTCGGAACATCTCAGTGCCAATGTAGTTCTGCTCAAGGCGCGGATCTGCCAAAAGATCAAATTCCTCCTTTTGAAGTGCTCGACTAAGCAAAGGTCGAGCCTGGACGACAAAAAAATCAAGTTACAGTATAATACAAGTTTTTTTTTTGGTGATTTCATTATGAAATCATTTTAGGCTGCTTCAAATTTAGCAGTGGAAATTAGTACCAGAATTCAATGCCAATCAAAAGAATCAAAATCTTCTTAAAGACACATGAGAAGAATATTACCATGCTTCCCTAGCAAAGAAAGTTATAATCTTAAGGCACTAAAAGCTTTGTTAACTGGCTATGTCACTAGACTGGAACTAGAGTTGTGTTGAGGCAGGGCTCTCCCAAGAAGGAGAGTAATTCTTCCACTATTACTCTCCAGCCCTCGCCATAGCTAGATTCAGGGATGATGATGTATTATGTTCCCAATCAGCTCTTCAATCCTTACAAATCTTCCATAGATGTTGAAGTTTCGGTAATTAAAAGTTTCTATTTTCCTGCCCCATCTCCTACATAGGTTTCCATGGCCCATAGCTGCATGCTTTAGGGCTTCACAGACCCAAAGAAGGTTGTCTTTGTCGATTGAGATCTTGCTAGTGAAACGTCTACCATTTTCAATGATAGAGAACCTATATGTACTTGTTCGTGCTAACATCTGCAATCTCGAAGGATTTCTCTCCGGCAAGGAAGAAAGGTTTCTTATCCATATTTGGCTAACTAGTACGACGGAGGGAGGAGAGAGAGGAAAGAGAAAAAATAAAGTACCCAGGTCATCATATCTCATTTAGCCCTTGTCAATCACTTAACAAGTCGTTTATATGAAATCCAATGTTCCCTGGTAAGCCCCAATACTCTCTTTCTCACTGAAGGAGGAAGGGAATTGAGGTAATTTTAATATGTGTTATAGGTCTAAGAGAAATATGATAAATACAGGATGTCAACTATTGCCAAAAGGATTATTCACCTCAGAATAGACACAGTTCAGAGTGAAATCATTATGTTTAAACTCTAAGGTGTGTCTGCTTCAAAATTTCCATATGAATTTTCTATCCCACAAACATCAAGAAAGAAAAGCTTACTATCTGTCATGAAAATACTGCAGTTCACAACAAAAATAACTGACATAATTCAGAACCCATTCAAAGATGAAAAGCTTTTTGACTCCACAAAAAAAACTTAGGGACAATTTAGTATCAAAATCGAGAAGTCATTGTCAGGTAATTCGAATGATCAACCAATTGGGCATTATACATATACTCTTTTCCTGACAAACAAAAGGAACCCAGCTCTCCAGTGGCTAATATTTCAATTTTCTCATAATCTTTATCTAGGTTCCAAGTCAAATTTCACAATTTTCAGGGCTTACAGCATTTTGACCTCATTCTTCTCAGAATAAGGCCTTACCATGTGGTAGGAAAAAAAAAGGAACTTTTAGGGCTTACAGAATTGCAACCTCATTCTTACCAGGATAAGGCCTCAGTGCATGGTCAAAAAGGGAAAAATAAAGAAAAGGAACTTCACTAGCAGACCAACTAGAGGCCTACTGTATAGTAGCAAAATGGTTTCAAACATCAACAACCAAATCCTGACTCAAATTAAATGTAAAGGCTATCCGAGCTAAAAGGATTAAGAGATTACGTACTCTCTCCATGCTGATATGCAAGTTTATTGCCTTAGGTCGGATTAGCATTATTTCTATCAAAGAGGTAATAAAGGAGACCTGATGAAAATATGGACTGGGAGAAAAACAAATAATAGATTGGCTACAAACATACCCACTCAACTAGATTCTCTTTCCCCGGAGGCTGAGATGTATCCACTGGCTTCCTTCCAGTAATTAGCTCCAGAAGCACCACGCCAAAGGAATATACATCAGATTTTTCGGTCAGCTTGCCAGTTGATGCATATTCAGGAGCCATGTATCTGAGTCCAATCTAAGGAATTAGAATAAATATGGGCAATTGAAAAGATGTAATGAAATATTTATCTTATGCTGTCAACTTAATGTAAAAGTTGGCACTGAAACATACCCAAATGTTCCCACGACACGTGTGCTGACATGAGTTTCTGCATCCAGAGCTAATTTAGCTAATCCAAAGTCAGAAACCTGTAAAAATTAAATTAATTGTAAAAGGTGGCTCGCGAGACAAAAAATGTAAATATAGGAGTTCAAGGACTTAGACATACACGGGCCTCAAAGTTATCATCCAAAAGAATGTTCGATGACTTAATGTCCCTGTGGATAATACGAGGATAGCCTGTCATCCACACAAAAAGAATTAATTAAGAACCAAAAAAAAATGAGTTTCATACTTTTAACTCTATAATAAAAGAGCGATAATGTCGAACAAGAGCACCACACTGACATTATGACACTGGTAAAGTTTCATGGCCTACGGTAGCTCAAGTAACAAGAATGAAGGAAATGAGCATAGACAATCACAAAAATATAGTAGCTTCTCCTGGTCTACTTTTCTTAACTCTTCATTTCTTATTCAACAGTATTACATAATAATTCAGTGATGATTAACACATTCAGCTTTTTTATATGGAGAAACCAGTTTGTCACTTGCTTTTCACTGTATGCTACACAAGAGCTGTTGAACATGTTTTCCTCACTTTTCAACATGGATTGGTGATGTCTCGACCAGTGAAGATTTATTCAAATGCTTGTCATGGAGTGAATATTGGCAAATCCAGAAGCATATAATGCACTACTACTGAAAGATATACTCAGCATGTTCAAGGAGACTATGCCGGCTCGTGGATTAAAATATTCCTATCTCAGGAATGTGATTAGATGGTCCAAAGCAAGAGCGGATAAAGAACTGAGTCATACAGATTTTTCTGTTCTAAAGGAGTCTTTCTAGCAGGACTCCAGTAGTGTGGAACTCTCAAAGGCAATGCTCTCAATGGAACCAATCATGTTTTGCGCAGTCTTAGTTCGATTTCGAGCCTCATTTGGTACAGTTAGTTACAGAAACATGTTTTAAGTTACTAATTAGAGAAAGTGATTAGAATTCATTACTTATCCTTCCAAAAGGTTATATAATCGAGGTAATTTACAAGATGAATAAAAACTGAGGACACAATTCTAAATTGCAGAAATTATATCATTACATTACAAAATGGAAATTCCAATAGCAAGATCTTGCTACTTCCATTAAGCTTAAACTGTTTTACATTCCATTTTCTTTTTTTTCTTCAAGTCCCATATAGGGATAATAGGAGAAAGTTGGTTCTGGAAGTAGCTCAGATTGCATCCTTTAACCTACCACAGTTGTTCAGCTAGTGGAGTAGGGATCAATAAAAAGAATTGTAAGTGATATGAGTAGGAACACACAATCTCCTATCGCAATCAGATTCGCCATACGGTAAAGTTTTGGACCTCCTACTTTCTCTCTTTAACTTTTGGGGCAGGAAAGAGGAAACACATTTTGTTCAGTCAGAAAAAAATGAAGTAAAAATAAACATGGATAACGCAAAAGGATTAAGGAGCAGAACACTAATTACAATCTTCATGCAGATATGATATTCCACAATCATGCCAAAAAGTTATATAACTAGGTAACTAATGACATGAAAAAGACCTTAGAACTCAATTCTAAACTGCATAAGTAATATTATTACATTACAAAAAGGAAATGCTAACTGGAAGGCCTTCTACTTCTATGAGCTGAAAATAGTTACATGTTTTGTTTTCTCTCTCTTTTTTATTTTCCTTTCGTTAATGTCCGCTTTTAGGAAGAATAGGACGAAGGTGTTTGTGGAACTTAGATTGCTTCCCATGATCCTACCACAGCTTTAGGGATCATTAAAACTAATAACTAACGACGAGCAAGTGTATCTCAACTGCAATAAGCTTCCAAGTTGTGGTAAGGTTTTTAACAGTACTTTCTCTTTTAACATTAAGGGGAAGGTTTGTTAAGCCAATGAAAGATATGAAGTGAATAAAACATTGATAACTCATAAGAATTGAGGAAGAGAACACTATTACAATCTTCATGCAGATAAGCTATTCCACGGGCTGCGCCAACAGCAATTTTAACACGTGTTTCCCAATGCATGACAGGCCTCCCTTGTGCTGTAAATTCCAAGTATCAACAGCTAGATTTAGTGACCAAACATAACAAATGAAATAATTAAATCTACAAATGTTACGTTTACCATGAAGATGGAAGTCAAGGGTATTATTGGAGACATAGTCATAAACGAGGAGCCTTTTGTTCTCTGAAATGCAATAACCAACAAGTGAAACCAAATGACGATAGTGTATACGGCTAATGATTTCAACTTCAGCTCTGAATTCGCGTTCCCCCTGGCTCCCACCAATATTTAGCTGCTTTACCGCAACATATCTTCCATCTGCTAGATAGCCTTTGTATACAGAACCAAATCCACCCTTCCCTAATTCGTTTTTCGCCGAAAAATCATTAGTGGCCTCAACTAGCTCTTGATAAGTAAACCATGTCTTTGCACTGTTGAATCCGCCAGGGTCCCCTGGAGAATTGAGGAAATTGGAGCTAGTTCCGTTTCTATCGGGTGTTGATCCCCCGACCTTCAATAAAGCAGACTCTGTACACAACTTTCAAATCTTCTCAGATTTCACTTGAAAGGTCTCTACTACAAATATAACATTGATTTTTCTTGCAAGCATCTTGAGCACTGAATAACAAACTAAAAGGAATGATTTATAGTTTCTGAAAGATTACCTGATTTTGGAGAGGAGCCCGCAGAGATCGGCTTGACATGACCACTACAATGGCCAGAATTCTTCTTCTTTTGCCTCCGTATGAACCATCCAGCTGCTCCAATGATACCAAACAATAGAAGAACAATTACAATGCTAATGGAAACTTTCTCTACAGTATTGTTGTTTCCACTGGCAGACTTTGGACTTTTTGCTGAATGGTTTCCGGAACTATTGGTACTAGCATCAGCTTTAGGAACTGGTGATGAAGGAGGAGTAAGAGAAGGTTGTGCATTATCAAAGGCTGGAGGTGGTGGTGACCATTGTGTTACAGATGTTGGTGTTGATGAGTCTGAAGGGGAACTAGAAGATGGTGAGTTACTGGGAGATGATGCAGCTGGTGAAGGTGGCGAATCTTTAGGAGGGCCTGAGGCTGGGGAAAGAGGCGAATTTTCTGATGGCTTAGATGTTGGTGATGGAGGTGAACCTCCATCTTCACCTCCATCTCCAGGTGAGTTGGATGAAGGTGGTGAAAGTGGTGAAGGTGATGAACCTTTTTGAGGTTCAGGAGATTTTGGTGGAGATGAATTTGCAGGTGATTGTTGTGCTGGAGGAGGTTCTGGATTCTGTGTGGGTGGCGGAGGTGACAATGCAGGGGAAGGTGATGATGGTGGTGGAGGTGAACTGGAAGGAGGAGGACTTGGTACAGGTGGAGGTGAGGCCGGTGGCGGACTAGAAGATTGTGGTGGCGGTGAACTAGGTGGCGGACTAGAAGATGGAGGTGGGGGTGAACTAGGAGGTGGACTAGAAGATGAAGGTGGCGGTGAACTAGGAGGTGGACTAGAAGATGGAGGTGGTGTTGAGCTATCAGGTGGGCTAGAAGGTGTAGGTGGAGGACTAACGGTTGGAGGTGAGACATTTGTTGGAGGAGCAGATTCTTCATGAGGTGGTGAAGCCATTGTTAGTTGTGAGATTGGTGGTGAGGCTAGGAAGGACTATGTTACATTTAATGGAAGAGAGTATTGTGGCTGTAGTAATGAAGCCGGAGAAGAAGATGTTGCGTTTATTGGAGGGGATTTTGGGGGTATGGATGGAAAGGAGAAGTCACAGATAGTGGATTAAGCTAGTGGAATTTCAAATTCTACAACTTGGAGGTGGAGGATTAAAGTTTTAACATCTCACCACCACCAAAACTAGCTACATTTACAACATTTCCTATACAATTTCAATATTTGCAAACATCAAGGAAAGATGCAGACTTGCTGAAATTATTTCATAAAACTAAAGATCCCTAATATGCAGTAAATTGCTTCCTCTTATTCCAAAATTTATCCGCAATATTCAAACTCGCTAACCAATTCACTCATAGTATACAGACACCACTCCCAAGTTAAACAAAATCTTCGAGCTTTCCCCGAGTCAGTCAGAAACATATCAGAATGTAGAAATTGCTCAAGTTTTTACGCGAAATCAAAATGTTGTCCAGGACACAGAATTCAGTGTCATAATCCAGCTGACAATTTCTCCTTTTTAGCTAATTCACAAGAACAATCCCTCACACACTGGCAATCAATCTTTCTAAACAAGGCAGCAAGAAAACAATATCACTTGCAACTATGACCAAACAAAAGTACCCTAGATCGCCCAAATGCAGTTTCAAGAGATACCCACAACGCCAAACAGAATCATTTGAATACCCATACACCCAAATCAAGAAAAAGATATAGAAATCCAAGAACTTGTAATGTAGAATTTACCCTTTACCTATTTTTCTGAGGCCACATGCATGATCAAAAGCAGGAGAATTGCAAATTTGCTGCCCAATTTCCCACGTACACAATAAAAAAAAGAAGCATATTTTGTAACAAGAAGGATAATTGTGTCTCCGAAATCCCTTACAAGAACGTAAAAACTTTACAATTTTGAATATGTTTGCGTATATACCTTATATATATATACAAGAGAAATTATTTGTTTGTTTACAATAATGTTGTAGTATTCATTATGATCATAGGTTTATGAAGATTGAATTAGGTATATTTCGTTATAATGTCACAATCAATGGAGATTGGGTTTGCTGCAAATGCAAGAAATCACAAGGACTAATTTCTTCTTTTCTTTTTTCCACCTCATCCCTATAACTTTTTTTTATTTACCAATTGAGTAAATTCTAATGTAGCCTCGGTGGAGGATTAGATGCGAAAGTAAGACTGAGATGATTCAAGCATATGAAGAGGATATGCACGGACGCTCTAGAGTGGAGGTGTGAGAGGTTGGCTATAAATGGTTGCAGGAGAGGTAGGGGTAGGCCGAAGAAATTATTACGATGAGGTGAATTAGATAGGACATGGCTTCAGCTAAGGACATGACCTTAGATAACGCGTTACTCTTCTATAGTTTTTTTGTTTTTCGATGGCTTTTACTATTTGTTATTCTTGTACTTCTACTATAGTATTATTTTGTTGTAGATATTATCCTATCTTTAGTATTTTATTGTGGTTTTTTTATTTTCTGTTATTTCTTTTTCCAAACTGTTTTGTTATGTTTTTCCTTGAGTTTAGGGTCTATCGGAAACAACCTCTTACCTTCCAATTGTAAAGGTAAATTTTATGTACATACTACCATTTACAGACCTCACTTGTGAGATTACACTAGGTATGTTATTGTGATTGTCATGTATCAAGTTTTCGACCGAAATCATTTGTAATGTTTATAATAATGAAAATTCATTATATCCCTTTAATATTTTGTTTATGGATACCACATAACTACCCCCTCACTTCTCTCAAATTTTCAATTACATACATAAATTTTGCGACAATAAAATCATAAATTATCATATTCATAGTTGCAAGTAATGCATATAGAGAATAAAATGAAAGAATAATTTGATGGTTTAGACACGTGTTACACATGCCTTTCGTCACGATCCAAAAATTTAGGGTCATAATGGTACCTACCCAATCCCTCCAATAGGTAACTCAACTCTTCACCAATATAGAAAAATTGTAAATAGATGCGGAAGAAATAAATAATAGAAATAATTAGTCCTAAAACCCGAAGCTTTCATAAATAAAGATAAGAATGTCAAAGTTAAATCAATCCTAAAACCTAGTATCACCAGTACAAGAGCTTATTAAGCTAAATACAATATTCAATACATCAAACTATCCAGGATATCAAAAAGTACCAAAGTAAAATATAGATAAAGTTAGGCCAGGATTCCAAATGCAAGGAGTTCACTGCAACTTCGAGTCACAAGCATCTTCGAACGATCAGAGTCAACGGAGGATGCTAGTACCAGAATCTAAATCAAAAAATATATCGCAAGAATAGTATGAGTATAAAAGTACGATACTCAGCAGGCATTATAGGCCGGCCAAGCAAGAGTAATAACTATATACGTATAAAGAATGTTAAGAACCCTACACTCAGAAGAACCCAACAATTCAATAAAAAACAATCAATAAGGAGCAATGCAAAGTAAAATGATAATATGAAATGCAATGGCCAATGATCCTATATGCATACACTCCCTCCACTGAATATGTTATGAAGTGAGACTCATGAGGAACTCGCGAGGTCTATATACTTTGTCCGAAATCGAACCGAGACTTTATTTTAACATCATTAAATAGGAATGTCACTCAAACTAGAGATATTTCATCAACATCATCAAATAAGAAATGACGTCACCCAGACTTGATGTCACGATCCAAAACTCATAAGAGTTGTGATGGCACCCAACTGTCGATCCTTGAGAGTTTGGAATACAACTCTCAAATAGTTCACATGCTCCTCCTCACTCCGAGAGTAGATAAGAATGTCATCAGTGAAAACAATCACAAACATATCCAAATACTGTTTGAACACACGGTTCATCAAATCCATAAAGGCTGCAGGATTATTCGTTAGTCCAAAAGACATAACCACAAATTCATAATGACCATACCGAGTTCTGAAAGCTGTCTTCAGAATATCACGCTCTCTAACTCTGAGCTGATGATATCCGGATCTAAGGTCGATCTTGGAGAAATAACTAGCACCCTGAAGCTGATCAAACAAGTCATCAATCCTAGGAATGGGATACTTATTCTTGATTGTGATCTTGTTCAACTGACGGTAGTCGATACACATCCTGGGAGAACCATCATTTCTTCGAACAAATAGAACTGGAGCACCCCATAGAGAGATGTTGGGTATGATAAAGCCTTTATCAAGAAGGTCTTTCAACTGATCTTTCAATTCTTTAAGCTCCACTAGAGCCATTCTATAAGGAGGAATAGAGATAGGATACGTATCTGAAAGAAGATCTATTTCAAAGTCGATCTCCCGCTCGGGAGGGACTCCGGGAAAATCTTCAAAAAACACTTCAGGAAACTCATTCACAACTGGAACTGACTGGAGAGATAGGGTCTCGGACTCCGTATCCATAACCCGAACTATATGATAGACATAACCCTTAGAGATCATCTTCCTAGCCTTGAGATAAGATATGAAATGACCCTTTGAGGATGGAGGACTACCTTGCCAACTCTAAGACAGGTTTATTTGGAAACTTGAAACTGACGACTTGAGTACGACAATCTACCGAGGCGTAACATGCATACAACTAATCCATACCAATAATAACATCAAAATCAATCATCCCAACTCAACTAAATCTACTGAAGTGACTCTATGAAGGACTGAGATATGGCAATTTTGATAGATTCTTTTGGCTAGGACTGACTCACCAACGGGAGTAGAAATACAAAAGGGTTCTAAAAGCAATTTAGGGCTAATTTCGAACTTGCAAGCAATATAATGAGTCACAAAAGATAGGGATGCACCGAAATCGAATAAAGCACAAACATCAAGACAGAAGACTTTTAACATACCGGTTACAGCGTCCAGGGAACTCTACTGGTCCTAGCGAGAGGACATGATATATAGGCGATTCTGGAGCTGACCACCACTTGAGCCAGAAGCAGCACTCTGCTGGGTCGGTCGACTTTTTGGGGCAGCTAGAGCAGACTGATTCCTACTACCTCCCTGTCCCTTCTTAGCTGAAGGGCAATCCTTAATCCGATGGCCAACCTGACCACACCCAAAACACCCCTCTCTACCAGCTAGACACTCATCGGGGTGATTCTTTCCACACTTGTTACAAACATGGTAGGAAGGCCCTTTTGCAACACTCCCCTGAGACCGCGAACCTGAACCTCTACCAGACTGATCATAACGGGGCCTGGGGGCTGAGTAAGAACACTAGCTGAAGAATGCACGGGTCCTGATGACCTCTTCTAAAATGAATAATGATATCCGCCTCCAGACCTCTGATGGCTAAAACCCAAACTCTCAGATATAACCCTCTTGTTCTCCCTTGCCATTTCCTGCAACTTATCTTCCTCAATCTGATGGGCATGAGTCATAAGTCTAACATATCACCCAAAAACATAGCATACCTACACTCCTTCTTTACCAAATTCGACACTCCATAAATGAACTTACTCATTTGATCCCTCGGATCAGCTACCATAGCAAGAGCATACCTAGAAAGTTGGGCGAATTTCAAACCATACTCCTGAACCGACATAGACCCTTGCCTCAAATTCATGAACTCCTCGGCCTTAGCCTCCCTCAACTCTCTTAGGAAGAACCGATCAAGAAAAGCCCTTTCAAAACACTCCCAAGTCATAGGGACCACATACCTAGCCCTAACATCTTTCTACTGAGTGTACCAAATATGAGCTACATCCTTAAGCTGATGGGAAGCTAGCTCAACACCATCGACACCAATAACTTGCATCACACCAAAGATCTTTTTCACCTCATTCATGAAATTTTGCGGATCCTCACCAACTTTTGAACCCCAGAACTCAGGTGGGTTCATGCAAATGAAGTCTCAAACTCGGGCCACAACTCTACCTTGAGGGTGGATAGGAACAGGAGCCTGTTGATTGGCCTGAGCATCCATAGTCAGATCTAGCATATGAATGGTGTTCCTGAACTCTGTATTTGTGACCTCGGGGTCTGGAATCGGAGGATTAACATTTCAGGCATTGGCCCGGTGAGGCATGACACGATGAGGAGGCATAATCTAAAACGCATAAAGATTGGATTAGAAGAGTAATAGAGTTAAACTCTATCACACGATATTGATCATGAAAGAAGTAAAGTTTTTCCTAAGACATCTCGTAGCTTTTCTCTCATAAGTATGGCGCACTTCACACACATGAAAGAGACTCTACTCGATACGGCCTTCAGACACCCTAGGACTCTTGAACCTGATGCTCTGATATCAAATTTGTCACACCCTGAGACTACCCCCTAGGCATAATACGGGACCCGGGATCACAAGTTCCCCAAGTTAACCCTTAGCCATAGCATGACTTAAACAAATATAGATAAACTTAGTGGAAGCATTAAACTAAAGAGAGAAGCAAACTGAGTCATCAATAGATCAAGTCATAAACATAATAGAATCTGAAGCCTCAAATACAGAATCTCTAACTATGTCTGAAAAGCCTCTAAACTGAATAATGATCAGTTGCTAGGACAAGACCCTAGCTAACTCCAAATACTAAGAAGAAAACTATAGAAGTAGCTAAACTGATACTTGTCATCGAAAGTTGAGGACTCACCACTCAAGTCGGAACACCCGCTAACCCCTAGCCACGAACCTGAGGATCGGAGCATGAATCTGCATTGTAATAGGATGCAATACAAGAAATATGCGCCAGTACTATATGATATACTGAGTATACGAGATATGCATAATTTGAAGTAAATATGCTAATGTACTTTAAAATTGAAATCATACTATGGTAGTAAAAGCTGAAGTGCAAGGACTTGATGCAATATCATAAGCAAGATACACTTGACAACTAGAAGTAATAGTAGAAATTTTGAAATCTGAAAGCAAAGAGTCAATGCATTTCAATACACTAAAATTGTTTCTGTGGGAAG
The DNA here is from genome assembly GCA_003996215.1 of Jaltomata sinuosa. Lineage (NCBI taxonomy): Eukaryota > Viridiplantae > Streptophyta > Magnoliopsida > Solanales > Solanaceae > Jaltomata > Jaltomata sinuosa. The sequence continues at coordinate 508,608 of QJPP01007665.1, forward strand.
TTCTCTAACTGACATAGACCATGTGAGCTACATGGAATCCGATGTATACGCTCCATCGAGAGGACCCAATATACGTTGCCAGGGTATAAAGGCATGACTGTGACGTGATCACTAATCTGATGCCCAACTGAGGGGCTAAATAGACCTATGGGGGCACGTAGTTCTGCGACTAAGGGTACGCTCACCCCGTACAACTCGGTGCTAAATACTACTCCCAAAACATACATATAGCTCATATAATACTAGTGACATATCTGATGTCAAAACTGTTCTTAGCTTAGGTAGACATATCTGGATGTCAAACCTTCCATAAAATATAGGGGCATATGTGATGTCCCAAACTATTGGAAAAGCATAAAGACATATCTGATGTCATGCAATTTCAATTCATAAGTCTTAAAGCTTAGCAATACCATAATTCATATTTTTCTTTCTAAATTCATAACTTGAAGAATTAGGCATGCAATTTCATAAAATAGAGGTCATGTTATCTAAACATGCCAAATTTGCTTGAAACGTGCAATTTAGTGAAATCATACTAGAAATCCTCCTTTATGCATGGGCTTTTGAAAACACTCAAGAAAATCTCAATTAAAGCATGGGTAATTAATGACAAACCATGAATTGATACTTAAAACTGAATACACAAGTTTCCCCCAATTTGTGTATAAACCCTAATTTCATAAATTCATAAATCAAAGTAAAACTCGGTGGTTTTGAGCACAAGGGTAAAAGGATCCTTTGTTAAATATCCACATACCTGAATTGAAGCTTTCTATGCTAGATTGAAAGAATGGAGGCTTGAATATGGAGGTTCTTGCTTGAAGCTTGAGACTTGGAGAAGAGGAGTTTTTTCTTCTTTTAGAAAAGGATGACTTAGACTGAGAAGGGCATAGGCTATTAGGGGATAAAACCCTACTAAAAATGGCTAAAATTACCTCAGTTAAGAGTTAAAGAATAGGGGAAAAGACTAAATTATCACTGACTTATAATAAAAAGTTTCAGAAATTTATCGCCTCACGGGCTGCCCAACGGGAGTCGCACCTACGATGGCCCGTCAGACCAAGGCGTCGGACAAGCTGTCTAAAACTCTGAGGGTTTTTGAGGGTTCTGATGACACGCTCCCATGAGCCGTCATAACCACGATGCCCATGGTGATGCCCGTCAGAGCAGAGGACACTTGGGGGAAAAACTGCTGGAAGATCCCGACGATGGGTTCCCATCGACCATCGCACCCGCAACGCTCGTCGTGACCGCCCATTGGGCTGGAGGAGTTTGGCTCAATAGCCACTGGTTGTTTCCTATGGCCCACTGGAGTTTTGACGCCTGTGGCGACTGTCTGTGGCAACCAACAGTTGCAGCAAAAATCTAGATTCTGAGTTTGATAGCTGATTCGAATTCCGAGGTGTTACAAGCCTGGTATAAGATCTGTGGTCTGAATGTAGATGAATTTATTGGTCCATAAATGGCCTTTCTCATCAAGATTAGAAATAAAACCTCTTTTTCCTCGATAGAAGATGGTAAGAAGTTTCTCTTGCACAGGCAGGGAGAATAGAGCGAGATAAGGTGTTCTAAGGTGAAGGATAAATCCAGAAACCTTATGATGAATATAAGGTAAGCAATGACCATCCAAATGGTGGGATGCACTTGGCCAAGAAAATTTTTGTATCTTTTGCAAAGTTGAAGAATGAACCCAAAAATTGGCTCGCAACCGAATCCCATTGAAAATGGATAAGTGTAGACCGCAATATAAATGGACCTGAGACTTGAAGCATCCTCATTTTGGAGAGACGAACGGATGTCAAACTCCATAGGCTACCCATATTTAGTCTTAACTCTAGGGATATCCCCATCACAAATGATATAAATAATGAAGGAATCGGAGTGGAGGCTGGTTCTCCAGCGTTATCAGTAAACTCTATCAGATGACAATCCTTACTCTCATAATTTGGCACTTTTGTAGGAATCACAGAGTTGAGGAAAGCCTCCCACTCTTCATGCTATAAAACATGAGCCTACGGTAGAGGGATGAAAAACCATGTCGCCATAAGGGCAAAGAAAGCATTCTCGATATTCATGACGGAAGAAACGTCCAAAAGTGCAACCAAAAAAGAAAGAAAGAACGTTCAAATCTTCCTGAAAAAGGGTTTAGTAAGGGGAAAGGATATCAAGGAGGATTTGAAATGGAAGAATAAAAAGGGACGAACCCTCTGATATCCCTCTTCCCGATGGCATTTAGGATTAACCATTAAAAAATGGGGGGACTATTTGTATTAGGCAAAAATCCTCGAGGGATGCCAAATGAAGTAAGGGGACTACTCGTGAAATAAGTGCTCCATGGTTGAACCGATAAATGTGGAGCCATCAAAGGAGCTTCTGTCAAAGATCATCTCGAGGGGAAAACTATTCGACGGTTACCGTCTCTCTTCAAAGGGCCCAAATGACTTGGAAGAAAAGGACAGGGGACAAATGTATTAGACCTGTCAGGTGCGCGGATGCATAGTGTACCTGTCTGACCTAGGGAGAGGATATTGGCTGGCACCTGTAACTGATAGAACACATGGAGCTACATCATTGGCTATAGTAGTATTGTAATGATCCTTCTGGTCATTCCCGCGTTTACGCTTCCCTTGTGCCGTAGGAGCTGAGTATCGAAATCGTGCGATGATAAATTATGTTCGTATAACCTTAATGTTTGTCCCGTAGCAAGGCTTGCGAGCCTAAAATTGAGAATTTTATCAACATCGTGCGTATTTAAAAATATTTTATTTAAAAGTTGAATGTGGTAAAAAGTTATATTTTTATTGCCTTTCTAAAATATTTTAAATGTCTATGAAAAATACTTTTGTTATGATATATTTGTGTAAATATTTATTTTATAAGGTTTTTATACATTATTAATATTTTAACGGAGATAGTAAATTTAGTTATGCTAAAAATTATTATTATAATATAGTAGGTTTTATTGAAAATAATTTTCTATTAGTTATGGTATATTTAAAAAGTTATAAATATTTTACCACAAATTTATACAATACCCGAGTATATACATAATCGGATGAGATTATTTTTGGGTGTGCCACCTCTACTTCCACGTGGAAGTAGAGAGAATGGACAACACATAATGCATGTAGTTGGTGGCTGCATATAGTGACCAAGTAGTACTCATTATGTTGATAAGTAAGTAGTGAGTGCTTTTATACCAATATATCCATTATCATATATATATATTTCATTTGTCATTGTAACATACATAAGTCCTTAGTTATTCCAAAATAGCATATGTATACTCATTGTCACGTTGAAAGAAAATCGTGGAGGGAAAATATTTTTACAATTTATTTGATGACCGAGATCGAAAGGATAATTTCTCGAGCTAAATTTTATCGATGTTCTATCTATTTCGTGATTTGTTCATTGTTTAGCTCTCCGAATTCATAGTGTTTATAGTGGTGGATTAGTAGGAGTTTGAAGGTGGATTAGTAGCTTCTCAGAGCGGTTCGGGCTTGGACATCGTCATTCTAGAAGCTTGTCATCGGACGGCAGGTAGGTTATGGTTTAAACTCCCTAGACTTAGCATATATCGGATAAAATTATACTAGCTGGCATCCTTGGGTTGGATTATTAGGTTGGTACCACAGACCTTGACCGCTTTATTCATGTCTGCCTACTTTTGTTCCTCCGATGCTTGTAGTACTTGCCGATATATTTTATTTACCCTTGTGGTCCTGTGAGGCCTTGTTGACTCTGCAACATAGAAGGTGGGATATTGGGAATGTCCGCGAGTCCCGAGCATAAAATTATCCTTCTAGGCTGGTTATGCTTGTTGAGTAGTTATGGGCCTGTGCAGGATCGATAGGTTGATTGTGAGCTGCCGGGCAACTATTGTGTTTGATCGTACCATTTCCATGCTTATAAAGAGGTTTTATCCATGTTTTACCACGGTTTTAGCTTCGGGCTTACTGGCACTATTTTTTAAACCTTGCATGGCCCCGGGGGCCCGTTTTTGATGAAAATGAATTGGAAATGGTTTGATTTAACTTGTGAATATTCTTGGGTAAAAGAAGGTAAAATTATGATTTATATCACCAGTTTTATGATTAACGCTAGACTCGGCAGGGCCGGGGTGCTAGTTGAGTTTTCTTGCTACTTGAGATGATTTTAGCCTCGGTCGAACCGAGCACCTGAGATGACTTTCTACTGTTTAGACCCGGTTATGCCCGGGCACCCTTGGAGGGGTTTTTGAGATATTTTCCCACTACTTTAGTCCTGGACAGGGTCTGGGCATGCATATTCGAGACTGGGTCTCTATCTTGAACCCAAAATTTCTTCCGGATGACATGTTTTGATTCTGAGTTTTAGTATGGGGTCTGGGACCTCCATGGACCTTGTCATCCAGGCCAGGGTCTTCGGGCTGCGTGTGCCGGAGAAAGGGTATACAGCGGATTAGAGGTATACGGTCAGTGTCCTTCCATGGAACCTACTTGCTAGGCCGGATCGGCACCGAAGGAGGTACATACAGAGATACTATTTCACTTGAGATCTTCATGCATCATATCATTCATTGTTTGAGGCTCTACCCTTGTTTGTTGTTTGTTGATTGTACGCTCCGGTAGTATGGGATGCCGGAGGGTTTGTTTTCACTTGTTTGTGTTCCTCGGTTGTGTGGGCGGCCGAGAGAATGTAGGTAGACTCTTGTTATTTATTTAAGGAATTGTTCCCTGTTACGGCTAAGTTGTTGGTTTCTGGATTTGAGATTGACATAATTAGTTCGATCTTTGATTTCTATTTTCCCGAGCATGTCTATCTCTACTCTTCATTTCCTTTTTCTTATACTTGAGGTTACCGGTATACCCTCCATTTCTAGAACTTATTATGTATATATTGTTATCATAAGGATCCCAGGTGCGTCTTTTCTTACTTTCACCTATGCCTATTATGTATATATTCTACTTGTTGGCCTTACATGTTGTTTCTGTTGCCTTACCGCTGGGCTAGTTTCTGTGTACCTTTTTCATTGATTTTCGTGACTACTTGCTTCTATTCTGTCTGTTACTACGCTTTTATCTTATATGTGCCCAGCCGGCCTATATACCTATTGGGTACCTTATGCTTCACATTTGGTGCTCACCCTACCCCCTGCATCTTTTGGTGCAGAACCTAGCGTGGGTCAACGCCGTTAGATCGTTGTGATTCGTGCTTGGAGATCTGTTGGGGACTACTTTAGACTGAGGGTGAGCTCTTGGAGATAGGAGCTTAGCTTTAGTTTATCTTTTGCTTTATGTACTCTATTACCATTCGGAGACATCTGTACACGTTGTTTCGGATCGTTTGTACTCCTTATATGTAGTTCTGGCTCTATACTATGATACCAGGTTTTGGGGTTTGATTTAGCTTCCGGATGTGTATATATATATTCCTGTTATCTATTCTCTTCATCTTGTCCCCTTACTTTTGCTTATTAAACTGTTCTTCCACTTATTTATTAGATAGTTACCCATTACTAACTGTTCTGGCTACGGAGATTGGTTCGCCTACTGGGGGGTTGTAGGTGCCATCATGACTGAAAAATCGTGTCGTGATAGCTTGGTATTAGAGCCTAGGTTCACCGATGTCATCGGTATAGGAGCCAATGTCTAGTAGAGTCCTGCGGATCGGGGCGGAGACGTCCGTATTCAATCTTCGAGAGGCTACAGTGACATCTTAGGAAAAATGGACTTCTCTTGCTTTTATCTCGTGCGTAGTATCCTTGAAAATTTCCTGAAATCTCACTTATTCTAATCATTCTCCCGCGGATGGTTCGTGTGAGAGCAATTCACCAGACTTATTCAGGGTTCTATGAATGTATCTGAGTATGAGACCGATTCCCATCAGCTTGCTCCATTTGGGGCTATCATCATTCCTATTGAGCCGGACAGGGTTCGCAAATTTATTATGGGGTTTGCGGAAAGAGTTTAGAGAGCTATCTGAGATATTAATTGCTAGTGGTCGATCACTCCAGGATATTGCAGACTATGCCCGTACTATAGAGGATTTTCTTCATCATGACTCTGGGGCCAGAGATAAGAGGCCTCGACATCAGGGTAGCTACAATGGTCCCCATTATAATAGTAGAGGTTTGGGCTTTGCTTCAGACTTCTAGTAGTTCTCAGTTTGTGCAGGGGAAGAGTAGCCAGCAGGTTAACAGTGGTCAGACTCTGAGGGGTTCAGTTTCTAGGGCATCAGGCCGTGGTGGCCACACAGGTTCAGTTGGTTCATCCTGACCAAGTAGGCCGCCATGGGCTTGTTTTACTTGTGGTGTGGTTGGTCATTTTGCTAGAGATTGCCCTCAGCAGGGTACAGTTCAGCCGGCTGAGCCTTTATGAGCAACTCAGCCTACGACTAAAGGGGGTGGTCATCAGGGTAGAGGTGGTGCTCGCGTGGCATAGCAGGTGGTAGGGATGGCGATCGGGCAGGTGGAGGTCGTCGTCAGTTCTATGCAGTCCCTGGGAGACCGGAGGCAGAGGCATCGGATATTATGATTACAGGTATGATTTTTGTGTGCCATCAGTCCACTATGGCTTTATTTGATCCTGGATCCACTTGTTCATATGTATCTGCCTACTTTGTCCCTTATTTGGGGTTGGCTAGTGAGCCATTATCTATTCATGTTTCTGTTTCGACCCCAGTAGGAGATTCTTTAGTAGTGGATCGGATTGTGAGATCTTGTATGATATCTATTGGTGATTCAGAGACTTGGGGTGATTTGATGATCCTTGATATGCTAGAGTTTGATGTGATACTGGGCATGGACTGGTTATCCCCTCACCGTGCAGTTTTGGATTGTTATGCCAAGACCATTACCATAGTTGTGCCTGGTGGATCCCCGGTCGTGTGGCAGGTTTTTGTTGGCCACGCACCGTCTGGGATCATCTCTTGTCTTCGAGCTAGGAAGTTGATTTCCCGTGGGTGTGTCCGAAATGCTAGTGTTGACCCTACGTCTCCTGAGTCTGTTCCTGTGGTTAGAGACTTCCTTGATGTGTTTCCTACCAACCTGCTAGGCCTGCCACCTGAGAGAGATATTGATTTTGCTATTGAGTTTGAGCCGGGCACCAGGCCCATTTCTATTTCTCCTTACCGTATGGCTCCGGCTGAGTTGAGGTAGCTTAAGAAGCAGCTTCAGGATCTGTTAGCTAAGGGGTTTATTAGACCGAGTGTGTCGCCTTAGGGTGCTCCTGTTCTCTTTGTGAAGAAGAAGGATGGGTTGATGCGGATGTGTATTGATTATCGGCAGTTGAATAGGGTGACAGTGAAGAATAGGTATTCGATGCCGAGGATTGATGACTTATTTGATCAGCTTCAGGGTTCAGTCATGTTTTCGAAGATTGATTTGAGGTCCGGCTACCATCAGTTGAGGTTTAGGGCGTAGGACATCCTAAAACAGCATTCAGGGCACGTTATGGCCATTATGAGTTCCTGGTAATGTCTTTTGGGTTGACTATTGCCCCCGCAGCCTTTATGAACTTGATGCACAGGGTTCTTGGCCCGTATTTGGACTCATTTGTGATAGTTTTTTTTATAGACGACATCTTGGTTTACTCACGTAGTAGAGATGAGCATGAGCAGCACTTGAGGGTTATACTCTAAAATTTGAGAGATCATTGGCTTTATGCCAAGTTCTTGAAGTGCGAGTTTTGGCTTGAGTCAGTTGCATTCCTAGGGCACGTGGTGTCTAAGGATGGGATTAGGGTTGATCCGAGAAAGATTTCAGCGGTTTGTGATTGGCCTAGACCCACTACTGTTACTGAGGTCCGCAACTTTATTGGGTTAGCAGGTTACTGCAGACGCTTCGTTCAGGGATTTTCTTCCATAGCAGCACCCTTTACTATGCTGACTAGGAAGGATGTACCATTTCAGTGGTCGGATCAGTGCGAGGATAGCTTTCAGAGGCTTAAGGCCTTATTGACTTCAGCTCCAGTTTTGATTTTGCCGGTTGAGGTTCAGAGCTTCTCCGTGTATTGTGATGCTTTCGGGGTTGGTCTTGGTTGTGTATTGATGCAGCAGGGTCGAGTAATAGCATATGCGTCGAGGCAGCTGAAGGTTCACGAGCGCAACTACCCCACTCACGACTTAGAGTTGGCGGCGGTAGTTTTCGCACTCAAGATCTGGGGGAATTACCTATATGGAGTTCACTGTGAGATCTTCACTGATCACTGTAGTCTTCAGTATATCACGAGTCAGCGAGAGCTAAACTCGAGGCAGAGGAGATAGATCAAGCTACTGAAGGACTATGACATTATTATTCTGTATCATCCGGGCAAGGCAAATATGGTAGCTGATGCCTTGAGCTGGAATGCGGTGAGTATGGGTAGCCTAGCTTCTCTTTCAGTTTCAGGGCGACCCTTGGCCTTGGACATCCAGTCCTTGGCTAACCGTTTGGTTAGGCTTGACTTGTTGAATCCTAGTAGAGTTCTCGCCAATGTCGAGGTTCGTTCTACTTTGATTGATCAGATTCAGAGCCGTCAGTTTGAGGATCAGCAGTTATGTGACCTTCATGATCAGGTTGTTTGGGGTGAGGCCCGTCTGGCTACTCTAGATTCAGGTGGGGTTCTGAGTTTTGATAGTCGCCTTTGTGTTCCGAGAGTTGGGGATTTGATTCAGCTAATACTTCGTGAGGCGCATTATTCTAGATGATCCATTCATCCTGGCGCAACAAAGATGTATAGAGACTTGAGGCAGCCTTCCTGGTGGAGTGGTATAAAGCGAGATATAGCTGAGTTTGTGTCTCGGTGCTTGAACTGTCAGCAGGTGAAGTTCGAGTACATGAGACCTGGTGGTTTGATGCAGCGACTTCCCATTCCTGAATGGAAGTAGGAAGGGCTTACTTGGACTTCATTGTTGGTTTGCCTTGTACTTCTCGTGGGTTTGATTCCATATGGGTGGTTGTTGATAGGTTGACTAAGTCAGCACATTTCTTGTCGGTTCAGACTTCTTATGGTGCAGAGAGGTTAGCTCAGATCTACCTTCGCGAGATTGTTCGGTTGCACGGGGTCCCAGCTTCTATCATTTCAGACCGCGACACTCAGTTCACATCTCAGTTCTAGAGGGCTATTCAGCAAGATTTAGGTACAGAGGTTCAGCTTAGTACTGATTTCCACCCTCAAACAGATGCCCAGTCCGAGAGGACCATTCAGGTCCTGGAGGACATGTTTCGGGCTTGTGTTCTTGACTTTGGAGATTCTTGGGATCAGTTTGTGCCTTTGGCAGAGTTTTCTTACAATAATAGTTTTCATTCGAGTATTGGCATGGCACCTTTCGAGGCTTTGTATGGTAGGCATTGCAGATCGCCGATTGGTTGATTTGATGGTTTTGAGTCCAGGCCATAGAGTACAGATTTGCTTTGAGATTCCTTAGACCGAGTCTGATTGATTTAGGACAGACCTCGGGCAGCTCAGAGCAGGCAAAAAAGTTATGCTGATCGTAGACTTCGTGCCCTAGAGTTCAGTGTTGGTGACTTGGTATTCCTCCATGTGTCGCCTATAAAGGGCGTGATGAGATTTGGTAGGCGGGGCAAGCTTAGCCCCAGGTATATTGGGCCGTTCGAGATTCTCTAGAGGGTTGGTAGTGTTGCCTATCAGTTAGCTTTGCCTACGATGTTTTCAGCTATGCACCCGGTTTTCCATGTGTCGATATTGCGCCGGTATATTCCAGAAGAGTCTCATGTGTTGCAGTGGGAGACGGTTCAGCTGGATGAGAGTTTAGCCTTTGTTGAGGAGACGGTAGCTATTTTGGCCAGAGATGTCAGGGGATTGAGATCTAGGGAGATTTCGGTTGTTAAAGTTCAGTGGAGGCATCGTCCGGTCGAGGAGGCTACCTGGGAGACTGACAGTGATGTGCGGGCTCAGTATCCGTAGCTATTTGAGCCTTCAGGTACTTCCTTGTCCTTGACTTTCGAGGATGAAAGTCCCTTTTAGTGGTGGATGATGTAATGATCCTTCTGGTCATTCCCGCGTTTACGCTTCCCTTGTGCCGTAGGAGCTGAGTATCAAAATCGTGCGATGATAAATTGCGTTCGTATAACCTTAATCTTTGTCCCGTAGCAAGGCTTGCGAGCCTAAAATTGAGAATTTTATCAACATCGTGCGTATTTGAAAATATTTTATTTAAAAGTTGAATGTGGTAAAAAGTTATATTTTTATTGCCTTTCTAAAATATTTTAAATGTCTATGAAAAATACTTTTGTTATGATATATTTGTGTAAATATTTATTTTATAAGGTTTTTATACATTATTAATATTTTAACGGAGATAGTAAATTTAGTTATGCTAAAAATTATTATTATAATATAGTAGGTTTTATTGAAAATAATTTTCTATTAGTTATGGTATATTTAAAAAGTTATAAATATTTTACCACAAATTTATACAATACCCGAGTATATACATAATCGGATGAGATTATTTTTGGGTGTGCCACCTCTACTTCCACGTGGAAGTAGAGAGAATGGACAACACATAATGCATGTAGTTGGTGGCTGCATATAGTGACCAAGTAGTACTCATTATGTTGATAAGTAAGTAGTGAGTGCTTTTATACCAATATATCCATTATCAATTATATATATATTATATATATATATATATATAATATACTTCATATATTATATATATATATATATATATTTCTCATTGTAACATACATAAGTCCTTAGTTATTCCAAAATAGCATATGTATACTCATTGTCACGTTGAAAGAAAATCGTGGAGGAAAAATATGTTTACAATTTATTTGATGACCGATATCGAAAGGATAATTTCTCGAGCTAAATTTCATCGATGTCCTATCTATTTCGTGATTTGTTCATTGTTTATCTCTCCGAATTCATAGCGTTTATAGTGGTGGATTAGTAGGAGTTTGAAGGTGGATTAGTAGCTTCTCAGAGCGGTTCGGGCTTGGACATCATCGTTCTAGAAGCTTGTCATCGGACGGCAGGTAGGTTATGGTTTAAACTCCCTAGACTTAGCATATATCGGATAAAATTATACTAGCTGGCATCCTTGGGTTGGATTATTAGGTTGGTACCACAGACCTTGATCGCTTTATTCACGTCTGCCTACTTTTGTTCCTCCGATGCTTGTAGTACTTGCCGATATGTTTTATTTACCCTTGTGGTCCTGTGAGGACTTGTTGACTCTGAAACATAGAAGGTGGGATATTGGGAATGTCCGCGAGTCCCGGACATAAAATTATCCTTCTAGGCTGGTTATGCTTGCTGAGTAGCTATGGGCCTGTGCAGGGTCAATAGGTTGATTGTGAGCTGTCGGGCAGCTATTATGTTTGATCGTACAATTTTCATGCATATAAAGAGGTTTATCCATGTTTTACTACGGTTTTGGCTTCGGGCTTACTGGCACTATTTTCTAAACCTTGCATGGCCCCGGTGGCCCATTTTTGATGAAAATGAATTGGAAATGGTTTGATTTAACTTGTGAATATTCTTGGATAAATGAAGGTAAAATTATGATTTATATCACCAGTTTTATGATTAACGCTAGACTCGGCAGGGCCGGGGTGCTAGTTGAGTTCTTGCTACTTGAGATAATTTTAGCCTTGGTCGAACCGAGCACCTGAGATGACTTTCTACTGTTTAGACCCGGTTATGCCCGGGCACCCTTGGAGGGGTTTTTGAGATATTTTCCCACTACTTTAGTCCTGGACAGGGTCTGGGCATGAATATTCGAGACTGGGTCTCTATCTTGAACCCGGACTTACTTTCGGATGACATGTTTTGATTATGAGTTTTAGTATGGGGTCTGGGACCTCCATAGACCTTGTCATCCGGGCCTGGAGTTTCGGGCTGCGTGTGCCGGAGGAAGGGTATACGGCAGAGTAGAGGTATACGGGCAGTGTCCTTCCATGGAACCTACCTGCTGGGCCGGATCGGCACCAGAGGAGGTACATACAGAGATACCATTTCACTTGAGATCTTCATGCATCATATCATTCATTGTTTGAGGCTCCACCCTTGTTTTTTGTTTGTTGATTGTACGCTCCGGTAGTATGGGATGTCAGAGGGTTTGTTTTCACTTGTTTGTGTTCCTCGGTTGTATGGGTGGCCGAGGGACTGTAGGTAGACTCTTGTTATTTATTTAAAGAATTGTTCCCTGTTACAGCTAAGTTGTTGGTTTCTGGATTTGAGATTGACATGATTAGTTCGATCTTTGATTTCTATTTTCCCGAGCATGTCTATCTCTACTCTTCATTCCCTTTTCCTTATACTTGAGGTTACCGATATACCGTCCATTTCTAGAACTTATTATGTATATACTGTTATCATAAGGATCCCAGGTGCTTCTTTTCTTACTTTCACCTGTGCCTGTTATGTATATATTCTACTTGCTGGCCTTACATGTTGTTTCTGTTGCCTTCCCGCTGGGCTAGTTTCTGTGTACCTTTTTCGTTGATTTTCGTGACTACTTGCTTCTATTCTATCTGTTACTACGCTTTTATCTTATATGTGCCCAGTCGGCCTATATACCTATTGGGTACCTTATGCTTCACATTTGGTGCTCACCCTACCCCCTGCATCTTATGGTGCAGAACCTAGCGTGGGTCATCGCCGTTAGATCGCTGTGATTCGTGCTTGGAGATCTGTTGGGGACTACTTCAGACTGAGGGTGAGCTCTTGGCGATAGGAGCTTAGCTTTAGTTTATCTTTTGCTTTATGTACTCTATTACCATTCGGAGACATCTGTATACGCTGTTTTGGATCGTTTGTACTCCTTCTATGTAGTTCTGGCTCTATACTATGATACCAAGTTTTGGGGTTTGATTTAGCTTCCGCATGTGTATATATATATTCATGTTATCTATTCTCTTCATCTTGTCCCCTTACTTTTGCTTATTAAACTGTTCTTCCACTTATTTATTAGATAGTAGCTCATTACTAACTGTTCTGGGCTACGAAGATTGGTTCGCCTACTGGGGGGTTGTAGGTGCCATCATGACCGAGAAATCGGGTCGTGACAAGTATATATAGGGATTCAATGGAGAACTCGTCCTATTGACTACAAGTCGTTCACCATATCTTGTAAATAGTGTTTTCTCTTCATTCATAACCCATTTGATATCTGATTCTAAGTAATACAATATTCTTTGTACTGGCTCACTAAGCAATTGTTTCTCTTTACTTTCTTTGTTCACTTTGCTCTCGTTACACTCTCATCAAAGGAACCCTAGCTCTCAGAGGGCGTCACTAACAACTTTTTTTTCCCAGATCTATGTCTGATTATTGCTTTACTTTACTTTATATACGTTTATGTTTTTGTTTATCGTCATATAGATATAATCAATCTGTCGGTAAACGGATTTAAAATAGAGTTAGATTTAACACATGTGCTCTTGACCTCATATAAATTCAACTGCACCGATTTCAGGGTAAACAAAACTATATAGTCATTTTTTAAAAATTGCCTTTCAATTTATGTATCAGCTTAATGGCCTCGGCACGAATTCGGATGAATCAAAGTTCTGAAAAGGATACCTGACACTAGGTGAGAAACGGGAAACCAAAAGAAATCTATTTAACGGCTTTCACGTAAGAATTCTTACGAGTATTCGATTCAAGAGTCAATTTTGCTGCACGTACACTTATTTTATTTTTGGACGTGCACAATTTTCTTGACTTCATATGGACATTCTTTAATCTGTATTTTCTTAATTTAATTAATTCATACATCTACAAACCTGAAATAATTTATAAATTACAAATTGAGCATATATATCACATTATTCAAATAAAAAAAATGAAAAACTCGTTAATGAGGGCTGCAGCTTATGTTAAAATATTGTTGACAGAGACAGTACAGAAAAAGAATCTTAAAATCAACTTCTGCCTTTGCAAAGTGATGTAATTCTTAACTCTTACCCCTATGCTGTTTCATTTTCCATTTTCTTTGTTTTAAGTATTTTATCCTCTTTAGTCAGAGAGCCTTTTATAATAATTGTATGTGCTAGGTAAAAACCCTTTGTACAATTTGCTAAAGCAGCTTATACTTAGACGCATAGTAGCCCATGTTTTAAGGGAAAAAATTACTCGCACTCAAATGTTTACACTAAATCATTAAATGTATATTTGTACAATATATGATGTACAAATATATGGTTACAAAGAAACGTGTTACTTAATCATGATCAATTAGTATGAATAATGAAGAATTAATATTTTAAAAGAGAAATCATGCATCCAATTCTTCACTCATTAGTGATTAGTGAAAAACATTATCTAGAACTGCGAGTTGTATTTTTTTAATTAACAAAATGAAATTTTAGGTAGTAGCAGATAAAATTATTACAAGGAGATCCCAGGTTAATAGTTTCATATTGAGCTTAGATCACCAATGAAATCTTTATTGTATAATTAGTATCTTTATTATAGTATCGATTTTGTATCAATAGGATATAACCATATATATATGATAAACATGTAATGTATTGATATTTTGCAAAGTGGTTACAATTATCATTTACAAGATAAATAAATAAATAATGAAAAACACCATGCATGAAGAGCCAAGTACTGATAATTCAACGTAGCCACCATTCGCATCGATTTCTTCTTGATTTTCCAGAAAACAAGTCCAACACTATAACTTCTTGATTAATCTCTGAATAAACTGCTGGTGATTTCAGATGATTTCTACACAACGGACAAGTTTTACGTCCACAACCCATCCACCTATCCAAACACACCTTATGAAACAAATGATCACATCTCAACTCTCTAACTTCTTCTCCATCTTCTATTTTACACAAACAAACTGCACACTCTACTGATGAACCCTCCGATTCCTCCTCGCGAAAACGCTTAACACCGAGCTCATCACGAGGTATTATAGTGTCGTTTTTATCAGAAAAAATGATGTTGTAATTAGGATGAGAGAAAGATTGAAGGAGGAGATAATTCAAAGCCCATTTTAATTGAGCAATAGTATAAACTATATAGTCTAATAATATCTTTGATCTTGGAGACATTTTGAATAAGGCTTTGTTGAATATGTAATGCAAATTATAAGGAGTAAGAAGAGATGACTTGATGAATTAGTGCACTTGGTTGGGTTAATATTGCAATATATATATAGTTGTACCTAGTACTCTAGTAGTACAGAGCAGAAGAATTTGAGTGTATTTTAGAAAATAACTAATTAATTAAAATTCTTTGAAGTGAACACGTTCTAATAAATACAAAGCTTGAAAGAAAAAGAAAAAAGAAATAGTAACTGAAATTTGAATTTTATAAAGCAAAATAAGTCTGCGGCTGCCTTTTCCGTCAACTATGGACGTCAAGGAGTAGAATTATGGTTATCCTAAAAGAACATTCTAAGATTAATTCTAACGGAAACCAAAAAAAAACATAAATTTATTTAGTTTAAGTTATATGTACTGTACATAATAATTTTTTTAATATTGTCTTGTCGCCCAAAAAATATTTTACAAGTATATCTAACTCCTTAAAATATAAAAAAGATTATATATCTGCTATGTATGATATATAAAAATGACTTAATAATGTAAAATTTCTTATGGTGACATTATATTGTACTAGCATATGGTAGAAGAACTGAGTGTATTTTAGAAATAATTAATTAAAATTCTTTCAATTGAACACATTCTAAAAGGAATTGTACTAAGTGATTTGGAGTTCTATAAAGAAAAAAAAAAAGGCTGCGGCTGTCATTTCCGTCAAAATTGGCCAACTTCAAGTCTTCAACAATATACTGCAGATGGAATATAAAAAAAATATTATTCTCAAAGAACATATATACAAGATTGGAAAGAAAAGGAATATAAAAACATAATTTATATGTTGTCTTATTTTACAAAAGGGGCGTTTAAATTAAGGAGGTAGCAGTTCAAGTAGGGAGAAATTAATTAAGAGTAGTATGAAATGTCTAGTGGATGTTGTCAAAAGTGAGGTCTAAAAACACGCACGCATGCTTAGTTATTTTAATACTTTCTCATGGAGAACCAATTTTTGTTTTGTTTTCCACTTTGTGCTCGATGCTCATATGAGAGTCTCGATTAATTCAAATTTATTTTGTGTTAGACTCATTTAAGGGGAAAGCGTTTTCTAAGAGTATTTTTTTCATATTCTAAGTTCAAATTTAAGACATCTAATTAAAGGTGGAGAGATCTCACCCACCGTGTGTCATTTTGAAGCTCTTTTTTATTACTTGAATTAAAAAATGAAAAGAATAAACTTTAAGATCACTTTTCTTGCCCTATCCTTTGAATAGTGTTACGATCAATATAACAACATTACTTATCCTAACATTATTTTATTATTATAATAAAATAATATTATAAATAATATAATATGAAAATTTATTCTAAAGAAAACTTAAATGTTATAATAAATATTATTATAAAAATAAATGTCGTAGAAAAGTCTAACTGTAAAAGAAAAAGAAGGAAAGAGAAAGGGAAGAAGGCGCGAAGGAGCTAGCTAGCGAAGAAAAGAATATTGGAGGAAGATTATTGCTAATTAAAGACAATTCAAATCAAGCCCACCATTGAATAATCTAAGCTAATTACTTTATGTTACTGACGTGGACTTGGCCCCAGAAAAGTCTCATCCGAAAATTGGAATTTCCTTTTTGCCAAAAGGAAGTATTTCACGTTTTAATAATATATGTTTACCATCGATTTGGGACAATTAGATTTGTTTGTAGGTCAATAGCACGCGTTATAATCTTAACTTCGTTGTTAAAAACGTAAGTTTGCAAAAGGTAAATAACATAAAGAAAACACAAAGTAAATCAGCAAGAAAACAATTAAGAACAAATTTGTCACTACAATAGTATGCATCTATAACTACAAATTCTCAGCTATGAATTTGAAAATCGTGGCTACTACTTGACTGTAACCACAAAAATTAAAATTTCGTGGCAATTTATAATTTCGTAAAATTTCTTTGCTACAAAAATTAAATGACAAAGCTAATTTCTCATATTTTCCATGGATACTAACAATTGTGGCAATAAGTATCCATATAGCTACAGATTTGTTGCTACAATAAAATGGCGTAGCTAAATCATACATTTTTGCCACAAGTTTAAAGTTACTATAGCAATAATAATCTTTAGCCATAAAAATTATTTGAAATAAAATATTATAGCTAAATGAATCTTTTTTGCTTCAAGTTATAAAAATTTGTGGCAATAATTATTCAAATAGCTACAAATTTATTGCTACAATAAAAATGTCGCAGCTAAATCGTATATTCTTCAAGTAATTGTAGCAATAAAAATTGTTTGAAATAAAATATTATAGCTATATAAATATTTTTGCTTCAAATTATAAAATTTTATGGCAATAATTTTTAAAATAGCTATAAGTTTATTGTTATAATAAAATGACGTAGCTAAATTATATATTTTTTGCCACGCATTCGGAGTTACTATAACAATAGCAATCTTATTGCCACAAAAAAATTACTTAAAAAAAATATTATAACTAAATAGATATTTTTGATTCACATTATACAAATTCGTGGCAATAACAATCCTAATAGATACAAACTTGTTGATAAAATACTGTAATAGATATAAGTTTTTGTCACGTATTTTAAGTTACTATTTAAGTGTACGTGCTTTGCACGTGTGTATCACGTTAATTAATAATAAATATATATAAAAAAAAATTATTGTGTGTACATTATACTATAAAGTACAATAGATAGATAAATGAAACATGAAAGTAGTTTAAATATAATATAAAAATTTATTATATAAATAGATAAATAAATATATGCTATATGAAAATTCAAAATACAAACATATATAGTATTTAAGTTTATTGTTTTAAAATGAACAAATAAGAAAAAGAAATAGGAAAAAGTTATAGATATTAGTGTTGGAAAAAGTAACATGAAATGGATTATAGTTATATTGGTTCAAATAGGGTGAAAATCGTTTACACCTCTAAACTTTATTTTAAAAATTAAACACTTCCTCAATTACGAATAATAATTATTCTTTCGCCCTTTATCTTATGCAATGTCTATTTTATCCTTAACATTTTTAATTTTCTATTTATGTAATATCTTTTTATAATATATATATTTAGTTTTCTTAATCTAGGTATTTACCATTTTTAGTTAAATTCATAAACATTATTAATAAAATAATCCTTTTACAAACTAATCACAAAATCTAATGCTATTTTTTATGATTGATATTTTTATATTATATGCATTAAGTCGGCGCTTGGCCATGAAAATTAAAAAAAATTCACTTTATTTAAAAAATTTGAAGTTGGAGTTGGAGTTATGTTTGGCCATTCCTTTTCTAAAAGATTTTTTAGAATTCAAAGTATTAAATATAACTAAAAAGTAAAAAAGTGAGATAGAAAAAGATAAAAATAAGTATTTAGGTGTTTTCACTTTTTCAAATACAACTTGAGTTGTATTTAAAAATTTTATGGCCAAATAATATTTTTTTGAATAAAGTGAAATAATTTTTTAAAAAATAGTAAAAAAGAATTATGGCCAAACAGGCATGTATGTATATATGTAATTATTTATATAGATGCATATTTTAATTCTCTATGTTATTCTCTAATGTCTATATAGATAAATGAGTTTTGATTGTTAATAATGAATTTTTTCTAAATTATAATTTAAGATTTGTAAACAATAATCATTTAATTTGTTATATATATGCACCTCTATTTTTAATTATTTTTGTATTACATGGATCGAAATATATTTATAAAGTTATAATTACCTGTTATTTTTACTTGTATAATTAGATATTAGAATTTTTATTATTATTAATAATTTTTTGTTTTGCTCATTTATTTCATTATGGAACGTCTTTAACTTATATACTCTATTAGTATTTTTAACTTTTCTTTTTTTATTTAAAAAATAATTTATTTATTTTTTATAGAAAATATATGATAATAGATTTTAAAAAATAAAAATTGTGATTACAAAGAAGCTTTTTAAAAAAAGATATAAAGGTAGATAATACAAGAGCAAAATAGGCCTTTTGAAAAATCAATTAAAATAAAGGATAGAGAATGATTATTGTTCAAAATTGAAGGGGGTGTTTGATTTTTAAAGCAAAGTTTGGAGGTGTAAATAATTTTCACCCGTTCAAATAATTTAAGAAAATAATTTAGTCTAATAAAGAAAAGATTGTTATAAGTTAACAAAATTGCAGTTGATTTTAAAGTCCTAAATGTTAAAACTTTTAATATAATTCAAATAAAGAAATAGTTAAGAAGCAAAAATTTAGTCAATTTTAAAATATTACACAGAGATTTACATATTGAAATAAGGAAAATTTAAGAATCAAAATTTTAATCAATTTAAATTATTAATTCTCCTAATACCTTTTACCATATATTTTTGGACTCCTTAGTTTTAAAATATACTTTCCTCTTACTATATATTTTAGGACTCCTTAATTTTAAATATTATAAAGATAATTAAATAATAATTTGAGAAAAATAGTAAATGACAATGTTGTCTATTATAGAGTTCTTTAATGGAGGGCGAAACATTTTGTCAATATTTTTAAGGACATTCATGCTTTTAAAATAGCTAATCTAGCGTACGTGTGTTGCACATGTGTATCACGTCAAGCAATAAATATATAAAAATTATTGAAAATAATAATTAATATTAAAATAAATACAATATTTATTTAAATGATGAAATAAATGTTGATACAACTTCTGAAAATGCAAATATAATGAATTTCGTTAGTACTATCATAGCAAATTATAATTCTTATCATGCTTTTGAACTTATCATATCATATAGTATTATTTTAATCATAATAAATTAGTTGAATATTATAATTAAATAAATATTTTTACTTTACTTATGAAAATCATGACAACAGTTTGCCCGAAAAATTTAAAGTTTTCTTATGTATAAACATTTATTTTTCATATTTAAATTAATCCTCATTTAGTGAAAACTTCAATAATTTGTAGAGAGATTTATGTGGGTTGTGCCATTCATTATTTTAAATAAATAGTTAGAGTAATTTTATATAGTTAAGCACTTATGTTTGAATAAGTACTTATGTATAGAAGATTTTTGTAAGAATTTTGATGCATTTAGTATTGAAAAATGACCACAAGTTCAAAGTACTTAGAGAAATACACTAACATTAGACAAGAAAGAGTTGCTCAAATGGCAAACTATGAGTTCATCACTTATAAAAATATCTTTTTATTAAAATAATTATGAATTTTCCACTAATTATGAAATTCGTGCTAGTTTTATAGCTAACATTAATATGAAATCTCCTTGCTAACAATATACGTAATAATATTTTAAATTATTTATTAAAATCTATGTTTTTCTAATTATATAAAATATAAAAATATATATTTTTATATCTAGTTGTAGCATATGGAACATAAATATTAGTAGAGAAAGAGGAGCATCCTACAATAGCTAATTTGCTATTACTAGAATTGAATATATAGTTGTATCACATTTAACAATAATGTACTTGTATCTAATTATATTCAATTTTAATAAGCGAAAAAAGTTATTGCAGTTATTGTATATTATGATTCTAATAACTTTATAATTATGATAAATTTAATTAAATATAAAAATTAAAATACGAGCATATGACCCAACTAACAATATCATAATTCAATATAAAAAAGAATAACATGTGATTTTTAGTATTAATTAATTTAGATAATTATGTAATTTTGTAATTATAATCATCGCTAAATTAGCGAACTTAATTATGTTGCTAAATACTTACTCCATTTTTTTTATAGTTACTTTTGATATATTGGATGTATGTGATACTTGGATTTGGCTCCTCTCCATTTTCCTTCTCTCTATTTTCTCCAAGTTCCTATCTAGATGTATGACACTTGTCTTAGTTAAATATTAATGGTGCAGATTTTTAAATAATCAAGTGCCTTAATCATGGTTAAAGAATATATAATATCATTTAAGTTTATTTATTTTTAAATAATAAAAAAACATCTCATAATATTTCAGCACCATATATAGTAAAATTATTTTCGTTATCTATAGAGAACTTGTTATTCCATTCATAAAAAATATATTTCTCATAGATTAAATTCTTGTCTGTTCAAAATCAACATTTAAATAAATTATTTTATGAAAAAAACACATTGTAAATCATAAAATAGAATTCCCAGCAAATAAAAAGTATTGAAAATTACTTTTCCATTTAATATCAAAGAAATATAAAATTTTGTCAGACAGATTTTTTCAAAAACTTTTTTAAAAAAATATTTACAGAATCGTGACTTAATATTGTAAAACTATGGAAGAACTCATTTTGTATCAAAAATTCAATGCTATTAATTAATTGAAGTAAGCCATTCGTTCTCACAAGTTTGGAAAATAAATATTTTCCTACCAAAATTGGAAAACTTAAATACCAATATCTTTTCTTTTAATCATGGTTAATTAGTATATTTTTATGGTTAAGAAAACTAATTAATTTGTACCATTGATATTTAACTAAGACAAGTGTCATACATCTAGATAGGAACTTAGGGAAAATGGAGAGAAGGAAAATGGAGAGGAGCCAAATTCGTGATACTTGACAAATATATTTTAGAATAGTGGCACGCTCGATCCTTTCAGCTATAGGCGGATAGTGACGAGAGCACAACGTAAGAGAGCGTAATCATAAAGAACAAAGGAAAAGAAAAGGCTTAAGAACTAAGCTAGAGATATTTTATTGCTTTAGAATAAGGGCTGGCAAAAATCAGATCTTTTACAATAAAGATGGGGATGCCTATTTATAGGATACAAAGGGTTCCTTCTGGTCAATGGGATAATGCCATTTTGCTAAGCCCATGATACAGTGATCAATGGTTGACAACTATTTTTCCTTGTGCCGTTTGAGGATGCTAGCCAAGTACACCGCGTCTGATGTAGCTCTACTAATGGTTGCCCGCGCACCTGAATAATCTGAACACCATCCTTTTGCTTGTCATTTGCTTGCAGTCGCTATCATCGGTCCTCTCGTGCTTCCCCACTTCTTGCCCGAGAAGCCATTTCTTTGTGTTCGGCTCACTCTTGGGATGGTGCTATCATGGGCCAGCCTTCACCACTCTGACCCGAATTGTCCCATTCTTACCAAAGTACTTTTTACTCCATACAGATAGTCCCCCTGTCTTTCATTCGTGCATGTTTGATTCGAGCGGAAGGCAGAATTGATCTCCAAAACGTTTCTCACACTTGTTTTGTTCTCCTTTTTCCTGAAGCGTCTAATCTTTAGAACCTGTAATGCCATCACCTATCAAATCTTGCCCCCCTTTCGACACATGCTCTTCGGGGGGAAGGTGACGCTTCTCCTTGGAAGTTGTACTGACGCTTCATATCCTCGCGTCAATCCATTTTCCTCTAATGCTTCTGTACATAAAACACCTCCTAAAAAAACCTTTCTCTCATTCCTGCATTTTTCTTCCGTCAATCTTATTTTTTAAAAAAGGAAAACATCCAAGGAATTCCCCTAATTACAACGTACTCTCTTTCAGACTGTATTCATGTCTCATTCTTCAAATTTCGGTCTTTTATCAACAAGCTCGGGCGATTTGTCTAGTAGCCAGGAGAGGGGTAGGTTTACTTCTGGCTTCTCCATGGAACACATAGTGCCAATGACATTTAATACCACCCACGACTTTGGGGCTCCTTTAAGAAGGGGATAAGATGCCCAACCCGTCAAGGAGATATCTTCCGATGTCTCTTTGTCACATATCCACTTTGTATGCTCAGCTTGCCGATGGTCCCCTGATGTTCATATGGAAGTTCCTCATTCCACTGATAGGATCACTACCCACAGGCTTGGATTCATTTTTTTGTACACCTTATCGTTTGTTTTGGGCTTGGGAAACCCAATCGACGACGTCATTCTTTCATTCTGCCACATTTTCTAGCTAAGCCTGGGGCAACTTAGTTTTGACCTGTGAAAAGCCATGGCCTGTCTCGAGATATTGGCAAATCTGGTTGGCGTGGAGTTCATGGTTGCGCATCTTCTTATAATTTTCTCTCCGAGACTAGCCCGAGAGGGCATAGTCAAATTGGAGCCTTGTGGGCATCGCTCCATTTTGGGTAACTTGAATGATTCCCTCAATATTGACTGTTCTACGCGCTTTGTGGCCGTTGCCACTAAGGATTTAGGCGGAGTGACACTCTTTTTTTCCTTGGAATGTTCGTCATAAGTTCCTCGCCTCACGTCTCCCTGTTATTTTATGAGCAATGATCTTACCTACTTTTGCCTTGCAGCCTGTCAATGGCGTCCACCAGCGAGAGTCCTCTCTACTCTCACCGGGCCCTTCAAAGAATGGGTCTTTGGAATCTTGTCATCGAGTAGAGACAGAACTTGGGCCGCTCTTTCTCCTTTCCTTGGTGACCTGACATGCTCTCTTTGTATGTTTCGTCATCTTAGAGTTCTTTTTCTGGCTATTCCACATTTCACTCACCCTTTTACCTTTCTTTTTGCAGGTTCTTCGCTAAAAGGAAGTCCGTCCATTTTCTCAAACATTGCTCTTATCCACCCGCACTTAAGGAAACCCAAGCACCATCAATGCCTCAACCTGCGGGAGTGATCCTAGTCGCTCATACCACTACCCAGTGCAGTGAGGCAGGCTCCGAGCCCATTCATGGTCCTTGCTCTTTGAGGGGGAAAAGACCAGCCATGGAGGTAGTGATTTTAGACGATTATGATGAGTCAGACTTCGAACCTCTTGCGAAGAAGTCTAGGAGGGCGAGCCATGTTGGCGACTCATCATCTTGCTCCCACGATTTGCCCGTTGTTGGCCCCGAGATCGCTTTCGATCCTCTCCTCAGTTTCTTACAGCGGCCGCCCAGCGGGAACTCGGCTCGAAGGTCCATGTAACCAACAACCTCCCGCTTCCTCGACTCGTCCTACTAATGACCTTTACATGCTAACTGGCCAACATAACACTATCAAATCAATTAATTAAGTCAATTTTTAAATATTGAAATCAAATCAAAATAATTAAGTTGGTTGTCGGATTTATTGGGTTTTTCAATTTATTTAATTTCTTTTATGAAATATATGATAATATAGTTTCAAGCACATATTAGGTTGATCCTATCCCAACATAACACTATCAAATCAATTACTAATATATATACCAAATCAATTACTTATATATGTACTTTCTTTTAAAAAAAAATAGTATGCAGTCTAAAAATTTAACCATTTCTAGGAATACAATAAAATTTCTTACAATGAATTTTTTTTGGGAAATTAAAAGTTTAGTTGTGATACGTACCAAGATATCTTAACGATATTTGAATTAAATAATAATTAATTAAATGACTATAAATTATTTTGAATACAAAATAGATTCTTGGCATTATCAAAATAAAAGTTATAAACCAAACTAAAATTTAAAGAAAAAGAATTCGATTACTATAAAAGCAAACACCTAGATTACAAATCAAAAGTGTGTGGTTTTTGGCCAAACTTCTAAAACCAACTTTTTAAAAAAAAAAAAAAAAAAAAAAAAAAAAAAAAAACATTTGATGAGAGTCAATTTGTGTTTGACCAAAAATTTAAAACACACTTTTGAGCAGTAATTTGTCTTTGACCATACTTTTTAAAATGCTTCTAAATGTATTTTTGTCAAAAGTATTTTTCAAAAAGTGTTTTTGGGGAAAAATTACCTTTCTAGCTTTTGAAAATCAGCTTCTGCTACTCCGCAGAAGCACTTATTTTGTCCCAAAAACTTGACCAAATACCTTTTTTTCTTTTAAAATAAACACTTTTGGCCTCCCAAAAACTTAACCAAACAGGCTATTAATTTGATTTTAAGTAAAAAGTAACCCAAAAAATTGAATCAATCAAATTATGTCAGTTTTTAAAATTTAAAATTAAAATCAAACCAAATTGTGTTAATCAAAATCAAATCAAATAAAAACATATCGATTTTATCTTTAATTTGATTTAATTTTTTATTTAGTTCGATTCTTCGATTTTTCGTGAACACACGTAATTGGAGCCTTATGTAATTGTACTTCAACAAATTATTGTTAGATGAATGCATCAAAAAGTCTATTATACAAAGCAAGTATTCAGACTAAGACGAACAAATCAAAACAATTTCATAATTTAAAGGCGAAATGACTTGAGAGACCCTTGTACTTGTCTTCGTTTGTAAGTTGAACCCTTCTACTCATGACTTTGTCAGCTAAACCCTTAAACTTATTCAAACACAACACTTTAAACCCCTTTAGCTTCACGTGTACTGCAAACGCATAATAAAAATGACACATCATTATCCACATCAGAATTTAATGACACATCATCATCCACATCAGAATATTAATGACACATCACTTAATTTTTATTTTATTTTAAAATTTTCAATTGTTTCTATCTTGACGTCCACCACTTAGAACCACAGTGCATCCCTTTCCTCCATTAATGCCACCAAACCGCCACTAAAATACCTCAAAATTCTCTAACATTTGCACACAATCTTACACGACACACTCTTCACTCACTATTCAGATTCCATCATTAGAAAAAAAAAAGGGATTAGGGCTTTTGAGAACAGAAGCAAAACAATCTGATTTCGCCGGAAAATGGGTTGGACGAAGAGTTCGCTGGTAAAAGAGATCGACCAGAGCAAGTTCAGCAGCTGAAGATTTCAACTGAAATTTCCACAAAATTAACCTTGTGAATTCGCAATTGAAAAGGAAAACAATTATATATCCATTTTCATAAATGGCTTAGAGAAAATTGAAGCTCAGATCTCTTACAAAGCTCAGGAAAAAAGAGAATTTGACGGTGCCATGGCAGCAAAAACCACCCTAATAATCTGGGGGTGTCTCGCAAAGACACGGGAAGGTGAAGGGTAGAAAGAGGAGAGGGGGAGGGGGGTGGAGAAGAAGAGAGTTTCAAAGGAGGAGGGGGGGGGGGCAATGGAGGGGGCTGAAGAACAAGAAGAAGAGGAAGGGGAGGGGGAGGGGGAGGGGGGGCTAAAGCTTTTTTTTTTTCTTCCTTTTTTAAAAGAAATTTATCTATTATTTTCTGTTTTAATTTAATATTGTTTGATGTAAATATTATATTCACTTGCTTCTAAACCCGTGTAGTCACACACTATGTCCAACTCAGCGATTTTAATGCCACATAAGCTTGGTTAAAGGTCAGAGGGGTTTAAAGTGTTGTGTTTGAAGAAGTTTAAGGGTTCGGCTGACAAAGTCGTAAGTAGAAGGGTCCAACTTACAAACGAAGACAAGTACAAGGGCCTCCCAGGTCATTTCGCCTAATTTAAATATGTTTTTTCGTCTGCATATTTTCCGAATTGGTCTATTCATCACTTGACATTTGTTGATTGTCCTTTGTTAGAAAGTGTTTTACATTTAATATGGGATTTTTTGTTGCAAATTTAAATTTAATTAGATTTTAATATGGACATCGAACATCGGAGAAAAAAAAAGACATTTCCTGATTGATTACTACATTTTAATTTAAGTTTAATTAACTTAAATTCTGTGCTCTTCTTGCTTCAAGATTCATCCTTTTGTGGTTCTCCTGGGTTTTGAGATGTGATTGAAAAACTTCATTGATTCAAATCCTTTTTCTTTTGGTACAAAGATTAGTTGGAACTTGGAAAGAAATTGTGAAAGCAAAATTAGAATTTATAACCAAAAAAAAAAACAGAAAGAACAAATATTATGCTTGTTGTTTTGAAGGGGAATGACAAGCTCCTTTTTTTTTTGGTTTAAGAGTAAATAGACGCGGCAAATAGATGGATTGTGTTGAATGTGGCCAGTTCAAAATGAACTGAGTTAATAAATGAGCATATCAATAATTCGTTCAAAAGTTACTTGGACTGAAATAGACTAAAAATTGGATCAAAACCCAAATCATTCAATCCTAGGAAGTCTTAATTGTTTTATTTGTTCGTTATAATCATTTAGTACCTAATAAAATTATTATTTTTCTTTATTATGAATATATATATATATATATATATATATATATATATATATATATATCATATCAATTTATTTTTTTTAAATATTTTTTAATATGATTTCTTATGGATCAATTTGGCCTAGATATCAACTCAAATTTTGATGTGCTGAAATAGACTGAGTTGATAAATAAGCGAATCAATAATCAGTCCAAACTTAAACTACTTAAACTAATTCAATGAATTATAATTTTATGAATTAATTTTGCCACCTCTAAAAAGTAATTTTTGGAGCTCTAATTTATTGTAACCCTAAGTCTAAAGGTTTAATGGCACCTATGCGATGAGCTTCTTTCATTCATCGATATAGATAAAGCTCTTAAGCTTAAGCTTTCACGGGTAGATAAAGTCCTTTGTTCGTATGCTTGGCATTACTATAGGTATGCTGTCCCTGGTCCCTCAAAGTCCTAAATTATTTATGAGAAACTAAACCTCATACACTATAGGTGGACATTATGTGTTCTAAAAAAAAATTCTAGACTCAATACTTGCAAAACTATTTATGAGAAATTAAATTTCATACACTATTTGGTGTGCATTTATGGGGTAGGGGGATCCTCTTCTCAAGTTATTTTTCAATAAACTTCTAAGATGTGTCTACGTATCTTGCCAATTTTCAAAAACCAAGTGAAATATTTTGATATGTAAAAATGAAGATTTCTTATAAAAAAGACATAAAATTTTATAATTCATTTATGAACTTTCATTAGGTGTTCTGACTCCGGTGAATGTAAAAACATATAGGTGATTCCTTTAACGAAATGAGATCTTTTATCCTCTTACAATTTGAATAGAAGAGAATAATTTTTTTCAAATTTCTTATATATAAAAGTGAAAATTTCTTATGTTTAAAAATGAAAATTTCTTATTAAAATGACATAAAATTTATTTAAAAAATCATAAAGTGTTAGGAAATTGTAAGAAAATAATTTATTTTTACACATAAAAAATCTGAATAAATCATTTTCTTATATTCAAATTATAAGAGGCCAAGAGATCTCATTTCCTTTACACAGTATGTTGTTACTAATTATGTATCATATGGAAATTTCTTATTCAGACCACATTAAATTATACTTCCTCGGGATTACTTTACGTGTCGTCCTTAATAAATATAGATGGGTCCAAAATAGTTATCATTTTTAAAAATTACGATATAATTAGTTGTTTGTTTCCACCTTTATCCTTAATAATAAATATGAAGAGATACTAATGTAGTGCAAGAAAGAAAAGTATTAAATATTAAGGAGTAATAACTAATAAATAAGTATAGTTTAGTTAAATTATAATATTTTAATTAATTAATATTTTTTAGAAGGCATGTAAACTAAAAACACGACAGATAAAGTAATCCAAAGAGAGTATTACATTTGATTATTATACTTAGTGATAAGATTAAGGTGACAATATATTACTCTAATACCTAATTATGACCAAGTGTTATTAATTGAAGAATTGACATATAAATATCATACTCAAAAAATATTGGCAGCCTATAGTCAAAAAAAGAAATTTAGCAAAAAATAACTCTTCATTAATGAGAAAATTTTATAAAGGGCAATAGATTAGGCCTATATTATGTAGCTTAGCAATAGTTTTAATATTTACATAATATAACACATTTTTAAGATATAATATTTTATTAATATCAATTTTTTAATTTTTCTGATACGCAAATACAATTTTATAATATAACTGTATCAACTTTTTTAAATACACATACACTTTTTTTCTGATATGGTATCAAAGATACATGTATTTTGGTATCAAAAAAACTAATAAAATCGATGAATGTTCCGAAGGTTACTGCTCCGCCGGCCGAGTTCACTTCAAGAATTTTAAAATTTTTGGAGTTTGATGAATTTGTGGTATCAAAAACAGATTTTTCCTGATACATAGATCTGGTATCATTTTTTCTCAACCTTGTCATCTCCGATTATCTCTAGTCTGGGTACCACCGGAATAACACCCCCATACCACCAGATTTGGCATGGATGGAGTGATGGTGGATGATTTGAGGGATGGGATGGAAGCATTAGATTTGGTGATGCTGAGGTTTCTTGAGTAAGAAACAGAGCAAGAAGAGGAGGCAGCATCAGCAACAACAACAGATGCCACTGGATTGTTATCCTCTGCTACAATCCTGTTTACATAAATCGTTACTTCAATATTTTTGCTACGGTTGAAAATCGAGTAAGTTTTTTTCTTTTGGGAAGAATTGTAAGAGTAAGTTTTTTTCTTTTGGGTTTGGGAAGAATTGTAAGGGATGAGGAATTCATTGAGTTTGGTTGAGATAATTGAGCGATAATTAAAGTGATATGGAGAAAAATAAGAAAAGTAGGTGAAAGAGAAGTGTGTTTCTGATATTAAAAGCTATATTATCATTAAATTAGAAATAGATTAAAATAGGGGGAAAAATACTATATAATTAGAAGTAGTTTTGTGTTACATAATTATTTTAAAATAGTGTTAAATTATATAATTAAGTGGCTTATATTTATCTAATCAAGTAATTTTTTCTTCATTAATTGGCATGAGATAGTTAACTAACAAAAAGTTGTCCTCTTTTTAAGGAATAATAATTTATTATTCTTACTTTTAAATGATAAGTCACATCCATTTTTCTCTGTCACGTACTTACTTTCTTCTTTCTTTCATTTTCTCTCGGTCACATTTTAAGGGATGCATATTTTTTTTATTACTGTCTTCTCTCTCTCTCTTTTATATACTTATGTATATCAATAAAATATAATTTATATATATATATAAAATTTTATTCATAAAAGTTGATTTGTAAATTTAATTGATGTATACCATATTTTTTGTATACATAAGAATATTAACAACAATTATAGTTGTAACTACATAATGTATACATAAAGAAAAATTTAATA
Organism: Jaltomata sinuosa; assembly: GCA_003996215.1. Classification (NCBI taxonomy): domain Eukaryota; kingdom Viridiplantae; phylum Streptophyta; class Magnoliopsida; order Solanales; family Solanaceae; genus Jaltomata; species Jaltomata sinuosa. The sequence continues at coordinate 538,521 of QJPP01007665.1, forward strand.
TGCTATATGTATACACAAAAAATTTTGGGATAATTTCAAATATGTACAATAAAATAATTAGTTTACAATAAATATAGCCAAGTTTTTTTACAAAAAAAATAGCCTAAAAATGAACTAGCCACAAAAAAGAATTACAAAAAAAGTAGCCGCATATATATATGTAATGTATCGATATTGTATAAAAGCTGTGTAATATATCAATATTGTATAAATGATGCATAAACGTATCTCGATATTGTATAAATAATATATAAACATATATCGATATTATATAAATAATATTTAAATGTGTATCGATATTGTATAAATATATATGTAATGTATCGATATAGACACCCGGACAACAAACGTTTACATATTCTGATATCATTTTAAACCGTATAATCACAATGCATCAAAAAAAGAGTAGAAACTACTTAATTCTTAGCAAAAAAATGAAATAAACGAAATATCCTTCTATACAAAGACCAATGTTCAAACCAAACTCGCCATATAGCGGTCTGGCTTTCCTTTTCCTCAATATCTGTTCTTTGAAGAATATCAAAACATAGACATCAAAAGGTAAACACGAATTCTGACGAGACTTTGCTTGAATGATGTGGGATAGGTTATAGTGCACTTGGCAAAGCTTTCCGAGTGAACAACCCACTGTTCCACTACCCATAACTCCGTTCCTCATCTCTTCAATTTTTTGAGTTTCGTCATTAATGACAAGCTACAAGCTCCGACAAAATTGAAGTTCAAGTAAACCAACAAACAACACAGTAAAAAATAAACAGATTCTAATGACAGAGAAAATACCAACAAATCAACAATGAGTTTCATCTCCGGCCAAGTATTACTTCGGCGGCTATATTATCTTTTTAAGATCTGGCTAAAAAACATAATGAAAAAAGAAGAAGAAGAAGAAAGGAAGGGAGAAGGAGGCTTAATTTGGAGAAGAAAGAATGAATGGAGGAGAAGAAGAAGATGAGGAAGAACGAAAGGGGGAAAAGGAGCGAGCATATGGCCAAATGGTCAATTAAGGTAATAAATGAGTGATAATATTAAATGGGTTATTTTGGTTGTAAATAAGTTTGGTGGCTGACATTTTGTCTAATTTTTCTAAAATTTATTCATAATAATCGACGTATAAATTTAATTGGTATATACGATAATTTCAGTATGTATACATAAAGTTTATTTTATTTGTATACATAATAATATTAACAATAATTATAGTTGCAACTACATAATGTATATATAAAAAAATTAATATGCTATATGTATACATAAAATATTATTCATAAAAATTGACGTATAAATTTAGTTGATGTATACGATAATTGCAATATGTATACATAAATTTACTTATACCATCACTTTGATATGTTAAAGTCATAAAATCAATTCATAGTTTTAATTGTGTCACGATCCAACTATCGGGTCGTGCGGACACCTACTCTAAGCACCTAGATAGGCGAACTCTTACCACCCGATCCAACAGGTAATTGCGAAAAACAAATATACAATAAATAACCTCATTTTAATACATGAAAATATTTATAATTTACTGCGAAAAACCTCGTTTATAATACAAACTCCCTCCCTAGGTTTTTTTCTAAACAAGTACAAGAGCTACTACAGGAGTAAAAATAGAAATGTAAAAGGACACAGCTCCCACCATGGAAACAGGAGTAGAAGCTGCTGAAAATCACCGTCATTTTGTACCTATGAAACATCACCAACTCTGCAACCAGACTATACCCAAAAAGGTATATCAAGAGTAGAATCAGTACAAACACACGTACTGATAGGCATTATCGATCGATCCGAATTCACTCGTACCATCATATAAAAATCAAGGAAAATGCACAATTAATTAAAATACTTGCCCTTCAACATTCACCTTACCAAAGCCCAATATTAACCCAAGCCTGCCTATCCCTTTCGCTACCAACTCCACCACTATGAGACACTATGCTCTGACTCCTAGGACATTCCTAAGTCACCTTAACCCTTAGATTTCCCAAGTCACCTTGACACCTAGACTTTCCAAGTCACCTTGTCACCTAGACTTCCCAAGTCATCTTGTCATTACCCGATAATTACGCCCATACCCGGACTACTATTCCCTTACCCCAGTCAACCACAATGACTCAACAACCTAGAGTAAACTCCACTACTTAGTGACGTAGATCACAACCGTTGTACTGCCACCTACTAGTACAAAATCGCCCCAATGACCTTCAGGGCTACACCCTACAAGTAACAACAGCCTAGATTATAATCAGATCACAAGTTTCTTACTTAGTTTATCAATCGCACGTAACAAGTCTAACCTACATTGACAATTCTCAGTGGCAACAAACATGTACCCTATTTACATAACTCGGACCAAATAAGGATCTCTAGGACATCATTTATGTCAATAATGTGCGACCCCAGTTCACAGAAGAACCACCTTGTCACTTAAGCACACTAATTTGGTCCTTCAAAGACCAACTATATGCCAAATAATAATAATAATAAGTCTCGGCCCTCTCAGGAACTCAACATGTGAAGAACAATAAGTAATAATTAGACCCGTAATAATATAATTTCAGACTCTCAGTCTTCCTTCATAACTTATCAACCACATGAAACAGGTTCTACAACCAACTTAAACAATGAGCAAGTAACAATAGTATATGCCCTTTTATTCCTTCCCGTATCGATCAAGTGTCACGATCCAACTATCGGGCCGTGCAGACACCTACTCTAATCCACTTAGATAGGAGAACCCTTACCATCCGAACCAACAGGCAATGCAAAAAATAAAATAAACCATTAAATAAGTCCTTTAATACATGAGAGATCTTTTTACAAAATATTTGAAAAATCTTTGTACAACAACTTTAGAAATTACACAACCTTTAGAACTTGCGAAAATTTACTAATAATATAAACAACCTCCCCAGAACCTAGTCTAAGTCGGTACAAGAGCTTCTAACAAGATGACCTTATAACATAAGACAGACACAACTCCCATGATTAAAGGAAGTAGAAGCTGCTGGAAGATCACCGTAATCCTGAACCTGTGAAACATCACCAACCCTGCAACCAGACTAAACCCAAAAAGGTATAGCAAGAGTAGAATCAGTACAAACACACGTACTGGTAGGCATCATCGGCTGACCCGAATTCACTCCTACCATCATATAAAAGTCAAGATAAAATGCACAAGGTAAATGCTTCACCCATTTCAACATCATTTTTATCAATCCCCTCTTTCGGAACCGACCTTCCTAACCTTTCGCTACCAACTCCACCACCCTAGCCTTGACCCTGACATCTAGAACTTCCCAAGTCTCACTCATAACTAGACTTCTCAGAGTCGCCTTGTCACCCAGACTTCCCAAGTCACCTTTAACTTTTACCCCAGTCAACTACCTTGACTAAATATCCAGACTAAATCCGGCCAACTGCCCAACCAAACCACTTATACCCAAAGTATTACCTACAATTGTCCAGATTTTTCAGGACCTCTAGGACAGCTTTACCACCTGGTTATATTAACCAATAACCACACCCAGACTCTCAGCCTTCCTCTATATTTACCAACTACATGCAATTCACCTAACAACCATTGACACCTTCAATGACCACCATAGAGATACACCTAAATCCCTCCTTAGATCACATAACCCGAACCCTCTAAGGATCCTCCATCCATACCTAAGTGTTCAACACACTACCCCAGTATACACCAAGACCCACCCTTATATCATTAACCACGATAATTCATGACCATCATTAGTACACTTAATGGCATTAATTTTTGAGCACATAACCTCTTTTAAATAGTCCGGACCCATTCAGATCCCCCTAACACGTCTAGGTGTTAACATGACAAATTCGGTCTATACCAAGACCAATTAATAATCAACATAATAACCCGGTCTATACCCAGATCAACTAATAATTAACATAATAACCCGGTCTACACCAAGACCAAACTAATAACTAACATAATAACCCGGTCTACATCAAAACCCAACTAATAACCAATATCATAACCCGGTCTACTCTAAGACCAACTAATAACATAATATAACAACCCGGCCTACACCAAGACTAAACTCACAATATAATATAACAACTCAGCCTACATCAAAACCAAAATCATAATATAATATAACAATCCGGCCTACACCAAGACCAAACTCACAATATAATATAACAACCCGACCTACACCAAGACCAAATTTCACAATATAATATAACAACCCGGCATACATCAAAACCAAACTCATAATATAATAACCCGGCCTACATTAAGACCAAACTCACAATATAATATAACAACCCGGCCTACACCAAGATCAAAATGCAATATCATAATTTATAAACACAGTTCGGTCCACTCATAGAACTAAATCAATTACACAATGCAATGCAATAAGTAAATCCGTATCAGGCGTGGTACCCGAGCCAACCAGTTAGTATCCCATACCAGGCATGGTACCCGAGCCAACTATTAGTATATTTTGTACCAGATATGGTACCCGAGCTAACCGTTAGTATTCCCGTACCAGACATGGTACCCGAGCCAACCATTTATTATACCCGTACCAGGCGTGGTACCCGAGCCAACCGTTAGTAATTCCCATACCAGGTGTGGTACCCAAGCCAACCGAATGTCACATAGAAATCCAACAGTCACAACAATAAATAATCAACTTGTAAATCAACAAGCAAAATACATAATTTAATTTACCAGACTGTTAAACAGGACTATCAGACACTCCTAATCATCCCCTAAGAGTACACAAATACACAAGCATACAAGAATCAAACCATCACCTACCCTATTTCGGGTACACTATGAACCGTCAAATCCCGTCCGAAGACTAACCCCGATTCTCCCCTTTAAATATGCAGTTAATTACATTTATTCCTGACCCTCTTCCTAGGACAAAATACAACCTGGGAAAACCTTTCCCAGCCTTAGAACATAGCCAATGAATATCCTAATTATACCAATTAGTCTCTGAAACTTCCGTTCCTTGCACATTAGTTAATTACTAACCCTTTTCCGGTTCCCCAAACCTTTCAATCTTCTCGTTCTCACATTTATTAGCAAAATCACACAAATTAAGTAATGCCTAGAATATCACAACACACTATCCCAATTCTACCATTCCAACTAATCCAATAACTTAACAATTTCCTCCAGGCTCCGTGCCCGAAGGCCTAACCATGGATTCTTCCTTTCATTCTACACAATAATAAGAAAATGAAAGCGGTCAATCTACTTTTTGGAAGAAACCTAGCCTACTTGGATGCTGAGCAGCTATTCCATGCCCTTTCTGGTCCGTGAAGGCGTTCCCTGACGATTCTGCAGGTCTGAATTCGTGGTTTCTCATCCCTTTAGCTGGAATTCCTCCTCCCCGTGGCTCCAAAGCTTTGGAGTAGCCTAGGAGTTCTTCTGGAGCAACCCTCGTCTGTTTTTGACTAAAGAAGGGAGAATGGGATTATAAAACCCATTTCTGGGCTTTTTGGTTCCATCATTCCGCTATAGCGGACTGCCAATCGCTACGGCGGTACCGCTATAGTGACCTAAATCCCGCTATAGCGGACTCAATTTTTTAGCATGGACAGTTTTCAGTAAAATAGTCATAATTTTTTACTCGGGAAGTGGATTGATGAACGGTCGGTGGAGTTGGAAAAAAGACTCAGAGATCTTTAATTTGGTGTGTATTGGGACCCCTAACTCCTTATATTCTAGGAGTAAAGCACGTTTGAAGTTGACCCTATTATAAACTTAGCCCGAAACTAAATCGGTAAGGAAATTTTCAACTTAACTTTGTGCTAAGAGTATTGTATGATCTTAGTACATGCCAAATATACTCCCATGATAAAGAATTAATCCTAACTCTTATTACGAATGGGAGGCACCTGCCTTGATCACAGATATTTTTAGTAACGACAGAATATATCGTTACAACATATATCAATTTACCCGTCATTTATCCCCGAACAATCTCTAAGGCAGAAAGAAAAGAATGAACCAACCCTTAGAACCTTAACGCTTTACCATGAAAGTGTAGAAATAGCCTTACACGAACCACCAAACTCTCAAATCCCCCGAGTGTACCCAAGCTCAACAAAAATTTAATTTGATTCTGCTCTGTCAAAGAATTTCTTCCTTCGAGCTGTATGAGACCAGTTAGATTACTCCTCGAGTGCCCAAGAAATTTGGGGCCTCGTTGAAATACCAGAGCAAAAGGATTTCAAATATAACGGACCAAAACTTAATTTACACGCTATAAGGAATTAAAACTCGTTGTGGCAACCCAACCCGCTATAGCCGTCAGCACTCCGCTATAGAGATAATTTTTTCACTATAGTGAATGTCGCAATAGCGATGTGTTAACTGCTAGAAAGTCGTAAAGCTCCCCAAAAGTGCCCATTTTACAGCACACTTAATTTCTTGACGTTTTGAAATAATCCCTTCATGTCAACCTTCATACCGAGAGTTCTACTTACCCGATTTCAATTTCAAAAAGTCCCACGGACTCCTTTATGTCTTAGCTAAAAGGAAAACCAGCTCAATATAAGACATGTTACCCAATCCTCACTCGGATTTCCCTAGACCATACCTTGCTCAAAAATCATCCGAGACTAGCCTAGCATTGCAATTTTTAACTCCTAACCCGAGAAAAATCTTAACCTGGATAATTACACCCTAAACAATGATATACTGAATATTATATTACCAAACACTACACCGTATTTTCCCTTTGGAACTTCTACCTTATGACCCTTTTCACCCTTCCATGATCAACACATAAGGATAGACCATCTAGAGTATAACCAATAACCAATACACCATTATGGGTTTCATTAACGCATAGATTTTCCACCATTTCCTTTTATCGCCCGTGGATACTAATTCTTCTAATTCATGTACTAGCTCAACTAGCAATTTAAAATAATTCGGGAATGAAAAATAAAACAGGGAAAAACAGGACAGGGATTATGCCCTGCCCATCCTGCTATAGTGACTTGCACATTGCTATGGCGACCCCCAACAGTAGCAGCCCAGAAAATTTTCTATCTCTACAAAATTCCCTCACTCCTCTTCCCTGTTTTCATATTAACACATGAAATCACATTACGATCTTTAAATATAATCTCAAGACCAACCTCAACTATGCCTAGCTGAGAATTTAGCACCACATTATCATAAAATCAGTTATGAAACACCCCAAAACTGCACACAATATCACGTTCCCGCTATCGTGCACTACTAGTCCCTCTTTTCCCTTCCTATGGTTCCCAACCGATCGCGATTGTCCCGAAACCGGAGCTTCCCCATAGTCATCAATTACTTTTGTCCCCTTACCATCTGTACCAATGATAAGTTTATACCCGAATGTAATACAAACCATTTCAATTAAAGCATATCGCAATTTATCCCTAAAGTAAATCACAAACTTTAAATCCAGAATAAATTCAATGAAGTCACAATCATGAGTTACCATAAAAAATTTCTTACCACAATTCCCGCTATCAATCAATAATAACCCTTTTCCCCCATGGTTCCCAACCAAGTCCCGACTGTCCTGAAATCAGAGTTTCCGTACAGTCATAAACCTTGTTCCCATACCATTTTTACCAATGGCTAGTTCATTTCCGAATTGTAATACCACTTTACTGATCACTTCAAGTACACATAGAAAGTTATTACAAACCAAAGCACACAAAATGAAGTTATGACTCCTCCCGGACCAAAATATTCACAGCAAATCAAACAATTGCACACCACACATTTGCAGTTATTCAAACAACATCGATACACATAAGCACAATCTCAAGTCTCAAGCTTAAACACTCAATCAAATCAATTTCATTACCTTTTATTCACCTCATGGATGACCATTAGCGGATCCATCCATACCTTTACATAGCCTCCCCGGCCAGATACCAATTGGAACCTTCCTGATTCTAATTTCTCTTGCTTGTGTCATCTTAATCGGAGTCAAACAACATCTTTTTTCCTTGTCGAGATACCAATTGAAATCGAGAGATATCAATTAGACTCAACCCATACAAGCAAGTGACAAACCGCATGAAAGGAATAAAATAGGAGAGATGTTTCCTAGAATGTTTCATAGCTTTCCAAAGATTAGATGTGGACGTCAACACACCAATCCCCAGGACTCTATTCGACATTTTGCTCTTGTACTTGGAGACCGGTAACCTGAGCTCTGATACCATTTGTCACGACCCAACTACCAGGCCGTGCGGTCACCTACTCTAATCCACCTAGATAGGAGAACCCTTACCACCCGAACCAACAGGCAATGCAGAAAAGAAAATAAACCATTAAATAAGTTCCTTAATACATGAGAGATCCTTTTACAAAATATTTGAAAAATCTTTGTACAACAACTTTCAAAATTACACAACCTTTAGAACTTGCGGAAATTTACTAACAATATAAACAACCACCCCAGAACCTAGTCTAAGCCAGTACAAGAGCTTCTACAAGATGAGCTTATAACATAGGATGGACACAACTCTCACCATAAAAGGAAGTAGGAACTGCTGGAAGATCACCGCAATCCTAAACCTCTTAAACATCACCAACCCTGCAACCAGACTATACCCAAAAAGGTATAGCAAGAGTAGAATCAGTACAAACACACGTACTAGTAGGCATCATCGGCTGACCCGAATTAACTCCTACCGTCATATAAAAGTCAAGATAAAATGCACAAGGTAAATGCTTCACCCATTTCAACATCACTTTTATCAATCTCCTCTTTCGAAACCGACCTTCCTAACCTTTTGCTACCAACTCCACCACCCTAGCCTTGACCCTGACATCTAGGACTTCCCAAGTCTCACTCATAACTAGACTTCTCAGAGTCGCCTTGTCACCCATACTTCCCAAGTTACCGTTAACCTTTACCCCAGTCAACTACCTTGACTAAATATCCAGACTAAATCCGGCCAACTGCCCAACCAAACCACTTATACCCAAAGTATTACCTACCATTGTCCGAATTTTCCAGGACCTCTAGGACAACTTTACCACCTGGTTATATTAACTAATAACCACACCCAGACTCTCAGTCTTCCTCTATATGTACCAACCACATGCAATTCACCTAACAACCATTGACACCTTCAATGACCACCATAGAGATACACCTAAATCCCTCCTTAGATCACATAACCCGGACCCTCCAAGGATCCTTCATCCAAACCTAACTGTTCAACCGACTACCCCAGTCTACACCAAGACCCACCCTTAGCTTATTAACCACGATAATTCATGACCGCCATTAGTACACTTAATGACATCAATTTATTAGCACATAACCTCCTTTAAATAGTCCGAACCCACCCGGATCTCCCTAACACGTCTAGGTGTTAACATGACAAACTCGGTCTATACAAAGACCAACTAATAATCAACATAATAACCTGGCCTATACCCAGATCAACTAATATACATAATAACCCAGTTTACACCAAAACAAAACTAATAACCAACATAATAACCCGGTCTACACCAAGACCCAACATCATAACTCGGTCTACACCAAGACCAACTCATAACATAATATAACAATCCGGCCTACACTAACACCAAACTCATAATATAATATAATAACCCGACCTATACCAAGACCAAACTCATAATATAATATAACAACCCGGCCTACATCAAAACCAAACTCACAATATAATATAACAACCTGGCCTACACCAAGACCAAACTCACAATATAATAACCCAGCCAAGATCAAACTCATAATATAATAACCCGGCCTACACCAAGACCAAAGTGCAATATCATAATATATAAACACAACCCGGTCCACTCATAGAATCAAATCAATTACACAATGCAATGCAATAAGTAAACCCATACCAGGCGTGGTACCCAAGACAACCAGTTAGTATCCCATACCAGGCGTGGTACCCGAGCCAACCATTAGTATATTTCATACCAGGCATGGTACACGAGCCAACCGTTAGTATTCCTATACCAGGTGTGGTACCCGAGCCAACTATTTGTTATACCCATACCAGGCATAGTATCCGAGCCAACCGTTAGTAATTCTTGTACCAGGCGTGGTACCCGCTGCAACCGAATGTCACACAGAAATCCAACAGTCACAAAAATAAACAATCAACTTGTAAACTTACAAGCAAAATACACAGTTCAATTTACCAGACTGTTAAACAGTGTTAAACAGGATTATCAGACATTCCTAATCATCCCCTAAGCAATGCACCTCATACAAATACTTAGATAAGAATACACAAACACACAAGCATACATGAATCAAATCATCACCTACCCTATTCCGGGTACACTATGAACCGTCAAATCTCGTCTGAAGACTAACCCAGGTTCGCCCCTTTAAACATGAAGTTAATTACATTTATTCCTGACCCTCTTCTAGGACCAAATACAACATGGGAAAACTTTTCCCAGCCTTAGAACACACCCAACGAATATCCTAATTATACCAATTAGTCTCCGAAACTTCTGTTCCTTGCACATTAGTTAATTACTAACCCTTTTCTGATTTTCCGAACCTTCTGATATTCTAGTTCCCACATTTATTAGCAAAATCACACAAATTTAGCAATGCCTAGAATATCACAACACACTATCCCGATTCTACCATTCAAACTAATCCAACAAATCAAAAATTTCCTCCAGACTCCGTGCCCGAAGGCCTAACCATATATTCTCCCTTTCATTCTACACAATAATAAGAAAATGAAAGTAGTCAATCTACTCTTTGGAAAAAAACCTAGCCTACTTAGATGTCGAACAACTGTTCCATGCCTTTCCTGGCTCCGTGAAGGCATTTCCTGATGATTCTGCAGGCCCGAATCCATGGTTTCTCATCCCTTTAGCTGGAATCCCTCCTCCCCATGGCTCCAAAGATTTGGAGCTGCTTAGGAGGGTTTCTAGAACAACCCTCGTCTGTTTTTGACTAAAGAAGGGAGAATGGAATTATAAAATCCATTTCTGGGCTTTCTGGTTCAGCCATTCCGCTATAGCGGACTGCCAACCGCTACGGTGGTAATGTTATAGCGACCTAAATCCCGCTACAGCGGACTCAATTTTTCAGCACGGACAGTCTTCAGTAAAACAATTATAACTTTTTACTCGGAAAGCGGATTGATGAACGATCGGTGGCATTGGAAAGAGGACTTAGAGATATTTAATTTGGTGGGTATTGGGACCCCTAACTTTTTATATTCTAGGAGAAAAGTACGTTTGAAGTTGACCCTAGTTTAAACTTAGCCCGAAACTAAATCGTTAAGGAAGCTTTCAACTTAACTTTGTGCTAAGAGTATTGTATAACCTTAGTACATGCCAAATGTACTCCCATGATAAAGAATTAGTCCTAACTCTTATTACGAATGAGAGGCACCTGCCTTGATTGCAGATATTTTCAGTAACGACGGAACAAGTCATTACACCAAGGATCCCTATACCAACACCTAGTGTTAACATGTAATACCGGTCCACCACATGACCAATCCCATAATTAAGTAACAACCCGGTTTCTCAAGGACCAATATACACAATTACAAATTCAGCAATCAACCCGGCTCACTCATGGGATCATCGACAAACACAATCAATAATGTATATTAAACCCGTATTAGGCATGGTACCCGAGCCAACCGATATAGAACCTGTACCAGGCGTGGTACCCGAGCCAACCAATATAGAATCTGTACCAGGTGAGATACCCGAGCCAACCGATATAGAACTTGTACCAGGCGTGATATCCGAGTAAACCGTTAGTATCCCGTACCAGGTATGGTACCCGAGCCAACCAATTATGTACTATGTACCAGGCGTGGTACCCGAGCTAATCGAATGTCACACAGAAATCCAACAGTCACAAACAATGAACAAAACACACTTATAAACCCACAAGCAATAACACCTAGGTCATTTCACAAGACTGATAATCGGACACTTAGACATTCACAAACCACTCCCTAAGCATGCAACTCATACAATACTTAAGCAAAAGCACACGAATATAAAATGCATAAAGGGAATTAATAACCATCACCTACCCCTATTTTGAGTACATAAACTCAATCTTGAATCCCGTCCGAAGACTAACCCCAGTTCACCCCTTAACACATACTAGTAGATACATCCATTCCTGACCCTCCTCCTGGGACCGAAATACAATATAGGAAGACCTCCCCTAACCTTGGTAATTCATCCATCCTAGTTATTCCACTTTTTTATGCAAATTTATTTCCAAAAATACCCTTGTCGCGCCTCATTTTTCTCGCGAAAAGTGGGCCATCGACGTGACAACTCTCTTTAGGATAAAAAGAGTGAAGAGTCACCACCTAACGAATTAAAGGCGCGTTAGGGCACCATCTAAACTAACTACGATTAAATTAAATTAAAGTCTACGTCACCAGAAATCGGGTAAGGGTTCAAGTTACCTCGAAAGGAAGGTGTTAGGCACCTTTCGAGGTCCACAAATGTGGGTCCCTGCCGAATTCGTTATTTATGTGGGAGGTTCGTGATAAACAAAAGTCGGTTGATCTTATTTAGAAATTTAAAAGGCTATGACTAAGCATGCAAACTTATTCTTTATTTAAACAAGTAAATAACATAATTCAAACAAATTTAAATAAAACTAGGTGATTAGGCATGCTAATTTCTTTTATTAATTAAACTACATCATACGATATTAAAATAAAAGAAGACAAAAGATGAAAAATACGTTGGATAAATTTCACTTAGTAGAAAAATGAGTTTGAAAATAAACAACAAATTCACTTTAGAAAAATAAAATAAATACCTTGTGTGAATAAATTCTTTCACTATAAAATACATTTATAAATTAAAGATAGGAGCTAAAAAATAAAGTAACATCCTACCCATTCCATGTAAATACACTCAATAAAATAAGCGTAATAAGCAAGAGTGGTTAATTAGAGAGACAAAGACATACCTATTAGCTTCCAACAAATTACTTTAAAAGGGCGAAACTAAATAGGAAAAGGAAAGTATTACACAAATAAAGCGTAAAGATGAGGAACAACGAAAACTAACCTGGCTGCTTCCAGAGTGCAAGAACACTTCTAACTACTCTACATATTACACATAGAGTGAAAAATACAACATAGACTAACCTTTTGCGACGTGCAGATAATGGACAAAATACCATAATTCGTGTAATCTTCGTCTTCCTTGAACTATACAGACTCTAGTGAGCTCCTTTACTTTGTAGGGTGACAACAAATTGGAGGATGATAAACTAAAAATTAAACTTTTATTAAAGTAAGGATAAACTGCAAATAATGAAAAACTTATTAGTAATATATAGGCCACCTCACTTTTGGTGGCGAATTAATGTAAGAAATTAATAAAAATAAGTAAGTAAATCAACAATACATAAAGTAAAAAAAGGTAGGGAGAGAGAGTATGCGGGATCAGGATGACAAGGCTGAAAATGGGCCCAATGCGATGTTACTCTCTCTATTCTATTTTGATGATCAAACTCTGTTAAACGCCTTAAGATAAGACGAAAAGAATTCTTAAGGAAATTATTCAAGAGTACTAAGTAAAATATTTCAATATTTGAAAGTCATGTGAGGCTAAAATAAATTGTATCAAAGTATGTCGATAATTTAACATAATTATAAAAGTTGTCAAGTATTTGAGGCCTTAAAAAGTATGACGTACAAAATTAGAAAAGAGAGGAGTAACGAGGTGCTTTCTTTTTATAAAGCTTTATGTGCTTCATACGGGAAGTCAGCTATAGCCTGTCTTTTTTCATCATTTCCCAAAACGTACTTGATCCTCACTTGGGGGCGACTAACTCCGTTTGAGCTTCGCCTCGCGCATTGATCCCATTCGTCATGATTCCAAGCGATGTCATCTCATTATGATATACATGTAAGAAATATTCAAATAGATGAGAGTATATATGTTCTTAAGGTTTAACTAATTAAACAGATAATCAAGCGATAAAGACTTTTGATCAACGTAAGTACACAAGAATGAAAAGGGTTTTAAAAATGAGTGTTTTCAACTCTTTTTCCCTTTTTACTAGACAACGGGATTTGAAATAATTTATATCTCACCTCGCTCTTTCCACATGTGATTAATTAATTAAAGGGACCTAAATACTCATTAAATAAAACGTTGAAGTGATGAGAAAGTACTCAAAACTTAGCCAAGACAATTTAAACAAAACTACTACAGAAAACATTCAATGAAAATGGCTACAATTCTTAAAATCTAAGAACGATAACAACTGTACCCAAAATGATTTGACCAACACATATTGTTATTTAGACAGTCAGTTAATTACTATCTCATGCTCATTCTTTAACTAACAAATTCACTTTCACAGAAAATAAATACATAACAATCATTAAATAGTTTTTTCTTTTCTTAAAAAAAATTAGTGATATGTGAATGCATGTATAATATAGGAAGGACATTCTTAATTAACATGGGCAAATAACTTTTTATAGCCAATAATCTCACTTCTAGCCAAACAATACAAGATGAACCAATTTAATTGAAGCAGGACATCAAACCATTCGTGAGCAAAAATGAGTTAAGAGAAGGAAATGGACCTTAAAGCAGAAAACTTTGTTCAATTTCTAATAAAAGGAAGCACCCGGTTGCATCTCGGCTGGTCCCGAATCCATCGATAATTTAGCAAGTGTTTCGAACGTAAGAAATCCAGAATGCTAAACGCAGCAAATCAATAGCAATTCAGTCAACTTGAGCAATAGTATTCCAGAACCAACATTCAATTTCCGATACTTGAAGATCACAAGAATGGCTATCTTTGCCTTGGCTTAATGAAAAATGATATATGTACATGGCTGAATCTGTAGGGTGTGGTGTCGTTTTAGTTGTTCATGGAGGGGTTGGAATGGTCTGTGAGTGACGAGCGCCATAGGTGATGGAATTTTGTGAGAGTGAGGGAGTGCTTTTGGTGTGATGTGCGTGTGTGCTGTTGCGTATGTTGTGATTGTTTGAGTGTGTGACAGTGGAAATTATGTTCTTGGTCTAAAAAAATGTCAATATAGGTCTAGCTTTTTATAGAGGGACAAGAAAAAGAAACGTTGGGGAAAGAGATAAAAATGGTAGAAGAAATTTGTGCTCATCTTTTCCTTGATTTCGGAGAGACAAGAAAACTTAAATAAGGAAATTAAGATAATTGAAAGACAAGGACTGAGGTAGGATGTTAGTAAAATAGGTAGAATTGATTTGGAGTGATTTTTGAAAATACTAAGATTCTTCACATGAAAGGAAAAATAGCGAGGAGAATTTTTCTGAATATTTAAAAGATTTGTCAAAATTTGAATTTGAAACTTGTACCCAATAAAAATATTATTAAATATAATAACTCAACAATTATACTTTTTAATCAAAAGTGATTCACCAGTTTTACGATAAAACGAATAATAACTTTAAAATATTTGCGGCTAGTATTTATAAAAAAAAAGATAAATGCAAAAGAGTAAGTAAATAAAATAAAATATTTTTGCAAGTGAATAATAATAATAATAATAATCGTAAAATAGTACTAAAGTAATGCATATAATATTTAATAACACAAAATCTTATAAAAGTAAGTAAAACAACGTGTTTGGCCTCATGAACAAAATAGACGCTCGAATGAGTAAAAATGATGAAAAGGAGGGACAAAATTGGGTGTCAACAACCCTTTTTAACTAGTCATTTAATTACCAAGCATTCCCAATTTCTCGAACCTTCCCGACATTCTAGTCCTGAGATTCCATCATCATACTACACATAAGAATCATAAATAACCCAGAATGAAAATACATCACCCCGATATTATCAATCCTTAATCAATAAACCAATCAAATCATACAATGTTCCTCCAGACTCGATGCCCAAAGGCCTAAGCATGACTTCTCCTTTCCATCTATACAATAATACGAAAAGAAACAGGTCAATATCTACTCAAGGTGAAGAAAATCTAGCCTACCTGGATGCCAAGCAGCTGCATAATGCACTTTCTTGCTCTGTGAAGGTGTTCCCTGACGATTGACAAGCTCGAAATCTGTGGTTTCGCATCCTTTCAGCCAGAATTCCTCCTCCCCGTGGCTTTCAAGCTTTGGAGCAGCCTAAGAGGGTTTTTGGAGCAACCTTCATCTATTTTTGACTAAAAAAAAGGGAGAATTGGATTATAAAACCTGTTTCTAGGTTTTCTGGTTCCGTCATCCCGCTATAGCAGACTGCCAACCGCTACGGCGGTACCGCTATAGCGACCTAAATCCCGCTACAGCAGACTCAACTTTTCAGCACGGACAGTCTTCAGTAAAACAGTCATAACTTTTTACTCGGGAAGAGGATTGATGAAACGGTGGCATTGGAAAGGGGACTCAGAGATCTTTAATTTGGTGGGTATTAGGACTCCTAACTATTTATATTCTAGGATGAATGCTCATTCGAAGTTGACCCTAGTCTAAACTTAGCCCGAAACTAAGTCGGTAAGGAAACTTTCATCTTAACTTTGTGCTAGGAGTATTGTATAACCTTAGTAGATACCAAATATACTCTCATACTAAAGAATTAATCCTAACTCTTATTATGAATGAGAGGCACCTGCCTTGATCGCAGATATTTTCAGTAACGACGGAACAAGTCATTACAATAGATACCAATTTACCCATCATTCGTCCCCAAACGATCTCTAAGGCAGAAGGAAAAGAATGAACCAACCCCTAGAACCTTATTGCCCTACCATGATAGCGTAAAAATAGACGTACGTGAACTACCAAAACTCTCCAATCCCCCGGGTGTACCCAAGCTCAACCAAAATTTAATTCGATTCTGCTTAGTCAAGGAAATTTTTTGTTTGAGCTGTACGAGACAAGTTAGATTACTCCTCCTCGAGTGCCCAAGAAATCTGGGGCCTTGTTGAAATACCGAAGCAAAAAAAAATTCAACCATAACGGACCAAAACTTAATTCCCATGCTACAATGCTGACCGTCGTTGACTTTTGCTATAGCGGTAATTTCTCTGCTATAGTAGAGGTTGTAATAGCGGCAGTTGACACGGAACATAAAGTTGCCCAAAAGTGCCCATTTTACAACACACTTAATTTCTTGACGTTCCAGAATAACCCTTTCACGTCAACCCACATACCGAGAGTTCTACTTACCCAAATTCGATTTCAAAAAGTCCCTCAGACTCCTTTATGTCTTAGCTAAAAGAAAAAACTAGCTCAATACAATACACATTACCCAATCCTCACCCATATTTTCCTAGACCATACCTCACTCAGAATCATCCGAGACTAGCCTAGCCTTAAAATTCTAACTCCTAACCCAAGATGATCTTAACTTGGGCAATTATACCCTAAATAATGATATACCAAATATAATATTACCAAACACTACACCGTGTTTTCCCTTTGGGACATCTATCTTATGACCCTTTTCAACCTTCCATGATCAACACGTAAGGATAGACCATCTAGAGTATAACCACTAACCAATACACCACTATGGGTTTCATTAACGCATAGATATTCCACCATCACTTACATTAGTCTATTTAACCTTCATCAATCCATCATTTATAACTAATCAACTTTTTAGTTATCACCCGAGGTCAAGCTATGCTTATTTAGCCTCGCAACTAGCTTATAACTAGTCAAATTACCGACTCAACATGTCTCAATCACTCAAGAAAAATAATAGCCAAGTAATACCATATCTACCCATTTCCTTTTATCGCACATGGGTATTAATCCTTATAATTCATGCGTTAGCTCACATCTCAACTAGCGATTTAAAATAACTCGGGAATGAAAAACAAAAAGGGAAAAACAGAACAGGAATTATGCCATGTCTATCCCGCTACAGCGACCTGCACATCGCCATGGCGACACCCAACAGTAGCAGCCCAGAAAATTTTCCATTTCTGCAAAATTCCCTCATTCCTCTTTCATGTTTTCAATATTAACACATGAAATTGCGTTGTGGTCTTAAAACAAACCTCAAGACCAACCTCAACTATGCATAGTTAAGAATTTAGCTCCACATTATTACAAAAATCAGTTACGAAACACACAAAATCATGTACAATAACACATTTCCTCTATCGTACACTACCAGCTCCCCATTTTTTCTTTCTATGGTTCCCAACAAATCCTGACTGTCCCAAAACTGGAGCTTTCCCACAGTTATCAATCCCTTTTTGTTCCCTTACCATCTATATCAATGGTAAGTCTATACTCGAATGTAATGCAAACCATTCCAATTAAGGCATACCATAATTTATCACTAAAGCAAATCACAAACTTTAAAGCCAGAATAAATTTTCTAAAGTCACAATCATGAGTTAGCATAAAAATTTCCTTACCGACAATTCCCGCTATCAATCAATAATAGCCTTTTTTTCCCATAGTTCCCAACCAATCCTGACTGTCTTGAAATCGAATTTTCTCTATAGTCATAAGTCTTGTTCTTTATAGTCATAAGTCTTGAAACATCACCAACTCTCCAACCAGACTATACCCAAAAAGGTATAACAGGAGTAGAATCAGTACAAACACACTTATTGGTAGGCATCATCGGTCGACCCGAATCTACTCGTACTATCATATAAGAAATCAAGGGAAATGCACAATTAATTATAATACTCGCCCTTCAACATTCACCTTACCAAAGCCCAATATTAACCCAAGCCTACATATCCCTTCCGCTGCCAACTCCACCACTATGAGACACTATGCTCTAACTCCTCGGACATTCCCAAGTCAGCTTAACCCTTAGATTTCCCAAGTCACCTTGACACCTAGACTTCCCAAGTAACCTTGTCACCTAGACTTCCCAAGCCACCTTGACACCTAGACTTTCCAAGACACTTTGTCACCTAGACTTCTCAAGTCACCTTGTTATTACCCGATAATTACGCTCATACCCGAACTATCATTCCCGTACCCTGGTCAACCACAATGACTCAACAACCCAGAGGAAACCCCACTACTTAGTAACGTAGATCACATCCACCGCCACCTACTAGTACAAAACCGCCTCAATGACCCCCAGGGCCACACCCTACAAGTAACAACATCCGACATTATAACCAGACCACAAGTCTCTTCCTTAGCTTATCAACCTCACGTAATAAGTCTAATTGACATTGACAATTCTCAGTGACAATAAATTTGTACCCTTTTTACATAACCCGGACTAAACAAGGACCCTAGGATATCATCTATGCTAATAACGTGCGACCCTGATTCACAGAAGAATCATCTTGTCACTTAAGCACACTAACCCGGTTCTTCAAAGATCAACTATATGCCAATAATAATAATAATAAGTCTCGGACCTTTCAGGAACCCAACATGTAAAGAACAATAAGTAACAATTAGACCCGTAACAATATAATTTCAGACTCTCAGTCTTCCTTCTAAACTTATCAACCACATGGAACAGGTTCAACAACCAACTTAAACAATGAGCAGGTAACAATAGTATATGCCCTTTTATTCCTTCTCGTATCGACCAAGGATCCCTATACCAACACCTAGTGTTAATATGTAATATCCGGTCCACCCCAGGACCAACCCTACAATTAAGTGTAACAACTCGACCTCTCAAGGACCAACATAGACAATTACAAATTCAGCAATCAACCCGGCCCACTCAATGGATCATCGACAAACACAATCAATAATGCATATTAAACTCGTACCAAGTATGGTACTCGAGCCAACTGATATAGAACCTGTACCAGGCGTGGTACCCGAGCCAACTGATATAGAATGTGTACCAGGTGTGGTACCCAAGCCAACCAATAGAGAACCTGTACCAGGCATGGTACCTGAGCCAACCATTAGTATCCCGTACCAAGCGTGGTAACCGAGCCAACCAATTATGTATCCCGTACCAGGCGTGGTACCCGAGCCAATTAAATATCACACAAAAATTCAACAGTCACAAACAATGAACAAAACACACTTGTAAACCCACAAGCAATAATACCTAGTTCATTTCACAAGACTGATAATCAGATACTTAGACATTCACAAACCATTCACTAAGCATGCAACTCATACAATACTTAAGCAAAAGCACACGAACATACAATACATAAAGGGAATTAATAACCATCACCTATCCTCATTTCGGGTACATAAACTCAACCTTGAATCTCATTCGAAGACTAACCCCAGTTCACCCCTTAACACATACTAGTAGATACACCCATTCCTGACCCTCCTCCTAGGATCGAAATACAATATGGGAAGACCTCTTCTAACCTTGGTAATTCATCCATCCTAGTTATTCTACCTTTTTATGCCAATTCATTTTCGAAAATCCCCTTTTAACTAGTCATTTAATTACCAAGCATTTTCGATTCCGTGAACCTTCCCGACATTCTAGTCTTGATATTCCATCATCATACTACACATAATAATCATAAATAACCTAGAATAAAAATACATCACCCCGACATTATCAATCCCTAATCAATAAACCAACCAAATCATACAATATTCCTCCAGGCTCCGTGCCCGAAGGCCTAAGCATGATTTCTCCTTTCCGTCTATACAATAATACGAAAAGAAACAGGTCAATATCTACTAAAGGCAAATAAAACCTAGCCTACCTGGATGCCAAGCAGCTGCACAATGCACTTTCTAGCACTATGAAGGCATTCCTTGACGATTGACAAGCCCGAAATCCATGGTTTCGCGTCCTTTCAGCCGAAATGCCTCCTTCCCATGGCTTCCAAGCTTTGGAGCAGCCTATGAGGGTTTTTGGAGCAACCCTCGTCTATTTTTGACTAAAGAAGGAAGAATAGGATTATAAAACCTATTTTTTGGATTTTTGGTTCTGTCATTTTGTTATAGCAGACTGCCAACCGCTACGGCGCGACCTAAATCCCGCTACAGCGGACTTAATTTTTCAGCACGGACAATCTTCAGTAAAATAATCATAACTGTTTACTCGATAAGCAGATTGATGAACGGTCGGTGGCATTGGAAAGAGGACTCAGAGATATTTAATTTGGTGGGTATTGGGACCCCTAACTATTTATATTCTAGGAGAAATACTCGTTCAAAGTTGACCCTAGTCTGAACTTAGCCCGAAACTAAGTCGGTAAGGAAACTTTCAACTTAACTTTATGCTAAGAGTATTGTATGACCTTAGTACATACCAAATGTACTCTCATACTAAAGAATTAATCATAACTCTTATTACGAATGAGAAGTACTTGTCTTGATCGCAAATATTTTCAGTAACGACGGAACAGGTCGTTACAAATCGTCTAGATGATTATATGCTTAATAGAGTGTAGAGAAGATTATGAATTATATATTGCCTTTAAATTTTAAAAAAAAAACTAGAGAAAACAAGTAAGAAAGAAAACAACTAGAGATGATAAAATGTCTTTACTTCCACAGCTTTATGCTTTGTATCCATTGATCATATGGATTTGATTATAGTAACTTAAGAAAATAGTAATAGATTCTTATGAACAAGAAAGGGAAGCAATTTGTTTTCTCTTTTCTTTTATTTGTACAATCTCGTTTCGGAGTAGAATACCTAATAGAGTTTGCATGTGTTGAAATCGATTTTGTAGGTGGAGATTCTACAAAATCTGAATCACTATCACGATTTTTCACATGAATTTTGGTAAAACCTCTCTTACCTAATAAATTTAAATCAAAATCACTCGAAAATTTGAAGAAAAAGTTAAATCTAAATCAACAATATATATTCTCAAAATTTATTTTTTAGGGGCAAAAAAACACTAAAAAATGATGACAAATTTTTGAAATCAAAGATAATTTAGAGAAGAAGAAGAAATTATTTAAGAGAGAAGAAAAGCGAGAAGATTTAGGAGAGAAAAAAAATAGAACACATCAAATTCCAAGAAAGAAATATTCAAAATATTCATTAAAAAAATATTTGTAAATTCAAATAAGTTGGCTATAAAGTAGCCCATTAAATATAAAAAGATCATTAATTGCTATAAATAAATAAATGAGCTATTATTATCAATTTTATCTATGAGCTGTCATGCTAGATAAACTCTTAAACTTGACATGTATGGTGAGTTAGACACTCTAACTTAGCTAATGACTACATAGACATTTTAACTCGATAAACGTGTGCCTCTTCAACACAAGTAGTTAACGTGGCAAATTATGTGTCTCGTAGGTTATTGGGCATGACATATTTGGGGATATTTTCAAAAATATATACAGTTTATAAAAAATAATTATATGTACATAGCCCATAAAAATAACTACACCCGCATAGCTCATTTTTATATGATATATAATGTTATACATCTTTATAAAATATTATACATTCACTATACACAAATATACTGTATAAATGTGCATAACTGTGTATAAGAAATGTGTATATAT
This sequence comes from Jaltomata sinuosa, assembly GCA_003996215.1. Lineage (NCBI taxonomy): Eukaryota > Viridiplantae > Streptophyta > Magnoliopsida > Solanales > Solanaceae > Jaltomata > Jaltomata sinuosa. The sequence continues at coordinate 560,964 of QJPP01007665.1, forward strand.
ACATATTAACATTATTATACAACTTATACATAATTATACACATTTCAATAAATATGAGCCATTCTCATTGGTTATTAAGTGTGTATATATATATATATATATATATATATATAATAGGAAAATCTCACCTCAAAATTAAAATAGTATAACATTTTCAGTAGGGGAATGACATATTTAATCATAGATCTACCATGAACAACACAAGTAAAATAACATAGTGTTTAATAGGGAAATCACAATCCATCTTATACTCGCTCCGTTCACTTTTACTTTTATACTCGCTTCGTTCACTTTTACTTGTCACTTATTTTCTAATTGGATTTCCACTTTTACTTGTCATTTTTGACATATCAAGGAAGGACAACTTGTGTAGCGCATTGATTTTTAAACAAAGACTTAAATGACCGCCGACTTTTTCTAAAACCCTACCCCACCGGAATGACCTGTTCGGCCACTGGTCAGTCGCCGACGATGGCTGACCAGTGCCTCTCTCTCTCGTCTGACGACAATTTCCCATAATTACCTAACCCCAAGCCCAAACTACCCACCTATTTGCCTAGCGAGCCTGGAGAGTTGAAATCTCGTGATGCTACGGAGGATAAAGGTGATAGGACGAAAGGAAAAGCCACATATGCTAATTTAATAAAGCCTGATAATCCTACGAAGGAGGAGGAGAATATGGATTCGATTCCTTTTAGAAAACCTACAATCATTAATGGAGTGCATCGAGTTACATGGACTGAGGACGAAGTTAGTATGATGAATAAAATGGAGAATCTGGAATACGCTATCATAGGAAAGTTCTCCTATGGGTGGCCTGAACTGGAAGACCTGCAGGTTCAAATACCTAAACAATGCAACATTAAGGGAGATTGCAAAATTGGGTTACTGAGAAATAGGCACATACTAATGAGATTTAGCCGCATGGATGACTTTGTGAACATTATGGCCAAGAATGTCTACTATATTATAGCAAACGACGGATTAGCCTATCAAAGGAGACCCCTAATCTATGATGCAAAATTTAAACCGGACGAGGAAACAACTCAGGCCATGGCCTGGATCTCTTTTCCAAACTTACCTCCCACTTTCTTTGTAAAAGAATCCATTTTTTCAATAGCCTTAGCTGTTGGACAACCTCTACACCTTGATTTGGCTACTATAAATAAAACTCGACCTAGTTGTGCAAGGGTGAAAGTTCAGGTGAACCTATTAGCAAAACTACCAGATGTGATCGAAATTGAAGTGATAAACAATGATACAAAGAAAGCCAGAGTTGAACGCATTAAGATACAGTATGATTCTCTTCCTAAATATTGTTTAACGTGCAAACTACAAGGGCACAATGAAGATGAATGTAGAACTTTGCACCCTGAGTTGAGAAAGGTTGTGGACAGAAAAAATAAGGATGGTTTGGACACGGGCAAAGAACTAGAAGGGGAACAACAAGATTGGAGAAATGGATCAAAAGGGAAAACTATTACCAGGTGGAACCCCACCAGCAGGAGATTTAAATGGCATAAAGAGACTGGTCTTACCGAGGCAGGAATAGTTTCAACACCAAAGGAGGGCACTGTTTCCACCTCCAATGCTTTTGGAATCCTAGACCCAACAGGGGAAGAAGAAGGCAAAGAAGGTGCAACAGGGGTTAGTGCAACAGACACATGTATCACGTCTAAAGAGGCTAACAAAAACACAAAAAAGTACATGGAGGCAACGCTTACTAATGCAGATACTATCACAAGCTCAGAAGACAAGCAAACCAGCCCATCAGAGGCTACAAATGTAGTAGATAACAGCACAGAAGCAGAAGGGGATGACACAACCAACAAGGAGATAATAACAACAATAATAACAACAACAGTAGCCATAACAGATGCTGAAAATAGTACAAACAAGGAGCAAGCACAGAATAATAGTAAGGTCACAAGCCCACAGCTACAAGATGCATGTCCACCCCAACAGTTGCAGCCACAGCAGTCACAGTACCCACAGCAACAGACCCAGGGCCTGAGAGACAGTTTAGATAATCTGCAACATCAACAAAACAGCTTGAATAACACAGAAGTAATAAATGCAAAAGAGAAAAAATCAACACCACTGACAGAGTGGGGTATGGAGGAAGATAATGAGCATAGCCAAGCTACTTACCAGGAGCCTCAACATGTGGTGGTGACAGGCACAGAAATTACCATTGTTTCATCTGATGGGAATGAGCCTGATCCAGCTGACCCCAATAAATATGTAGTGGCAGTAATCCCAGAGCCCTCAGTAGTGCTAGACTATAGAACAGGATCCCCAATGCACGCCCTGCACAAGGTGGTCTCACATCAGGTCGATGAGATATACAATAGCAACAACAAGGAGAATAAAGAAATAAATGAAGGGCTTATAGAAGACAAGGAAGAAAGTGAATCCCAACAGAATTTGACACAAGCACAGAGAAAAGCTGGTTTGTCTCCACAGTTGGTGTCAAAAGGAAAGAAACAAAAGCACAAAGTAGATACAAGCACTATCCCAAGTAGGGTGATTCCCAGAAGCGGGGTAAAACCAATTAGTCAATGAGTTACAAAGCTTTGGTGTGGAATATAAGGTCTGTGAGAACTCAAAATGCCTTTCATAGAGTTCAGATGCTACACAGACATCACAAGTTCTTTTTTATTGCTTTAATGGAATCATTTCAAGAACCTAGACAAATTCAGAAATACAAGAGAAGGCTAGGCATGCAATATGAAAATTATAATCAGAATGGGAAGATATGGATCTTTGTGCAGGATCACATTCATGTGGGGGTGATATCTGATTTTGAACAACAGCTTATTCTACAGCTTTCCTTGCAGGATGGAAAAGTTTTGATCACAACCTTAGTTTATGCTAAATGTGATGCTCATGATAGGTTGGCTTTGTGGGAAGACATCTACTCTATAGGCCATAATATCAGCTTACCATGGTTTGTTGGGGGGGGGGGGGGGATTTCAATGTTGTATTGGGGGCAGATGAGAAGATTGGTGGTTTGCCAATTTATCCTCAGGAATATGAGGACTTTCCTTTTTGCATCAACTCCTGTGATTTATTTGATTTGAATTTCAAAGGTAGCCCATTCACATGGTGGAATGGGAGGGCTGATGGAGAATGTATCTTTAAAAGACTTGATAGAATTCTCATTAATCAAGCTTTCTTGGACCTGTTTGGAGGGGTTGGCTTACAACATCTAGCCAGGACTGGGTCTGACCATGCTCCTTTACTATTCTCCTGTTGTGGTCAAGCTCAACATTTTATCAAGCCATTTAAGTACCTGAATGTTTTGGTCAGAGCATGCAAAATTTAATGATATTGTTAGGTGTAACTGGGTGGCACTTGAATCAGATGACATTTTTATAAAGTTGAAGCAAAAAATGAAGAATACAAAATTGGCACTGACTACTTGGAGCAGGGAGAGATTTGGAGACATCTTTAAGCAACTTTCTATAAGAGAGGAGATTATCAGGCTAAAAGAAGAATTGTTTGAGGAACACCCCACATCTGTCAACAGGGAAGTACTAAAGAGAGCCCAGGCTGAACACATGAAATACTTGCACTATGAAGAAGAATTCTGGAGAGAGAAAGCAGGAATCCAATGGTTTACAGAAGGAGATAGAAATATGAGGTTTTTTCATAGCCTGGTGAATGGTTGAAGGAAGAGGTTATCTCTAACTAGAATGCTTAAACAAGATAGATCCTGGACAGAAGGTGAAGAATAATTGGTGGAGGAAGCTGTTTCCTTTTATAAGGAACAATTCACAGGGGTTTCAGGTGATGGTGATCTCTTCTTACTATATCTGGTTCCATCCATCATTACTGCTGATGATAACAGTGCCCTTAATGTTATTCCTTCTGCGGAGGTTTCACAGGACACTTCTATCAACACTGCTGGGATATTGTTGGAAGTGATATTGTTGATGTTGTGCTCTCTTTCTTTAATGGAAGTACATTGCCCAAGGCTATTACACACACCAATCTGGTCCTACTACCTAAAAAGGAGGTGACTCAGAGTTTCACTGATTTGAGACCTATCATCTTAAGAAATTTTATCAACAAGGTAATCTACAGGATATTGCATGATAGATTGGAAGGATTCTTGCCCAAGCTCATCTCTCAGAATCAATCTGGTTTTGTAAAAGGAAGGAGCATCACTGCAAATGTTCTACTGGCTCAAGAAATTATCACTGACATCAGGAAGAGAGGAAAGCCTGCAAATGTTGTAATTAAGCTAGATATGGCTAAAGCATATAACAGAGTAGACTGAAACTTCTTAGTTAAAGTGTTGGAAAAAATGGGATTTGACAACCTGAACTGGAGACTAGTTGCTAATAACTGGTATTCAGTGCTTATTAATGGTCAAGCTTATGGTTTCTTTCACTCTACCAGAGGAGTTAAACAAGGGGATTCTTTATCCCCTGCCCTATTCATTTTAACTGCAGAGGTGTTGTCTAAAGCCTTGAATAACCTATTTCATAACAGGGAGTTCAGGAGCTTTGGATTACCTAAATGGAGTGATGATATCAATCACCTTGCTTATGCTGATGATACCATTATTTTTGTAGCTGCAGAAAAGAAATCTTTGAAACTAGTTATGGAGATACTTCAGTTATATGAGAAGCAATCAGGGCAGATGATCAACAAAGCAAAGAGCTTCTTCTATATGCATAACAAGGCAACACACTCTGCTAGATAGGAGGTTGAGAATGTAACAGGTTTTTCAAAAGGGAATTTTCCCCTTACATACCTGGGGTGCCCAATTGGACATGCAAAGAAGAGGAAGGTTCACTTCAGTGATCACATTAAAAAGGTGCAGAATAAGCTTAAAGCTTGGAAGGGCAAGATGTTATCTTTTGGAGTTAAATCTGTCCTAATTAATAATATCTTGCAGAGCATGCCTATATACTTGTTATCTGCCATTGTTCCCCCAAAGTGTGTTATTTAACATCTTCATAGAATCTTTGCCAAGTTTCTATGGTCTTTCAGTGAAGAAAGAAAGAACAAACATTGGGTTTCGTGGAGCGAGATTTGTCTACCTAAAGAAGAAGGAGGCTTGGGTTTCAGGTCTTTGTTTGATGTCTCCAAAGCTCTATTTGCGAAACTGTGGTGAATTTTCAAGACCAAAAAGTCTTTATGGACAATCTTTATGTGGAACAAGTATTGCAAAAGGCACAGACCTCAAATTGTAGAATGGAAAGGAGGGTCTCAGATATGGAAGTACATGCTTGAAGCTAGGGACTATATTGATCAGGAGATCTGGTGGGAACCCAGATGTGGTCACTCCAGCATTTAGTTTGATAAATAGACCAAATTAGGTGTCCTATATTTTTATTTGCCTGTAACTAACAATAATTTGTCCAACTTAGAAGATGTGCAGAAGCTAATGCTACTGGGAAGATGGAATGAGCCACTACTACAACAATTATTCAATGAAGAGGTTTGTAATCATATTATTCATGAGCTGACTGTGGTAGAAGGGACTGATGAGTGGGACAGACCTTGGTGGATGCTAAACAGCAATGGAAAATTCTCTGTGAGTAGTGCATGGGACTTAATGAGATCCAAAGGTGAAATACAGGTTTCCATGAAAGAAATTTGGATCAAAGGAGTCCCATTCAAAATTTCTTTCCTTCTCTGGAGGCTGTGGAAGAAAAGAATCCCTATTGAGGAGTTCTTGGTCAGGATTGGATTGGTAAATAAGATCAAATGCTGCTGCTGTGACAACAATGAACAGGAAACCATAGAGCATCTGTTTATACTATGTCCTGTTGCTACTATGATCTGGAAAACTTTTGCAGAGGGAGCTGGCTTGCAGGGCCCATTTTTGCAACTTAAACACACCATTTTTAAATGGTGGAGAGCTGATTGTGTTAGCAAATTAAAGCCCCTGTTTAAGGCTATGCCAGGATTTATTTTATGGCAAATCTGGAAAAGAAGAAACATTATTTTCCATGGAGGAAGGATGTCAATCCATACCATGTTTGTGGAGGTCAATAGGAATGTGCATTCGTTAGCAGTAAGCAGATATCCCTGGCTGAAAGAGATTCCTAATCAGTGGCCAGATTTGGTTAATTTCTTTGAAAACTATGTCCCTAGACTGGATTACAAGATTATTTACTGGAAGATGCCAGATCAAGGAAGCTACAAGTGCAACTGTGATGGGGCTAATAAAGGGAACTCAGGTCCTAGCTCTAGTGCTTTTTGCATTAGGGATGGGAATGGTGATTATGTCTATGCAGAAACTACAGGAGTTGGGGAAGTATCTATCTTGATTGCAGAGGCAAGGGCAATAAGATATGGGCTTGAATACTGTGTCACCATGAATCTACTACCAATGATTCTAGAAACAGATTCGTTAACAATGAAGAACGTTTTAGACGGCATCTGGATTGTACCATGGAATATTATTATGGAAGTCAAGCAAATAAATCTCCTGAGAACTAACAAGCAAGTGGAAGTGAAACATATCTTCAGGGAAGGAAACAGCCTGGCGGACTTTTTGGCTAACCAGTTTTTTGATTTTGCAGGTACATCAAGAAAAACATACAACACAATGCAGGAAATCCCTTCTCAAGGAAAAGCAATCATAAACATGGTGAAGAATCTAATATCAAATTTGTACATCACAAAATGGCAAAACAGGGAATGCGTGAGGCAAGAGGCAAACAAATCCTAAACACAAGCCAATCTCATTAAAGGGTCTTACCTGGATATCTGGAGGGGTAGTAATCAGGTTTCCTATTTCAGAGCTGGATCTGGACTTATAAGCTATGGATGGACCTTCGAATTCGACTTCCTTGGCAGTGGTATTAACCTCCTCTGAGTTTCATTCTGCTGGAAGGAAGAAGACGGAGTAAATCCATAACTTATAAAATCTTTTTGTTGATCTGAAAGTGGGGAAAAGCTTACCTCGGTCCCTCTGCTTTGTGGTTGTTGATATAGAGATGAAGAAGTCCTCTTTGGGCTCGATTTCACGATGTTTGTGAGATTTAAAACGTCACTGTGAAATACACCCAAGTTATGTGTTATACACATCATAGCTGAAGGATGGCTGCTCGCGTGGAGCTGATTTTCCACTTTCCTATGTTCGTCTACCAAACCAATTAATTCCTTGGTTGAGAAAAACGGAGAAGATGAACAACTCTTGGTGCCTACCGGAGATTTCCTTTTTTGTTTCCTTTCTTAGCTTTTGTTCTAGATTTTTCTTTTCTGTCTTTTGTTTTGGGCCTGGATCCTTTTTGATCCGGGTTTTGGACCTCTTATTTATTTTATTTCTGTGAGAATAAATTGGGCTTTGCCCGACTTTAAAAAAAAAACTTTTTTTCTTCATATTTTACCCTTATCATTAATTGTTTATTCTCCAAACTAATTTCAACACACAATAATAACCATCAATTAATAAGGGTACTATGATAAAATAGTCATGTTAATAATTATTTTCTTAATGAGTGTGCCAAGTTAAAAAGTGACAAGTAAAAATGAACGGAGGAAGTAAAAAATAAGAAGATTACACAAGTAAAAATATTGTCCATACAATTATTGTTATTGTTATGATACTCTGTATCAGATTTAAACAAAAATTAGTAGAAATTATTACATCTTAAATCTAAAAAATAAAACCTTCTTTTTCATAATGCCAACGAAAATAAAATTTTCATCCCAATTTTAAAGAAATAAACTCTAAATTTAATTGAACAATCATCTACAACACATAATTCCATAATATATTTAGAAATTTAAAGGAAGTCCATATTGGAACATTGCTTAGTGACCTGTAGCCTAACTTCTTCGGTGGCATAATTACACTTCAATAGTTGTCCATCGAAGTGAAAGCAGGGATCGAAAAAGTGAGTTATAAATGTAATTATTTATTAAGGTGTAATAATTTTATCTCAATACTTATATAGTGTAAATTTTTTTATTTTATATGAAAAATTTAACTATCTAATAGACGAATGAAAACACGCGAAAAATATTTTTCTGAAATTTGAATCGAAGTCAAGTGTCAAATTCGAACATTTTATTAAGAGTTGAGGTATTTAATTAAAATATAACTTAATTCAAGTGTCTATTGATAAATATAAGAGATTTGAGTATCTATTAAGGGTATGTTTGGCATGGAAGAAAACATTTTAAAAAATATTTTTTTATTTTCTTGTGTTTGATTGGCCAAAATTCTATTATAAACTAAGACGCTTTAGAAATAAAGTTACATTCAATATCTGAATCATCAAGACTAATTAATGTGGATGTCCAATTAATGTCTACTTATATCTTAGACATGGGTGCATCTATGTGTATGCGTGTATATGTATTAAATAGAATATACATTAATGTTGATATCGGAATAACAAAAGATCGAAGGGTGCCAGCGGCAAATGGTAAAACGTACCGCTCATGCAATGAAGGTTTAAATCTCGTCTGCAGCACTTGTTGCGTACGTATCCATAACAATGAGTATTAAATTTTAAATGTCACATAAATATTAATAAAAATATATTTAATACTGTAGTAATTTTTTAAAAAAAATAATTAAGTTTTTAAAAATGATGGATATTATTATGTTAAAGTTTTTGAAATTTAAAGATTATTTTGATCTTTCATCAACGCTTTCATAGATTCGATCGTGATTTATAATTATAGCTTTCATACCTGTTTGTTTCTTTTTTATATATTTTTTTTTATCATCTTCCAGATAAAGAACGAACAAGAGTAAGAACAAAGTTGATTCAAATCTTTGCACTAAGAGAAAATGATTGGTTGAAGATACAATTTTTTATCTTTCAGCACATTAATTAAGGCAAACAAAATATGAATGTAACGATATTAAATGATTTATACATGCTTGAATTTTATCATTTAGAAAATAAGTCTTCTTATTCCTACCAAAGAAAAAAAAAAGAAGATGGAGTGCTTAATAAATATCTTTAATCTCAAAAAATTTAAAAGAGCACATTATTAAATATGCATATTCAATTTTATCTATAAAAATTAAAAAATAAAATAACTTGAATCATAATCCAAAATTGATAAAATCCAACCCATTTATCTTATTTAAACAATATGACATCTGAAACCTCCAGATCCTGAATTCACCTCTGATCTTAGATTACCTAAACTATTTATTACTGCAACCACCATTGACGGCGATCGCTTGATCTTCCTGTGATGAAATCAAATAAGATAACTTCTTCATACATATCAACAAAAAGAAAAGATGATTTATTGATATTATTTCTGCATAATGGGCAAGTCGTGCGTCCATAACAAAGCCATCTATCAAGGCAAACTCTATGAAAAAGATGATTGCATCTTAGCTCTCTAACTTCTCCTTCTTCTATTTTGCATAGACAAACTGCACATTCTACTGAATCCAAAGTTCCTGCAAATAGAAGGCGGAACTAGAATTTTAAATTTATAAATTTTGAACTTGCCATCAAACATGTAGTTCATTTAAATTGTATGGGGTTCATAATAAAATTTATACATACTTTCTCCGTTTCAATTAAAGGACATTTTGATATATTTAACATATCTTTTATAAATTTAACATTACAAAAAATTAAAAATTACTTTCTTAAACCTCGTGTTAAGTCAAAATAGAACAAGCAAATTGAAACAGTTTCTTAATATAAATACAGAACTTAAGCAACTAATTAATATCATACCATGTTCATCCTGAGAAGTAGAATTCTCTGAATTAAGGATGTTGGTGTTGTAAAAATGAGAAAAAGATTGGAGGAGGAGAACATCCCAAGCCCATTGAAATTGAGGAACAATAAAATACAGTACATAATTTAGTATCTTTGATGCTGAAAACATTTTTTTTAAGGTGAAGAGAATAAGGAAGCAAGACTTGAAAAGAAGAAGCTTTGTTTAATGTGAAGTGGGAAAGAGAAGCTTTATATAGTGGGCGTTTGACCATGAATTTTTTTAAAAATTTTTTGGAGTTGAATTCTGGAAAAGGCGTTTTGCCATAAAGTTTAGAAAAATTATGGAATTCAACTTGAAGTTGAATTCCGAAATTTGAAAAACAAGTAAAACTTGTTTTCACTCTCACTTGTCTCACAAAAATTCAAAAATAACTTCAATTTATATTCATGGCCAAACACAACTCTAACTCCAATTTGATATTTGATTTTCATGGTCAAACGGGGCCTATAGAGTACTCCCACCTCAATTTTCACGTTGAGTGTGTTTGCCACGAAAAATATTTTTTAATTTTTTAATAGTTGGTTAGTTAAGAGTTTTAATTTTTTTTTAACAAAATAAATTTCTTGAGAATAAGAAAAGATAAAGCACATTTCATATTAGTTGTGTTTTTATCACCCCTTCATATACTTCATCTTGCTTCTGAAGCCTAAATAATAATTTTTTGAATCAAAAAGTTTAAAACAACCATTAAAATTTGAATTAGATTCAAAAGGAACAAAACGTTTGCACCTAAACATTTTGCCCTAATGTGGCCCCCTAAAACCTGACTTTTTCAAGCAAATCGTTTAAACATTAATGATTTTCTTTTAACATCCCCCCCCCCCACCCAACCCAAACCAAAAGTATTGTTGTATAAAGAGAAAAGACATCATTTCTCTCCTAAACTATCACAAAAAAGTCGATAACACACTTTAACTATTGATGTGACCTAATACACACCTACACTATATAAAAGTAAATTTATTTACCTCTTCGTTGACCCAGACCCAGGTTTAATGAATTACGTGTATACAACTCGCCCCCTCGTGATGCCACATAGTAAATCAATAACTAATTAATTTATTTACCCCCAACCAAAATTATTTGACCCTAACCCGAACTAAACCCTATACTTTTCACCCAAATTCATCACCCATTTTATTTTCACCCAAACCCATCCTAACCCGTTTTATTTTCACCCAAATATCTAGGGAAGAGTAAAAGACTCATCAAATCCTAATCAAATCAATGAAAACACTTCAAATCTTGTTCAATTAGATAGAAATTTTCCAGTAAATCTCTTCTTTTACATCTGTAATAGAAGATTTTGCTTTATTTGAAAAATCTGCTGGTGTGGGGTTATAATCGTGGAGTCAAGTTCAAAGGATTTTGTAGAGAATCGTGCAAGTTTGGGTGCAATTTTGTGAAGAATCAGTGTTACTCATATCAATTGTTAAAAGGTAATCTCCATAACTCATGAAATATATGTTTTTCATGCGATTTGACCTAGGGTATTTTATCCGTTCCTTAAATTTGTTTCGATCTTTCATTGTATATGCGTGGGTAAAGACTTCAACATGTAACAAACTAAGTTTTTATACTAAAGATTATAGCATAGTATGAGTTTTTCATGCGATTTGATCTAGGATTTTGTAAATCGTACTTAATTTTTACACTGTAAATGATTGGTTAAAGACTTCAATATATAAAAAAACTAAGTTGTTACACTAATAATTGTAGCATAGTTGACTTTGGTGTTGTGGCATGTATTGTTGTTTTGGTTGGGGTAAAGGGTCCAAAATTAATTTGTTTACACTATTTTCAGGTGGTTAAAATATTTGATCTGATTAGTTTGAGAGTTTACCATGGTGGGATTTTAAAAATAAATAAAGGGTATGAACCAGAACCTTATGAAGGTGGTATTGTAACTGAGTTTTTGGATATTGATATAGATAGATTGTCTTATTTCGAAATACTGAATTATGTGAAAGAATTAGGATATGACCCTGGACATTGCTTAGTATATGTGAGATTGCCTAGTAGTGCAATTTTTATAGAAATTAAATCAGACAGGGATACTATTGGAATTTGTGAATGTTTGAGTAATGGAGATATTTTGGATGCTTTTTTATATCACATGGTTGAAGAGCCTCTGATGGTCCCACTCCCACTTTTATTGAAATATGAGAACCATGTGGAGGGGAAAAGTGATGATAAAAGGACTGGTCAAGACAATGGGTGTGTTGAGAGACCATCTTTTGATGCTTAAAATAATATCCCATCTTTTGAGGCTCCAAACTCTCCTTCTATCCAGCCTGCAACTTTTCCAAATATTCCTCCTCCTTTTCAGCCTTCCACTGCTCCCCCTTCCTTTGTCCAGCCTTCCACTGCTCCTACTACTGCTGAATCTTCACAAACTAGGAGAAATGATGATAGGGTTGAATCTGATCCTGATTCAGATATAAAATCATTTGATGGAGAAGTATATATTGGTAGTGATGTGGATGAAGAGCTAAGAGGTTTTAGGGAGGAAAGAAAGAATAAAAAGAAGAGAAGGAAGAGGGGAGAGAGACCACCTTTGCCTCCTGAACATGTAAAGTTAGGAACAAGAAGAAATAGGCCAGATGCTGGCTATGATGAGTCAGTAGGTGGTAATAGAAACAGCTTGGATGGTAAGCTAGCTGGTGATGAACCATTCTATCCCTCAGATGAAGCTGCCTGCTTTGAAACAGATACAAATTACTATACTGATGATGAAGGTAAGGTTGTTGAACAGAGAGTTAAACCAAGAAGAAGGAAGAAGATAAACAGGGTTGTATTTGATGCAAGCTGCCAGAAAATAGTGTGGAAGTTAGGTCTTGTATTTGAAAGTGCTAATGAATTCAGAACTGTTGTTACCAGATATGCTGTTGCTGGGCATTTTGCAATTGAAAAATATATTAATGAACCTACAAGGGTAAGGGTTAGATGTACAAGTGGTTGTCCTTGACTTCTATATGCTAGCTTTGATTCTAGGACCAATAACTTTGTTGTGAAAACCTACAAACCAATTCACAAGTGTGATCCTACTAATAGGAACAAACTTTGCAATACCAAGTTCTTATCCAGTCACTATAATGAGAGAATAAAAGAACAACCAAATATCAGAATCTTTGAGTTTCAACTGCTCATTAAGAAAGAATTGGATCTATATGTTGGAAGAACGTTTGTAGGAGAGCAAGAAACAAAGTATTGGCTGAGCTAATGAGTGATTATAATCTTAAGTTTGGGAGAATTTTAGATTATAGAGATGAGATGTTAAGATCTAATCCAGGTAGTACATGTGTAGTGAAGCTTTATGATGAAATATTTGAAGGTGGTAGAAAGATGTTTCAAGGCTTCTACATCTGTTTTGATGCAATCAAGAAGTCCTACTTGGCTGATTGTAGAAAATGCATTGGTTTAGATGGGTATTTTCTGAAGGGAGAGACAAAAGGCCAATTGCTGGTTGTTGTTCATAAAGATGGCAATAATCAGATGCTGCCACTAGCATGGGCAGTAGTTGAGATTGAAAATCAGTTTACTTGGGGTTGGTTCATCAAGCTTATAAAGGAAGATCTTCAGTTGGGAGATGGGACAGATGTGACAGTGATAACAGATATGCAGAAGGTTAGAATGTTTTGTTGAATTCTTGATATAATTATTTAACTATATTGTGTGTTCTTTATTTCTGATGTGTTAATTAATTTTTTTAGGGTCTTGAAAATGTTGTAAAGGAGTATCTGCCTAGAGTTGAACACAGGATGTGTGCTAGGCATGTCCTTGCTAACTGGTTTAAGTCATTTAGATGTATTGAGAGAAAAAAATATTTTTAGAGGTGTGCAAGGTCAACTTTTGAGGCAGAATTGAGGGATCATATCAGTTATATGAAAAAATTGTGGGGGGTAAAGTTAGTTGATAAGCTGTTGTATTATAATCCAGAAAGATGGAGTAAAGTTTACTTCAACTTTACCACTAAGTGTGACAGTGTAGATAACAACATGGCAGAATGTTTCAATGCATGGATATTAGCAGCAAGGTACAAGACTATAATCACCATGCTTGAAGAAATAAGGGTAAAAATGATGAAAAAAATAGGGTAAATGAGAGAATTTTGTGAGAGTTGGATCAGTGACATTTCCCCCATGGCCATGAAAGTTTTGGCAGAGAACATAGCTAAGTATATGAAGTGCAGTATTGAGTGGAATTTAGTTAAATGATATGAGGTGCTTCATGGTGATTATAGACATAATATGGATCCGTCTAAACAGACTTATACCTATAGAGCATAGATGTTGAAAGGTATACCATGTCCTCATGCAGTTGCTGCTATTCACCATAAGAAATTGGACCCAATTCAGTACATTTCTCATTGCTATAACAGAGAAACTTACATGAAGACATATAACTACTTCATTCATCCAGCTTTGAATATGAAGATGTGGCCACAATCACAAAACATCTCTGTCATACCACTTCCAGTTAGGAAAATGCCAGGTAGGCCTAGCAAGAATAGGAGAAAAGAGCTAGGTGAAACCCCCAAAACTGAAAAACTATCTAAAAGAGGGATTGAGATATCATGTAGTACTTGTCACAACAAAGGCCACAATAAAAGAAAGTGTCCTAGGGGTGCACCTGCAGCTGGTTTAAGTGCTGGCTCAACTTCATCAACTGCTGCTTCTGTCCCAACTTCATCAACTGCTGTTGTTCCAAGAGCACCTACTGCTGGAAGAGGAAGGGGTAGAACAAATGGTTCAGCTCCAACTGAAAGAGGAAGGGATAGAACAAATGGTTCAAATTGTGTTGCTTCAACTGGAAGAGGAAGGGGTAGACCAAAAGGCTCAACAGAAAAGGTAATGTAATTTGACTTCTCTTATTTGTTGTAAATTAGTTGCTTTACCTAATATTTTCTTGACTTTTTTAGGGTGGTGCTACTAGAAGCAGACCAAAAATGGTTGAAATGGGTGTAATTCATACAGAAAGTGGATTTTCTATCCTTAATGTAAGTTGAATTTACTATAATGTGACCTAAGCATTATTTAATTTACTACAATTTAACACTAATTATTTCATTTGAGTAGCCTGGAATGCGCAGTTAAAGATTTTAAAATGTGAAGTCTTTAGTAGTTGTCACTGGAGATCTTGGACATACACCAAAAAATAGTGTGAAATGAAAGGGAAAACAAGTTATGACCTCTAGGCAACTTGAAGAAATGAGGAGAAAAAAGTAAATAGAGACAAGGTCCAAGGCTGCATATTTGAGTCAAGAGAGTTCTAATGCTCATATTTAATGGCATTTGCTATGTTTTTGACAGTTGTTACTGCAATATAAATGTTGGTGTTAACTAGTTAGATCATAGTACTGATTTGGCAGTTGTAACTGCATTTAAGACATGTTTTGATAGTTGAATGACAGTTGTGACTGCATTTTAGACAATATTTGGTAGCTGAATTGAATTGACAGCTGTGACTGCATATTATTAGTTAATGTTGGTTGTTCTATGTAACTATGTAGGCAGCTGTAACTGCACTTCTTTTGGTTAATGATTATGCAGCTTTGACTGCCACTTTATTTAATATTTTGTGTGTTTATGATTTATAGTTGTGACTACTTATGTCACTGCATTAGTGCAGTAAATATGTGTGTACTTATTACAATAATGTATCTGGTTAGTGTAGTAGTTATGTGTCTACTTAGTGCACTTGTGACTATACTAAATGTGCATTAGTTGTGATTACTTGTGCTACTTATTATCTTGTGACTAAATTGGAGTGCATTTTATGCACTAAACCTGTTGTGACTTGCACAAAATGTGCAATTTATGCAGCATTCAAAAGAACTAAGTTGCACAAGGGTATAAATAACTAACAAAAGAAAGAGAGACAAATGAACCAAAATATTACCAATTCATTGCATAAGGGTTCATTACAATATCAAAAAATCATCAATTCCAACCACTTACAAAATGTCAAAAGCAATTACATTAACAGCTTATGGCAACTTCCATAGATTTTCTTTCAAGTACATGCTTTGAAATACAAGACTTAAACCTAAAATACAAACACACAAGAGAGTAATCCAAAGTTGTTTCTCCCTTTTCTTGGACTTAGCCAACTTGCTTTTTCATTTCTTCTCATTTACTTTCATCTTCTTCAAATCATCTTCGAAATTGTCCAGCTGCAGCTCTATTTTGTTCATATTTATTTTACTTTTCACAGAACTGGCTATCCTAGTATGCTTGTCATCAACCTTTTCAGAAGCTTTAATTCTTTGCTCAAGCTCATCTATTCTTCCCAATAGTTTAGAAATCACAAATTTAGATCTTGGATCAATATAGTCATCCTTCCAGAGCCAGAAATCGCATGATCTAGCATTCTAAAAGGAATAAAAGTAAGAACAAAATGAATTAGTGTGATATTTCTTCAAGATCATCCATTGAATAGAGATTCACTTACACCATAGTATGGACAACTCCAATATCTTCTACCAGAATTTCTTGGGGTACAGGAGGTCATCAATGGCAGAAGAAATCCATGTTTGCATCGCACCTCTTCCAACTCATGATCTTCCTCTTCCTTACAAAGTTTACTCAAGCTTATTCTAGCCATTATACCTTTGATTAAAAAAATTAAACATGAAAATCTAATCAGACGAAGAATTACAAAAAAATCAGAAATTTTCTTTGGGAAAAATCTGGAAAAAAAATCGTTGGGGAAAAGAAGAGAAGATAAAATTGTAAAGGAAGTGTAATTTAGTTACCTTTGCTTCAAAAGAATGGACCTTGAACTTCGATTGGGGAAGAGAAATTGGGGGGAAAGAGAAATTGGGGAAGAATTAGGGTTCTTGAGAATGAAATCGGGTAAAAGAGAAGTGATTTGGGTTAATATTACCGTTGGGTTAATATTTGTTGAGAGAAAAATATTATTTATTTATTTTTTAATTTTTAATGGTGTTGACGCGCTCAAAAACACTGAGAAAAACGCGCCTAGGTCTGGGTCAACGAAGAGGTAAATAAATTCACTTTTATATAGTGTAGGTGTGTATTAGATCATATCAATAGTTAAAGTGTGTTATCAATTTTTTCGTGATAATTTAGGGAGGAAATGATGTCTTTTCTCTTGTATAAACTAATACAACTTTGAGGATTCTCCTTCATTTAGTGATTACACTCTTGAAAAACAAATTAATTTTTCATTGATTAACAACTTTGAGGTGTTTTTTGGATTTATATATTTATAATTTTTAAATACATATATTATATATATATTTTGGTGGTTTAATTGTATATGTTATTTGTTTACGGCACATTATATTATTTATTAGGATAATTTTAGAGACCTCTCTCCTCATTTTGCTTTATCACACTCATCTTCTTTGTGATTTAAGATATTACGCTTATCTCTCTTATTTTGATTTTCTCCTAACAATTCTTTAAACCTATTTATTATTAACATAATTAAAATATAATGTAACAGATTTGCTCTTGCTTAATATTAATTTCTCTCAATTAATTAGTTCCATCAAAATATCTTACATAAGAATTTCTCTAAATATTATAAATATCATATGTCACTGTAGATAAGAGCAACACAACATGGCGATCATGATTGAAAAAGTTGCCATTTAGGCTTCAAACTCCTTCATCTTTACCTCCACTTCTATGGCTTCAAACTCCTTCATCTTTACCTCCACTTCTATAGTCTCCATTCCCATCATCCCAAACACATATCCTCGGATTACTCATAATATTTATCTAAATTATATATAAATATTTTTTAAAAATAATGCTTTTAATAATGTATCAAACATAAAAAATAAATAAAAAGTGCAATTATTTTCTTGAAAAGCATTTTTAACAATATATTTTTCATTGAAAATATTTTTCTTTCATACCAACACACACGTTGTGTGTTGTATACATTGACGAGTACCAACAACATACCCAGTAAATTCTCACAAGTAAAGCCTGAGGAGGGTAGATTGTACGTAGACCTTACCATTATCTCATGAAGGTAGAGAGATCCTCAGCCCAAGTACAACAAATCCAAGTACATACATGATACATTGATGGGTACCAATTTTTAAAAAAGTATGATTTTCTTTTAATTATATGATCTTAAATCAAATATGCAAATAATATATTTAAATATCATTTGAATTTTATGATTTTAAACTTATAATGAAAAATATTAAAATTAAAAAATTATTAAATATAAAATAAGATTATTTTTTTATCCCAATTTATATGATATTTTTTTAAAATAATTTAAAAATAAAATAAGACTTGTAAGTTAAAATAGAGGAAATAATATCTGTGTACTAATAGCACTGCAGGGACCACCACCCGAAAAGAAAGTTTATCCTATTATCCAAGAAAAAAGGAAAAAGTTGAAGTTTAAAAACCTTTCACAATAACGAGGTTGAAAAGGAGATATGTCAAAAGTCAGAACTTATTTGGTCATAAATCAAGCTTTTAAAAACAACATTTTATTTTATTTAAAAATTAATATTTAATCATGAAAAAAATTTAAATTCAACTTAAAATTATATCACAAATTAAAGCATAAATATTATTTTAAATATTTTTTTTACAAAAAATATAATTAAGCATAACTCCATTTTCAACTATTATTTCATAAATTTCAAATAACGTAAAAAATATTCTTTGACCAAACATCAACTTAGGGTTTCAAAATTCAACTGCAATTATTTCCCAACGAATATTGTGTATATGTGTTGTAAACGAGTCCGAAATGTAAAGAACATATTTTTCAAGGAAAGAAATTATAATGAGTTGTAAATTTGAAACAAATCAAAAGGGATTTGTGTCTATTTTGAACACAACCACAAACAAATGTGGCAGATGGACCCCAAACGTGTCCATTTTGTTTTGGTTTGTGGGCCCCACCTTTTTCACACGAATGCTTTTACTCAGGGTTTGTTTGGAAAGTCACCTGGTAATTGGAATTGGTATAATTATTAGAGTAGTAATTATCAATCAAGTAATTACACAGTGTAATAATTACAATGACCTATTTGTTTATCACAATGTAATTACAAGTGTACTGTTTGGATGCACAAGTATAATCACATGATTATATTAGATTTTTAAAATAAAAGCTAATTATCAAAACTAAAAATTTATATTAAACAAATAAAGGCATTTATAAATGATATTGAATTAAATATTTAAGATATGTATATTGTATTTTGAAATATATTAATTAATAAACATATATTTTTAACTAATACTATAAAAAAAATTGATTTATATTTTTTAAACTAGTATATTTTAATTAAATTAATCATAAAAAATTAAAGTACATAATTTTTAAGAACATCATGAAATGCATATTTGACAGAAAGATTAATATTATAAATATAATATCATAGAATTATTAAATCATTTGGAAAAAAAATAATCTATCAATTGTAACTAAAAAAATGAATGACTTGCAATGTGAAATATCAAGTCAATACTAGTAAAATAAATAAACTGAAACTGAAAATATAACATAAGTTCAAAATTCAAACCAAAAAAGTTAACATAATAATCTTATGTCAAATTTCAACATAACATATTCAAATATGATTCAAAAGAAAAGGAAAACCTAAGTCTATAACCTTATTCAATAATGAATTCTACTTTAATTTAAAAATTAGAATACTAACTAAATTATGCTAAATGAAAAAAATAAACATAAAATAAATATAAAATAAATAATACGAATAATTGCATGAAATCTCAAGAAGTAAAGGTTGAGAAATGAGAAGGAAATGAAATATAAATAATTAAAAAAAAATAAAAAAATTATTAGAATAATAAAAATAAAAATAAATTTAAAATAATAGAAATAAAAAAATTAAAATGAAAAAATAAAAATAGAAATAAAAGGACGAAATTAAAAAGTAACCAGCTTGTAATTACACCATGTAATTACTAACAATTCACAGCTCCCCCCTGTGAATTGGAGAATGTAATTACCCCCAGCCAATTAAACCCAATTACCTGTTGATCAAGTAATTACCTAGCCTACCAAACACGCCAAACTATGTAATTACACCCAATAACATCAAATTCAATTTTCAAGTTGACTTTCCAAATAGGCTCTAAGAGGAACTTTCAGAAATAGCAAAGATGAACCCATAATTAAGGAGAAAATAGCAATATTTTTATAATTATAGGTGATAACAATATTTTCAGTAACATATTGCTATTTTATATGTATTTCACGCGGTTTAAAAGAATGAATACAAATACAAATTGAATATGGGAGAGTGAATTTTGCATAATGATTTCAGTTAAAAAGGAAAAAATCTTAATGAGAACTAAGCTCTACTAATATCTGTTAGGTAAAAAAGAAAAAAATTTGTTATGACTACTAAAATCAGGTTTGGCTATGAAACGAAGATTTTATTTTCAAATAAGAAGTTGAATTCAAAAATAGATCTATACAAATTCACATTGTACACATATTTTAGAATTTAAATATCACCCATTTTGTTACCGGCATAAATATGTATTAAGAAGTCAAACTAGAAGATTAACAACAACACTAAGAAATTAAGAAGTAAAATATTTTTAATTGGAAGATTATTTTTTTAAGTTAAATTTCAGTATATTCAATAAAGGAGAGAAATGAGAGAGGAATTGATTTGTATATGACATATTCATGCAGATACATTTGTATCAAGTTGTATTTGTATATTTTGTATATTAAATTTGAGACTTGTATATATTACACATTTGAATTTGTAATACAAATATATTGAACAATTATATATATATATATATATATATATATATATATAACTGAAAAATTATTACAATTTGTGTTTGTATTTGTATATTATAATTGAAATTGAAGTACAAATATCTATATACATATTGATACGTATAAAACTCTTTCACTAAATACATGTTAATACATATACAACTCTTTCACTATACAAATAAAATTAAAGAATTGAAGAAAATATAATGAAATAAATATAAAAATACAAATAAAATTCCGAATGTATTTAAAACATACAATTTGCATTTGCATTTACATTTTTATATTATAGTTGAAAGCCAAAATACAAATACCTAAATATATATTGATACATATACAACTCTTCCACTATATATAACGACATGTCGATCATTATTAAAAGGCACCTCGTTATGGGTGAGATATTTGTGCGAAGAACGGGTTAGAAAACTTTTGGGTTGGGGAGTTAAAAAATTTGAGCTAGGCTAGTCTCAGACGAATTCTGAGCGAGGTAAGCTCTAGGGCAATTCAACAAAGGATTGGGTAAAATGTCTAAGGTTGAGCTAATTTTTCTGTTAGCTAAGGCGTTAGGGAGTCCGTAGGACTTTTCAGAAGTAAATTCGAGTGAGTAGAACTCTCGATATCGAAGTTGACGTGAAAGGGTTGGTTCAGAACGTCAGGATTTTGAAGTGTATTGTAAAATGGACAATTTTAGGGAATTTTTTGAGGTTTTGTCCCGTGTCAACCACTATAGCGGTTGACACTGCGCTACAGCGACGATTGCTAAGGAATAATTCGTATGTGCTTTCACAGGGGTTTTCAACCTTTTTAGAACGGATAGGCGCTTGGTAGACTCCTTTTTCTTATTTAGTATTTCGAATTAATTCTTATTTCTATTTCTTTTTTATTGAATTTTATTTTACAGAATAAACCTAAACTAAAACTAAACTGAACTAAATGAAGCGAAGTTTACTGAAATAGAGCAATTAGAGGGAAAAAAAAGGTATAGAAGGATAGGTGAAATTCTCCTTATGAAGGGAAAGAGTCCATAGACCCAAATTGAAATATAAACTTGAAAATTCATGTAAAAGTTGCTAATTCGACCTATAGCAATGCCGGTCTCCTTGCCCGCCCCATCCGCTCTTAGTCAGCTAACCAAGAATCCTCAGTAGCTCAGTGGTAGAGCGGTCGGCTGTTAACCGATTGGTCGTAGGTTCGAATCCTACTTGGGGAGATTTGATTGATTCTGAATTCTTTAATTCAGAATAAAGGGGCTCGCTTTTCCCGTTAAGAGTAGAGTATGAGGGGCAGCGGCTCACCGATAATAAGAAGAACTCACATTCTCGTCCTGACAAATGACCAACCTATTAAGGCATCTTTCTCAATGACCATCCTCTCCCATTCCAGTTCCTAACATGGCTGGCTACATACAAGTATAGCCAAATCAAGATGAGATGGGACGTTCAGAGGCCGTAGCGGGACTACCATAGGAAAGCCCGCCCCCGCTAGCTAACATAGAAAGAGATTCCCGGATAGCAGTAGTCTTTGTTGAATCAGCTGTGAAATACGCTCTTGCTCACGAATCTGCTGTTCTAGCTCAGACCAGGCTATCTCCGATAAAATAGCGGTCCCGAACGGGAGAAGAATAAGGCAGGCTCCTACTAGATCCTACTATTCCTGATATTCCTAAGCCTTACTCCTTTCCTTCTATCGGAACTGGCAATAAATCTCTAGATCCGATGCAACTAGAAGTCAGTCGATTCCGTCTGAGAATGGTTTCAGTCCAAACCTTTTTTGTCGAGTGAAACTCCGCTTCTTAAGAGCTTATTTGGACAGACTCACTCCCTTACTCGTTGTCTTGCTGTCTCAATCATCCACAACTCCGGGATTAATGTGCTCTTTTTTATGCTGGAGTCAAGATTTAGCTTAGGATTGGTCAATTTCCCCATCATCGAATGAGGTTAAGTGCGCCTTTCGGAGACTTTGATAAAGAATGCCTTCCTTCGGCGAGAGGTCTCTAGGCCCCTTTCGTCTTTCTTTTACATCTGAAGCTACTTCATCGTCTAGCTTTTGCCTTCGTATATGGGTACGCTTCCAACATGATAATATAGGAAAGGGCCCCAACCCTATAGGTAAGGTTGGTCTTCTACGTCTATTTCTCTTGCTTTTATTGGGGTTTCCAGAGTTCGAATGTGCGTAAAAAGCCTTAAGAGACGGAGTTCTCATTGGATAGGCCAGTCTATCTCATATTAGCTCGATTTTATTGACGGCTTGAAGGCGAAGCTGCCTATTTCTTAGGGCAAAGGGCGCTCCATCCTCATAACTCCTTCCACTTCTCCCAGGGACAGGAACTACGTCTTGACCTTCGAGGAAGAAGTTTGTGGGACCCCTCCTTCGAGGGCTCCTAGATAGTGAAAGGAAGGGGGTGAGATAGGCAAGAGGTAGCTTGCTTCCAAGCCGGCCCGACCGCGAGGAATCAAGAGATCTTTGCCGGTGCTGACTTGGATCTCGGGTGACGGAATAAGGCGGCCAGAAGCGACGAAAAGTCGCGGTCGAAGCTTGGCTGATGCCGATAGGCTAGCAGTAAGCTTGGCTACAGCGAAGCGCTTACCAAGCGCGAAGGAAAGGGCCTTCGCCACTTGAGCCGTATGCGGGGGAGCTCGCACGTGTGGTTCTTAGGGGGGGGGAGCTAGTAGGAGCCATCCCATCCCAATAGCGTATATTTGGAGCTCAATATCAAATCCTATTTTCTTGCAAGACCCATTCAGATAAGGGAAAACTCCAGAGATTGCTTCGAAATAAGATCCTTGCGTTGACCCTTTCCTGAACCAGAACCGGGGGAGGATGAGAGGAAAAGGAAAATGTCCTGACTCGAAATCCATAAAGGACTTTAAGGGAGATAAAATAGGGGGCCCTATACCATACATCCTGCTGCCTTGGGACGACTGCACGTTACATCATAGCAGCACGACCAAATGTGGAAAGCCCTTGTATAGGTTGGGCGCTAGCTAGTGGGCTTGGTTGGCAGGGTCAGGGTCTTTCGCATTCTTATCTAAAAAGGAGTAAGAGGGCGGTTCCCTCAATTGTGGCATCGCCTTCATCATCCCTTGGACAGGTTGATGAGCTTTTGGACAATTCGATATGAGCGAACTCCAGAAGCATCAGACCGTCTGTAATGGCTCGTCCCTAGTGCCTTTGAACGTGGTAGAACCTCCTCTCTTCAACTCCCTCTGAGGTTTGAACTGCCAACCAACTCTTTCGACTGTGAGTCATCAAAATAATGAATGACCACTAGAGGGGGAAAGCGAGTGATGGGCAACCTTAGTCTATATGTTGCTCGTGAGCCATCAAGTACCAGTCTCGCAACAGTATTGGCGCAAAAGGATCAGTCCTTCACTTGCCGATCGTTCGTGAGTCGAACTCACTCTCTTGCCACGCCTTTCACTCGCTTGAGTCGAACTCAATCACTCTTTGAGTTTGGAGGATCATTCGTTATTCACTCTCTTGCTATTACCCGCAGGGAGCGCATCAACCAAGATGCATATTATCATATAGAAGAGGCGAAGCGTAGCGATTTGTACTATCGGAAAAGTTTCGCTAACCGGCAGGCAATAGAATCAGCCGATAGGCGCAGGCAAGCGTGGTATCGGGAAGGATTTGGAATGGAATATTTTCGATTCATACAGAAGAAAAGGTTCTCTATTGATTCAAACACTGTACCTATGGGTGTTATGGGTGACCTTATTGCACGGTTCAGAGAGCACTTGTGTATGTGATGCAAGTGAACGTCTACGAAAAAGCTGTCGTAAAGTTTCGTTCTTCGTTCCGTCGTCGACCCTATCTATGTTTCTATGATGGACCAAGAACACGCTCATTCTTCAGCCGTAGAGAGACTTTTGAATTGCGAGTCCGGCTTCGGAATTAGTAGGGGAACTGCTTCCAAATAAATCAGTCAAACTGAAGCCCCTTCCTCCAGTGCCCTTACCTGATCCTGAGCCAGAGGCTCCTTCGTATTTGGAGGAAAGGCATGATGTCTTGATGAAGTGTAGAACGGGGTTGTCTTTCCATTGAGCCGGGGAGACAATCCAAATCGTAGTCAGTGTCCATTATTTGATTGAGCACGACGTGGTCTGCTAGTCGCGTTAAACCATCCAAAGGACGTCAGCCCCCAAAAGTGCTTTCCTTCTCACGCGAAAGAAAAAAGATGTTTAGCTTTTTTGTCTGCCTCCTTTACCTATCAAAGATTCTATTAACATTGCAGATGTATTCACCGGGCGGAAGTCCAATTGAGTATAGTGTGTGCCACCTGTTTGCCGATGGATAAGCGAACCGTACCGAGCCTGCCACTTCCTAACCCAGACTTCCAAATCTATTTGATTAGCCCATGGGCTGAATTGGTCCTTTAGGTGGGATTGATCCATGTACCCCTTCTCCCTCGGTTAGTATTCGGATAATGTTCACACAACCGTCTTTTCTCTTTTCTCTTTTGATTGGTGTTCCCAACTAGATGTGCTCCTTTAGCTGGGTTTGAGAGAGAGAGCGTGAGATAGTTGGTCTAATAACTAGTCCAACTTCCTTGTATCTGAAAGCGATGACAGGATGTTAGGTCTAGTAAGGAGACTTTTTGGATAATTTACTTCCACGAATAGACTGTTAGGCTAAGAAGAATAGGTTGGAAACCTGAATAGCCCTTCTTCTCTTATGAGATTTCGAGGCTAGCTTTTTATCGTACTATACCATCTATACCATCCAAAGAAGTAAGGAGAATTCTCATCCCGGTGCCAAGTAAGCCAAGCCGGCAGCGTCAGGGATAGGGTACGGGTCTTTCTAATGAATTTACATACTGATGAGCCAAGATCAAAAGCTAGAAAGGGTATTTTGGTAGTAAAGAGAGAACCCCGATCAGTAGATAGAGATGGCCTTTAGCAAGAGGCTCAACCGATAGTCCAAAGGTTCTAGACCCAGACGGTTATAACGAGACTAATAAGTAGAAAGTACACGCCCCTTGCATTTTACTCAAGCCCTAGAAACGTCTAAAGCCTATGCTTTTACTTCGGAGTTCATGTCGGCGGGAGGGTCCTCGTTCATTTGTTTCCAAAACTATAGGAGAAGGGTATCAAAAAAGGAAAATTGCCTGGGAAAACAATCCCAAGGGAAGCTTCTCGCTAGTGCTTTGCCCCACCACTGAACATTGCGTTGCTATGGCCAATAAACAACCTTAAAGTGGTTCTGAATGACCTTGAGGAGGCCCCGGCGCAGCACCTTTCTCGCTCGAGGGATCTATGAAAAGAACGTCCCACTACGAATTCCTATCCCATTAATAAAGTACAGATAAATAATATATTCCAAGTCTGACTTTTAAAGCATACGCATTGAAAAAAACCTTTGGCTGAGGTGCTAGAGAGTTCCTTGAAAAGAAGGTTGGCAACTCAAGTATGATTGATGGGCTTAAGTCCAATCTGTCTGGCCTCGCTTACGCGCTTACACCAATTCCGTGACCGAGAGGTATAGCAAGAGGGGTCTTCCCTTAATAAAAAAACAAGACCGGAGAATCAAAAAGATAGGTCTTAATCCTCTCGAAAGCACTCTGCATAGTCAGTCTAGGGCATCGTTCTACTCCTTTTCTTCTTCCTCAAGAGCTTGAAAATGGGCTCGCAAAAGGGAGTGAGTTGTGCGATGAACCTGTTGATATACTACCCAAGGATCTTCTTCTTTCTTTCCTTTCTATCCCTTTGCTTTCTCGGGGAATGAGCACACCTTCAACTAGTCATCAGTGCCCAGATTTTCTATCTCTGCCAGCTCGTAACCTCGCTCCTGACAGAGAAGGTTCTCGAACCGGGACCAACGCCAACGAGTTCAGTCGAACAAGGTAACGAGTCTAAGGGAAGGATCAAGCTTGAAAGGAATGGACGGGCGTAGGCTTAATAGTGAACGCAGACCCCCTGCTTTTAAGCTTCCTTTCTTTGGGAGTAGGATCTCTTTCCTAGGAGCTCATAGAAAGATAGCGAAGTCAGATAGTTCTTTCTTGTTTTCCTTCTATCTTTCTTTCTATTTCAAAGTGGTTCAGATCACTGCTTACTTACTTGACTTGCCCCCTTTCCCTTCATTCGTCCGTCCATGAGGCTGTAACAATACCACTTATCATTCGGAAACCAAACAAAGAGCGTTTGAAGTGGTACATAGGCGCCAACCACCTCTAATTAGGTCCTATACTCATTAGTCCGACAAGGCATTTCAGGATATGATACGAGTAAAGAAAATCCCTTAGTAAGTCGGGTGCCTAGAAAGGGAAAAGGAGAGTAAGCAAGGCTTTTAGCAGAAAAAGTTGAAAATCGACTCTTTATCCCCTGTTCATTCTTCCAACAATTTAAACAAATAGTTGAAGCGTGCGATAGAAAGCGGAAAAACGAATTGATTGACTATTGAGTGCAAGCCCGTAAATAGACGACTATGGGTAGTTCAGGTGCGCTTAAAGTCAACTACAACTAGAAGGCATGCTGATCTTGCCACCAACTTTGACTTTGACTGTGAAAAGCTCCAAATAGGCACACAGTAGTTTAGAGTAGAAGGAGTGAAACTTGACTGTAAGGAAAAGAGCTCTAAGTTGGAATTCAATAGTGAGAGAAATGGTCATCTGTGCTCCACCGCTACTGGTGTCATCACCCTGCAAAGAGGTGGAACCAACCAAGACTGAACACTAGCCCCATTTTGTAGACGGGTTGGGACCGGCCTTCTATCCCGGACCAAGCTCCCACACAAGCCTGCTACTAAGCAGGAGCAAAAAAAGGAATATGTTGAATTGGGACAGGAAACCATCATAAGCCAGCCAAAGGGCTTGGGACCTATGAACAGAACAACACAACAAAATGATGAAATGAAGAAGAATGAATGGGAGGCATCGGAGGAAAGACTGACGAACTTGTTACGACTGAATATGCGTTAGAAAGGTCAATCCCTCCCCTACGACACAAAAAAAACCAGGCCGAACTTTTTGTCTGGCTGTAAAAGGAAGAGGTTAGTTCACAACTCTGAATGCCGAAGACGAAGCGAGGAAGGCAGCTACAGAGTAGCAGATAAGGAAGAGATTTAGGCAACTTAATTGACCTACCGGACTCTAAAGAAAGGGTATCACTTATTTGGAAACTCAAAACTTGCCGGTTTCCAAGCTCGATGCTACTTTAACACAAGGGCCGGTGTCCATCATTGAAAGTGGCATCTCTGTTTGCGCACATTGGAGAAAGTGCTCTTCTAGTGAAATCGGTCCATTGACACCTATAATTGTTTCAACCAAGGCCGAGCACTCTTCTCGAATTTTTGGATGCAACCAAAAAATATTTAACCCAACAAGTTCTCTCCGAACCAAGCTAGATAGTCTCCTATCACTAGGCTCACCAACCAACCTGGACTTTTCTTTTTATTATTCCTACCGGATATCAAAACAAACCATAAGGATTGTTTCCAGCCATGAGTTCCCCTATGACATAAGCGCTCTTGGGTGGGGTGGGCCATTCCATCAAATCTTTGAGAATGGGCCCAATCTCGTATTTGATGGTCGTCGTGGCGATAGGCTTCGTTTCTACGACTGCCTTCCCAGCCGTTGAAAGACTGAGCGAGAATGGTAAGGGGCGCACAAACAAAGAATGTCGTTGTGTGGGGATGCGATTCGCCAAGCTGGGGCAAAGAAAGCCGTCCGACCCTACCAGATTAGGAATGTGAAGGCCTCTCCTTCGAAAGGAGACCGGGGGTCATGATATTAATTAGTCTTTGTCCTTTCTTAAGAGACTCCGGACACCTTTTTTTTCAAGGTTGAGCTTGTTCAATTGAAGCTAATGCTATGCAAACCTTCCCCTGAGCTCTAGAATCTATAAATACCTTTTCAACTCAAGAAATGCTAAAGCGATTTCAATCTAAGATTCTATTAAAACAAATAAGACTCTAGGTATAGCGTTGCGTTTGCATCGTATGACTTTTTCATTTTAGTACAAGTCTGACTTAAAAATACAGTTATTGAGCTTCCCCTGCCTACGAGAAGAGGTCTCCCCCTATCAACTATCTTATTCAATAACAGATTCTTTGAAATTCAAAGTCACAAACAGGTTACATCTATTACCTCTTGAATTTTGGATTGGAAGGTTTGGAACCCTCAATCCTTATTTGAAGGCAAAAATAATAGATTATCTGCGTGAGGCTGTAAAGCCTAAGCAGATACAAATCTTTCCACATTTGGGCTGGAAATAATATAACTGTCCATAAAACAAATCATTGTTGTGTTTTCGATCTCGTTGAATAAAATGCAAACGAAATGACTTACTAGCCACAATATATCCCCGACACAACCTACATTCACAAACGATAGTTGTTTAGAAATTGAAAAAAAAATTGAGAGTAGAATGATACGTATTATGTGTGGTTTTGGCCACTTCTGTACCTGTACCGGCTTGAGCAACCAAAATATTGATACTGGAAGATTGGGGATCGGCTGAAACACTCGAAGATATTTGGGGATTCAACGATAAAGATCGGACAACGATCTCACTTTTCACAGCTGAGGTCAGAGCTTCAAGTCAGTAATGTCTCTTTAGCGCCCCATACCCTACTGCAATTCTTATTCAATATAATAATATTACCCATTTTTTTTTGCTTATGTAATACTCTAGCATCAACCTTTTCCTCCAATGAAAGCTTTAAAGATTGGGTTTGTGTTCCGTTCATGGGGATATAACATCACCGAATTTTGCTTTCAACCAAGCCTTTCCGTTCTGAAATCGAGAAAGATCACTCTGAAAAGGCCTGAGACCTAAAAAAGCAAGGTCGAAATCCATCCCTCTTTTTCCTGTATTTGACTAGTAGGGCTAATGAACACCAATCATTTACGAGTTAGTAATACACCAAGAATTTACAAGCGGATCGAGGAATGAAGGGAGAGGAATTAGAATAGAAAGAACCAACCAGACTGACCTAGTGGATAAATCAGAAATACAGAAACAAAAACAACAATTGGACCAGAGAATGCGATTGCATTATAAGGTCTCAATTGAACAGATCCATCCCATGAACAATTAATTTCTTAGGACATTCAACATTTAACTCCAGTTACGACTTCCTCTCGGCCGGGCATCTTCTCTCTTGCTTCGCTTGACTTTCTCACCGTGGACCAATTTCTATCGCTTAACTCGGAACTTCCTTATTCCTTCTTTTCATCGGAAATCCATTAGTTCTTTACTTTCTTTATTAGTAGGCTAATCGAGAGGTCTATGAAATGAAGGAAGAAAAGAACTTAGCGCTCATCCCTTGCTTGGTTCTCCCGTGAGGTAAGGTCTAGTATACATTTTTCTTCTTCTTGATCGAAGACTCCTTAATTGAATGAATGACAATAATCTGCTGAGCTTGGAAAAACCTGGGTCTGGTTGTGTAGTTGATGAGCTCCCGAACTAGTGATTTGAATGGAATGATTCCTCTCCCTTGGTTGCCTTCTTAGCTCTTAGAATATCTTATAAACGAGATCATATAAGCCTAGACCAGTGGTCATCTGATACCGATAGAAGTGGCTATGGTAAAAGTGCTTTCCAATCCATCACGTCATCCCATTCTCCTAACGATATATTGCGAGGAGCTTTACGAAGCCATTCGTGGTCTATTTGTATATAGCTTATCCTTTCTTACTGTGACTCGAGAATAATAACCATATCCGTCACTCCGCGTACGAAGAACCGCTTAGCAAACTCCAAAGCACCAACTGACGATACTAACGATTTCTCTAATGAAAATGGAACATTCAGTGGCGGAATTAGCTCGCGATAACGCTCAGCCACCCGCTCATCTCCGATGACGATATCGTCGCGGAGGATAGTGTAGCGTGTAAAAGGACCCCCTCTCCCTTGTCAAAGCTTAGTTATCCGTGAATGAGATTCAAATAACTGGTAACTGTCTCATGCTCTTACTTTTAGTGATTATGGGTCCTTATTTTTCGATTTTTTTATTTTCGTTCAAAGAGAAAATACCGGTTTATTAATCTATTTTTTTTCTTTTTTCTAAGGAACTATTTGCTATCCCATTTAGGGATTTTGTGTTCTCAGCTTCTCTCTGGGATTTTTATTTTTAGTGTCGGGGGATCACTTCCTCTTCCGGGCCCTTCCGGGCAAGCAAGTGGGGCTGAGTTTGAAGAGGATCATTTTGGGGTCCTTTTTACATAACACTCTCGGCCGCCCAAGAGGACTGGCTATCTTTCTCTTTATACGCAATATCTTGAAAAAAAATCCTAGCTATTGCCATTTTTGAACCAAATAGAAAAAATCTTCTATAACCATGAGAGGGTAGAATAGAAAAGTTGATAGCATATTAAGATTCCCAGAACCGGGGGAGGATGAGAGGAAAAGGAAAATGTCCCATCAATAAAGTTCGGGCTTTCCATTCTTCCTTCCCGCCCCCCTCACTCCCCTTTTTTTAATAAATAAGCCCGGCGGGCCCCTCTCTGATAAGGAAGGAAAGAGAATGAACTAGAACAAAACGGATTTTATTCATTCCAGCACTAGAAGCTAGCAATATCGCGTGAGTGAAGAAGGGCAATGCCGCTTGTAAAGCTCTTTCGTCGAGTGCGCGATCATGAAAGGACTCGAGGAAGAAGCCCCGGCTAACTCTGTGCCAGCAGCCGCGGTAAGACGGGGGGGCAAGTGTTCTTCAGAATGACTGGGCATAAAGGGCACGTAGGCGGTGAATCGGGTTGAAAGTGAAAGCCGCCAAAAACTGGCGGAATGCTCTCGAAACCAATTCAAAAAGAAAGCAAAAATTCTTCTCTTTTTATCTATCTTAAGGCTGCTACCGATTCCTGGAGAAATTCTTGTTGTAGCAGAAGTCAAAGCGGTCAACTCCGCTATAGAAGACGGCTACCGCTATGGTGTTATCTTTATAGCAGAATTGGGCCTCTATAGCGGGAAGAGGGGACCAGAAAACCCAAAAATAAATTTTATAATTTCATTCTCTCCTCTTCAGTTTCAAAGAGCCGGAGGTTGCTCCAAAAACCCTTCTAGAAAAACCATAAATTTTGGGCTTGTTCTCCATTAGAAAATGCCTTCATGGAGCCAAAATGTGGCGTGTATAGCTGCTTAGCGTTCAGGTAGGCTAGGTTTTACATTGAGTAGACTTAGACCTGTATTTCATTTCATATTATTGTTATAGAATGACAGGAGGATTCATGTTTAGGCCTTCGAGCACGGAGTCTGAAGGAATACTGTATTATTGACTGGTTGTTGAATAGGGAATGATGGTGTCAGGGTGATGTGTTTCATTCTGGGTTTGTTTATATTTGTTAACTTATGCGTGATGCTAGATTCTAGGGAACTAGATTTTTGGGTAGGTTCGGGGAATCAAAAATGTTATGGTAAATTAATGGCTAGATATAGTGGGCTTCGGGAATAATTCGATTAAAGGAAATAGGGTGAACAAGAATTGTTGAAGCCTCAACGTTAGGGGAAAAAGTTCCCGGTACTGTGTTGTCTTAAAAAGAGGGTTCGTGAATTGATGTATCTACTGAATATGTGTCTAGGGGGTGAACCGAGAACTAGTCTTCGGACAGGATTTCAATGTTAGGGTGTGAACTCGGTGACTAAGTAGGTGATGATTATTGTCTTTCCAAATACAATATGTGTACGTATAACTTTAGCTTAGTGAGGTATGTGCTTGCATGCTTAGGGAATGAAGTTATGAATATCTAAGTATCCGGGTTTCAATTATGTGAAATGAACTTGATTGGTTGCTTGTTGGTTTTACAAGAATGTTTTTGTTCACTTAATTTGACTGTTGGATTTGGTGTGATATTCGATCGGCTCGAGTACCACGCTTGGTACAGACTACTAATGGTTGGCTCGAGTACCACGCCTGGTACGTGATACTAACGGTTGCTCAGGCATGCTTGGTACACGTTCTATAATGGTTGGTTCGGGTACCACGCCTGATATAGGTTCTATAATAATTGTCTCAGGTACCACGCTTGGTACGATATTGGTTTCTATATGTGTGTTGGTTCCTTGAGTGAATCGGTCTTATCTGTTATGGATGTTCATTACTAGTTGATTCTTTGAGTGAACCGGGCTTATCTGTTATTGATGTTCATTACTAGTTGGTTCTTTGAGTGAACCAGACTTATCTGCTATTGATATTCTTTACATGCTGGTTCCTTGAGTGAACCGAGTTTATCTGTTATTGATGTTCTTTATATGTTGAGTTCCTGAGAGGGCCAAAATTTATTATTACTTGACATATATATTAGTCTTTGATGGTCAAGTTGGTGTGCTTAAGTGATAAGGTGGTTTCTTCTATAAGCCGGGATCGTATTTTAAATGACATATATGATGTTCTAGGGATCCTTGGGAGGTCCGGATGGTTTGCAAGTTGTGACATAATTATATGTGGTCTGGTTACTTGCACAGTGGGATATGACTTATGTTGACACTCAATTTTTTCCCTCCACATTCCTAATTAATTTTGAGCTTCTACTATTTTGTAACAGAATTTGAAATAATTATTTTTATAGAATTCTAGAAACTTTGAAATTAATTTGAGGATAATTTAGTGATTTTAAGTGAAATAAGTATACTCTATATTTAATTAAATAGGAGTATATAAATTTTACTCAAAATAATCATTTCAAAACTATTTTAAAGGTGGGTCATGTTCATAAATGAAAAAATGCTTTATTTTCTTCAAAATTGATTTAAAATCAAGAAATAAATATATGATTAGTTCTTTGATTTTAAATGAGTTTATTCGTTAAGATAGTTATTTTTAATTGTT
The DNA here is from genome assembly GCA_003996215.1 of Jaltomata sinuosa. Lineage (NCBI taxonomy): Eukaryota > Viridiplantae > Streptophyta > Magnoliopsida > Solanales > Solanaceae > Jaltomata > Jaltomata sinuosa. The sequence continues at coordinate 594,237 of QJPP01007665.1, forward strand.
AAAAATGAAAGCTCGTTTTATTAATTAAGAATTTAATTCGTTTCATTTCAATTTCGGCCTAAGCTCTCATGTGGCAATTTATCCGCAAAATTCGTGAATCTTTGTACAAATCTTCTTGCTGGCTTCAAAATTCGAATTTTTCTTCCAACGGATTGGTATCTGGCTTTTGGAGAAAAATTTGAGGATTTTGGAGAAACATTTCTCTAATCCTACGTAATCGAAAGTTTCAGAGGAAACACACAATAAAGAGTCAAATTTCGGTGAAGTGGGTCTAAGTTTTGGTGGTTAAAGGTTGTCTCCGACGAGCTCGTGAATCTCAGTTCGCTGCCCGAAAGCAGGTGACATCCCGTTCCATTCTTGTTTCTTTATTTGTTTTTGCTCAAATAAGTAGGATATTGTAGGTTGGTTTGGGCTGGTCTTGTTTGAGAAACATTTGTTTTGGTGAGAAATTAGGAATGAAATTTAGAGTTTGTTTGATGGTTTGAAACTGTTTTCAAGCTTCGAGATTATCAAAATTTTCAGCATATTCTCCTCACTGTCTGTTTTACGGATGCTTGTATATTCACATGAATGTTGTGGTGTTATTCATTATGTGTGGAATGAAGATTTTCTTAAAGAATTCTCTTAGTTTATAGTGCTAAGCAAAATCCTTTAAGAAAGGTAATTTTGGTTCTGGGAATTATTCTTTAGTCTTTCCCGAAGGACCAAAGGTTAGGAATAAGATTGTAACTTTACCATAGTTTTACTTGAGTTTTGTTCTATAGTTGCTCGGAAGAACCATTTTAAGTATGTGCTGGTCTTTCTCATTGTGATTTTATTAAGAATGGGCTGTTTTTTCCTTCGTTAAGCTTCAGGGAAGTCCCTCCTGACTGCTCCACTATTGTCTTGCCCCCGTTTGTTGAAGTGACAAAATTCAAATAGTTGTAATTCGAATTTGTTTCTAAGCTAAAGTCATTCCCAGGGGACGGAATAGAGCTTCATGGTAGCTTATTTTTATCTCTAAAATTCTTCCCTTTGAGCTCTTAATGGGCGTGATTGTGTGGCTGATTTCAGGTTGTCTGCATTTCCCTCGTTCTTTGTTATTGTTTGAGATCGTCGAATATTGAATCAAATTGCAGGTGTCTTTTTAATTCGTAATATCAAAAGAAGACTTTTGAATGAAATTTAAGGTTATAAAGAGTTTCCTTCATAGCTTTGTTTGCGTTCTTAAAATGACAAGGGATGGCAGAGTCCCCGGGAATTTGTATTAAAAGCTGTATGGTTCATTTTCTCTCAAACATGTCGATTGGAATGTGTTAAACTAAGTTAATACCAGTATGGCTTATCAACAAACTTAGTGAATCTGGAGTATGTTGAAACTGTTTGGAGGCCTCGAACATGATTTCTTCAATTTTAGTTGTGTTTTGATCATGAAATATGCTTGTTTTCCCTTCTTTCTTGGTGCTTTGGTTGCGTATAGAGAATTATTTTGATATAAATTTTCATGGAAGCCATAGCATTCTTGCCCAGTCGAAATATGACTAATTAAAATTAATTTCCTTCTCTTATTTTGATTATCCAGTTTTATGGTAGTAGCAAAACGTCCCTCCCCTAAACTTGACTAAGTTAGGTGAAGTTTGTGCTCGCAAGAATTTGTTTTGTGCAAAAAAATCACTGTTTTGGCTCAGAATTGGGGTAGTGTTGGGTTTTAAGCAAAATCTAGCATAGCATGTAATTTGGTGGAGTCTCCGTTTGAGATAGATTCTTTTTATATATATATATATATATATATAACACTCAACAGTGACTTTGTTCCATTCTTTGAAATTGTTAGAAACCCTCTTGATTCTTCCCTTAAATGTGTTTACAATTGCATTAAAATTATCTGTAGTGTTCTAGTTGAACTTTGAGAAATATCTATATGTTTGTTTTCCTTGGATGTAATGTAGTGACTTTAAAATATATCCTTGTGCGATTCTTCTTGCCCGTTAGCTAATTTAATAGTGTCGAGTATATGCTAATTTCTTCTAGTTTTCCTTGCATGAAACTTCTTAAACCCAACTTGGCTGCCTCCTTGCATTTTGCTACTTGGGCCAAGCCCAAGTAGTGTTCATCTCGAGTCTGCCTCTTCAAGACCCAAAAAGGGTAAAAGTTGCGTAAATTCGAAGAAATAAGTGTGGCCTAAGTACCACACACGAAAGAAAGGGAAGAAAAAATACAGGGAAGGCGAAAGGAGCGGAGCAAAAAATATAAAAATGGGTTTATCCCAATATTTTAGTAGTCCAAAATGGACAAAATTGTAGGGGTTTGGGCCTAAGTACCTAAACCCAACTTCTTCTCTTCTTTAGTTAGTTTATTTGTGTAATTAGGACTTTGTAAAATTCTAACATTTTTATTAACTTGGTTAATTTCCCTTGGAGTACCATTTTCTCTTTTCGCAAACTAGTCACTTTATTTGAAATTAATCAAATAGATTTTGAAAAGCTTAACTAGTTTCCTTAAAAATTATCGTTCGAATCATTTAACCAAGTCTTACTTGCAAATTTTGACTAAATTACCAATCTTTTTCTATAAACAAATGCTTCATGAAAAAATATTCTTCTCTTTTACTTGTCAAATAAATTCTCATGTTTTCAAAAGTTAGTCAAATAATATAAGTTAAAAAGCATAGCCGGATAATCGCGTGTTAGCCGGACATTTTGTGTCTTAAAAACCTTTTAAAAGTGTTAATATGAACTTCTTACCCGGTTTTCTTAAATTCAAAAGGTTTTTATCTGTTTTAAATTTTTTGAATATTTTTCAAAGGTTTTCTTGATTTTTCCTAAAAAATTAAGTGATGGCTCTGTTTTAATTAAGTTTGAGAATTTTATAAGTTGTCAAATTTAATTCAAGTCAAAACCATTTCAAAAATGAAGTTGCTTTTTTTCTTTTCAAAATAACAAAAGTGAAAAATGCGATAAAACAACTTATAAGGTTGTTGAATCCGTTTGTTGACTGGGGGTATTATGGATAGTCACATGGACTTGATTGTTTATATTGTCTGATGATATTTGATTAATGTTATACCTTTGAAATCCTCAACTCGACAAGAGTGACAGGCCGGCTAGCAGTGATGTCTAGACTAGTTGGACACAAGACTAAAGGTTGTGGTGCATTTTGCTTGATGGGTCCAAGTTAGGCGAGCTTGGGGGAAACTAAGGTTCCTAGGAGATCAAATTTGACTGGGTTAGTGAAACAAAGCTAGTATTTTGTGAGTGCCTGAACCGACAGAATGTCAAGGGTAAGGAACCTTGGGGGGGAATACGTAGAACTCTCTGGTAGTTCATTGTTTGGCTAAGGGCTAAGGGTTAAGGTGTTTGACTTAGGATCCTTAACTGAGTGTGGGTTGTAAATCAAGGTTTTATAGGTTGCCTCTCAACTGGCTAGCAGGGGTGGATATTAAAACTGATTGTTGAGACTGGAACCACTGAGATGCTTATAGTGGTTGGTAAGATGGGTGATTTGAGAAGTCTAGTGTAAGGTGTGACTTGTGATGTCTAGTGTTAAGAGTGATTTGGGAAGTCTTAGAGTTAAGTGTGGCCTGAGAGATCCTAGTGTTAAATGTGGTTGTGGAAAAGTCCCAAGTGTTGCGTTGGACTAGGATGAGATGGTACAAAGTCTCCCTGCTGCGGAGTTGGCAGAGGAGCAAGGTAGGAAGGCTTGAGAGCAGAATGTACAGGTTCTTAGTGGTGATACTATGGTGGTAATGGTGGATGATGAAAAACTGAATTATTGTAATTTTGTATATTTTCTCTTGATTTCTTATATGATGGTATGTGGTGGATTCAGATCGACCGATGATGCCTACCAGTACGTGTTGTTTTTACTGATACTACTCTTGCTATACCTTTTTTGGGTATAGTCTGATTGCATATCAATGATGTTTCTTAGGTACATGACGATGGTGATCTCCAACAGCTTCTACTCTTCGTCTTCATAGTGGAAGTTGTATCTTCTTTTTATCTGTGTATTTCTCCTTAGAGATCTTGTACCTGTTTAGACTAGTTCCTAGGGAAGGTCATATTCAAATTGTGTAAAGGTTTAACTGTATTTAAACTTTGTAAATGTTTTTCCATGATCAAAGAGGCTAATTCTTATGTTTTACTTTCAATTTTTGCATTTTACCTGTTGGATTGGGTGATAAAGGTTCTCCTATCTAGGTGTTTAGAGTAGGTGCCCGCACGATTCGATAGTTGAGTCATGATAAATGGTATCAGAGTCTAGGTTATCGGTCTCCCAGTACAAGAGCAAATATCTAATAGAGTCCTAAGGATGGATGTGTTGATGTTCACATCTTATCCTTGGGAAGCTATGAAGCATTCTAGGAATCGTCTCCCTCCTTTCACTCATTTTGTGCGGTTTGTTACTTGCTTGTATGGGTTGACTCCAATTGGTATCTCTCGATTCCAATTAGTATCTCGATAAGAAAAAAGGATAACGTTTGACTCCGATTAAAATGACATAAGCAAGGGAAATTAAAACCGGGAAGGCTTCAATTAGTATCTGGCCTGGGAGGCTATGTAAAGACATGGATAAATCGGCTAACGGTCATCCATGAGACGAATAAAAGATAATGAACCTGATTTGATTGAGTGCTGAAGCTTGAGACTTGTAATTGTATGCATTGTATTATTTTAATGACTGCAAATGTGTGGTGTGTAATTTCTTGAGTTACTTTAAAATTGTGGTTAGTGAAGAGTCTTAACTTGGTTATATGTGATTGATTAAAGGGTTAACTGTTATGTGATTTAACTGAAATTCTGTGCTAAGTTTTGGGCATAGGCTTACCGTTGGTAAAAATATTAAGGGACATTAATCATTTATGACTGTAGGGAAACTCCGATTTCAGGACAGTCGGGATTAGTTATGAACCATGGGAAAAAGGAGCTAATCTTATATGATAGCGGGAATGTGATGTTATGAATAACTTTCTGGTGTATTTTGTAACTGATTTTATGATAATATGATGCTGAATTCTCAATTATGTATTATTGGGGATGGTCTTGGGGTTATGTGTAAGACCATGACGCAATTTCAGAGGTTAACATTGATAAAGAAAAGGGAAAATAGGTGAATTTTGCAGAAAATGATAATTTTTTAGGCTGTTATTGTTGGGGATAGCCACTATAACGGGGTGGGCAATGCAGGATCCCTGTCCTGCTTTTCCCTGTTTTATTTTAATTTTCGCATTATTTTAAATCTCTAGTTGAGTTGCTAGCTATTACGTGAATTATAAAAATTAGCATCCAAATGCGATAAAGGAAAAGGATAAATATGGTAGCCCGGGGCATGAGGGTTATTGGCCTGATGTGGGTGATGTTTCCTGTTCGAGCTAACCTATACGTATTTGAACATCAGACCTTATTTAACATAGTAATTTTTTTACCCTTGATTGAGTAACTACTTGCATTGTAATGATAATGTGTAGTTAGTGAGGAACCGTGAGATTATGGTGGAATCAGTATTCGAACATTGGTAAAATTATGATTGTCCATTGACAGGAATAGTCGCTCATGCTGTATTTGACAAAATAATTCGTGATTGACTGAGTAGTGTGAGACACTGCTCATAGGCTTTTTCTATGAGAATATTTTGACTAATTGTAACTCTTGGAAAGAGTATAGTGGAATTGTGGGGAATTTTGAACTAAGTTGACTTGTGCGTGATCGATGATCCTTAGTGACAGGGTTAATTGAGGGAAGGGGGTTGCCACAACGGGTCTCGATTTCTCATGGCATGAAAAATTATTTTGGTCCGTTATGTTTGAATTTCTTTGCTTCAATATTTCAGCGAGGCCCCAGATTTTTTGGGCACTCAAGGAGGAGTACTCTTATTGGTCTCGTACAGCTTGAAGTAAGGGATTCCTTGACAGAGCAGGATAGAATTTAATTGCGATTGAGTTTGGGTACATCAAGAGATTTGGAAGTTTTGGTGGTTCGCGTAAGGTTATAATTACACTACAATGATAGAGCGTTAAGGTTCAAGGGGCTGGCTCATTCTTTTCCTTCCGTCGTAGAGATCATTCGAGGAAGAACAATGGGCAAATTGGTATCTGTTGTAACAATATGTTTGGTCGTTATTAAAAGGCACCTCGTTATGAGTGAGCTATTCGTGCGAAGAACGAGTTAGAAAACTTCCAGGTTAGAGAGTTGAAAATTTTGGGCTAGACTAGTCTCGAATGAATTCTGAGCGAGGTAGGGTCTAAGGCAATCCGGAAAAGAATTGGATAAAATTTCTAAGGTTGAGCTAAATTTTTTCGTTAGCTAAGGCATTAGGAGTCTGTAGGACTTTTCAGAAGTGAATTCGGGTGTGTAGAACTCTCGATATCAAAGTTGATATGAAAGGGTTGGATCAAAACATCAGGATTTCGAAGTGTGTTGTAAAATGAGCAATTTTAGAGAATTTTTTGAGGTTCTATCCCGTGTCAAACGTTATAGCGATTGACACTGTGCTACAATAATGACCGCTACAGTGGAGAAATTCATGCTATAGTGAAAGTCAAGGCGGTCAACTTTGATATAGCAGGCGGCTACCGCTATGGCGGTACGACTATAGCGGGATGACGGGACCAGAAAAATTTAAAAATGAATTTTATAATTTTATTCTCTCCTCTTCAGTTTCAAAGAGGCGAGAGTTGCTCAAAAAACCTTCCTAGGCTGCTCCAAAACTTGGGAGCCATGGGGAGAGGAGATTCCGGCTAAAGAGTGCGAAACCCTGAATTTTGGGCTTGTTCTCCGTCAAAAAATGCCTTCACGGAGTCAGAATGTGGCATGTGCAGCTGTTTGACGTCAAGGTAGGCTAGGTTTTACATTAATTAGACTTAGATCTATATTTCTGTCATGACCCAACTATCGAGCCGTGCGGACACCTACTCTAAGCACCTAGATAGGAGAACCCTTACCACCCGATCCAATAGGTAAATACGGAAATTAAGAGTAAAACATGAGAAAGTAACCTTTTTCTATTGAAAAAGAAACATTACAAATTTGAAATACAGTAAAATCCTTTTCAATTTGAAAACAATCCTCCCTAGGAACTAGTCTAAACAAGTACAAGAGCTTCTACAGGAGAATTACAAGAATTAAAAGGAGACACAACTCCCCCATGAAAACAAAGAGTAGAAGTTGCTGGAGATCACCATCATCATGTACCTAAGAAACATCACTGATTCTGCAACCAGACTATACCCAAAAAGGTATAGCAAGAGTAGTATCAGTACAAATAATACGTACTGGTAGGCATCATCGGTCGACCCGAATCCACCACATACCATCATATAAGAAAGAGAAAATGCAATAAATTACAAGAACTCCAGCCTTCTATCATCTACCTTTACCTCTGTACTATTACCGCTACAAACCTGTATGTTTAGCCCCCGAGCCTTCCTAATCGGCTCCACCGTCAACTCCACAACAGGGAGATTTTGTACCATTCCATCCTGGTCCAACGTAACACTAGGACTTTCCCACAATCACATTAACACTAGGACCTCCCATGTCACACTTAGTTCTAAGACTTCCCAAGTCACACTTAACACTAGAATTCCCAAGTCACCCATCTTACCAACCACTATAAGCACCTCAGTGGTTCCAGTCTCAACAATTAGGTATACAATCGGCCTCTGCTAGCCAGTTGAGAGACAACCTACAAAATCATAATTTACCACCCTGACTCAAATTAAGATCCTAAGTCAATCACCTTGACCCTTTGTCCTTAGCCAAACAATGGGCTACCTGTGAGTCCTGCGTATTCAAACCTCAAGGTTTTTTACCCTTGACACCCTGCCGGTTCAGGCACTCAAAAAATACTAGTTTTGTTTTACTAACTCAGTCAAACCTGACTCTCTAGGAACCTTAAGCCCTCCAAGTTCACATGTCTTGAACCCATCAAGCAATACGCCCCACAATCCCTAGTCTTGTGACCAACTAGCCCAGACATCACCGCTAACTGGCCTGTCACTCTTACCCAAAATGGGAATTACAAGGGTACAATATTAACCAAATATTACCCGACGATATTGATGTGACGCTAATTTACGTCACTTTCGACTCCTTTTTACTAAGAACAATCGTACGTTTTCAAGCAACCATTGTTGTTTTTGATGTTTTTATGTTGTATTTGTAGGAAATGGAAACAAACACGGAAACGGACGGAAATACGCGAAAAAGAGCAATCTGCCTAAGTGTGACGGCCTGAGTGACGGCCCGTCACACATGTGAGTCCGTCAACAGAGCCTGGCACACACGGGATTCAGAGGTTGCAGCTATCACCTATACCGTTGGCATGTCAGCAGAGCAGCGAAGGAAAGAGGAGGAGCGCGACCAAGACATGGCGCATCTTAAAACACAGTTAGATCTCCTGACAAGGCACTTGACGTCAGGAAGTATAGAGAAGGTACAAGTTGTGGGTTCCCAAGGTATGGAGACTGAGGAGGCCAATTACTTGGGGGGTTTCCAGGCCAATGGCCAGGGAAACCAAGGTCGGAACTATCCAAGAGACAACCACTATGAGAATGGTGGCTACAAAAATCGCGACCAAGGAAGCTGGAGGAACAACACCGATAGAGGTGGGTTGTATATACCACCTGGCAATCGGGACAAAACTGGCAGCGAGGCTGAGACGTCCAAACTTGAGAATATGATGGCGAAGATGCTGCTTAAGGTGGAATCGACTGACTCTGGGGTAAAGGCAATGCGGAATGAGTTATCAACATTGAGTCTGGTAGTGGAGTCACACTCAACCGCGATCAAGCAACTAGAGCAGCAAGTGGGTCACATCTCGGCATCTCTAAACCCAAGGAAACCAGGTACTTTGCCGAGCGACACCACTCATCCGAAGAATGATGCAAGCTGTATGGCGATCACCACAAGAAGCGGAAAAATATTACCGGAATCACATCCGGTAATTCATGCTCAAGGTGATATTGCGGATGATGAAGAGGCGGTAGAGGAGGAAACTCCAAAGCCCGCGGAGAAACGCAAGGAAGCTGAAAAGCTTCCAACTATGATGCCTCGACCACCACCTCCGTTCCCACAGCGTTTAAAGAAGAAAGCTGACGATGGTAAGTTCCTGAACTTCATGAACATGTTGAAAGAGATTTCAATAAACATACCATTGGTGGAAGCGCTGGAACAAATGCTCGGTTATGCCAAGTTCATGAAGGACTTGATTACAAAGAAGAGGACGGTGAGTTTTGAACCGGAAGACAACCTCCATCACTGCAGCGCTATCTCTTCAAGGTCGTTAGTTGAAAAGAAGGATGATCCAGGTGCGTTCACAGTTCCATGTACTATCGGGAAGCTCAACTTCGGGAGAGCTATGTGTGACCTTGGTGCTAGTATAAATTTGATGCCGCTAGCAGTGTATAACAAATTGGGTTTGGGAGCTCCTAAACCAACGTCCATGAGAGTGATGATGGCTGACCGTTCGGTAAAGCGACCCGTAGGGATCTTGTCTGATGTGCTAGTTAAGATCGGTAAGCTTATCTTCCCAGCTGACTTTGTAATTTTGGATTGCGAAGTGGACTTCGAAGTTCCCATAATCTTGGGACGACCATTGTTAGCTACGGCGAGAGTGTTGGTTGACATGGAGAAAAACGAGCTGACCTTCCGATTGAACAATGAATTGGTCAAGTTCGATGTGTCCAAATTGATGAAGCAACCAAGTGACATGAGGGTGGTCGCGGTCATCAATGCTATTGAGGAAGCTCCTGCGGATGTGCACATTGAGGAGAAGTGTTTGGTCGAGACGCTAGCTGTTGTGAGAAGGATGCCGCGAAAAGAGAAGCATGTTGCGGAAAGCGGTGTAAATAGCTCAAGGAAACGAAAACACCGCAAGAGAATCTACAAGGAAAGAGCGAAGAAGCGGTCACGACTAGCGGCGGAGCAAATAAAAGAGGAAGTTGGAGCGCAACATGAGGTTGGCGCACACACGTACTCCATCGAGTTCTCTTGTTTTGGAGACCCAGGCGGTCTCCAACATCATTCCAGAATCTGAGTCATATCGACTTCACAGGTATTCCTTTATTCTCACAGCTTTTAGTTTTCATATGTATGCATTGGGGACAATGCATGAGTCTAAGTTGAGGGTGTTGGGAAACCTGTGAGTCACCACCGAGGGTTTTTGTTGCCGATTTCTTTTCCCTCCGGTGTGCTATCTAGTAGAACCGGCATGTTTAGGTTGTTAGTTTAAATTTTTTTTTTTAGTGTCTATAGCAAGCATGCGTTGTTCTTGTCTAAAAATGAGGCCCCTTAAAAATTTTCTGGGTTTGAGCTTATGTTGAAACGATTGAATGTTGGGATCCTTGTATGTCATTGTGCGATTATGAGTAGAATGAGTATGCTTAAGCCGAGCGGTTGTTTGATAGTTGGTAGCGATATAGTTTCTTGGTGCCAAGAGCGTGTGAGTTTATTGTCATAAATTCTTACTCTGTGCATGCATCTAGAACTTGCCCGGTCTATTTTGTTAAGTTTTGAAGTTTGGTTGCTTAGGAAAGGATCACAGGCCCTTTTTGTGTGCAGTCCACTTAACCTATAAGACCGTCCAAATGCAAATACTCCCTTTGATCCCTGTTTGAGCCGAAATTGACCTTATTCTTTCAATAACCTGTCACCATTCCTGTTTAACTTTGAATCCCTATCTTGGCCCTGGTCCTTCCTTGGACATCGTGCACCTCAACGTAGCAAAACAACCTAAGTTGAGGGTGGCTACTATAGAGGTAAACCCTGTTTTGGCCCTGGTCCTACCAATGGACATTGTGCACCTTGACGTAGGCAATCAGCCTAAGTTGAGGGTGGCTACTACAGTGGTAAAGGAGAAGAAAAAGAGGATGGAGATGATTGTTGTTGAATAGAATGAAAATCCGGGTGTGCGCCTAAGAAAAGAAAAGAAAAAAATAAAGAATGATGAAAAAGATCGAAAAAGAAACAAAAAGAATTGTCAATAAAGAGGCCGCACCTGTATCTAGAATCAAGGAAATAAAAAGGTGAATAAGGATGGATAAAGTGAAGTTATGTGGTGATAAGATGTAAATGGTTCCAAGGAGGGCTTAGTCACTAACCCCTAAATGTATCATACCTGCACCCGAAGCCTCATTACAAGCCGAAACAAGTCCTGTAGTGATCCTGAGTAGCTTTCTGAAGAACCGAAATAGAATAGTAAGGGCAAGCCTATGGTATCGCATGTGCATTGTTTGAAATCGTTTGTGAGTGTGAGCGCTTACCTAGTCCCAAATCTTGTGTGTGGGATTTCTTTGTGGTGAGGGCACCAAGATGTCTATATTGTCTATTGATTGTTAGGATAGCTACGCGTGTGTATGCATAATGTTCTATCATATCGGAATGACATGTTTGGATCCTTGCAAGTTAGTGTTTCATACATACGTGTGCTACGAGGGAGCCTGATTTAATTGAATAAGTTGAATGACCATGAGTTGCTATAGACATGAGTTTGTGTTCTTAGTAGAGTCGTATTATTGTTTTATGTTATGTTGCTTGAGGACAAGCGAACGTTTTAAGTTGAGGGTGTTGATGTGACGCTAATTTACGTCACTTTCGACTCCTTTTTACTAAGAACAATCGTACGTTTTCAAGCAACCATTGTTGTTTTTGATGTTTTTATGTTGTATTTGTAGGAAATGGAAACAAACACGGAAACGGACGGAAATACGCGAAAAAGAGCAATCTGCCTAAGTGTGACGGCCTGAGTGACGGCCCGTCACACATGTGACGGTCCGTCACTGGGACCGTCACTCCAAGGCAGCAAAGGGACAGTGCCACTGCCTAAGGCTGACGGTCCAGGCGACGGTCCGTCAAGGCAGTGACGGTCCAGGCGACGGTCCGTCAAGGCAGTGACGGTCCGTCAGCCTGACCGTCACGCTAAGGCAGTGGCTTACGTCGGCGACCCGTGTTTTGGGGATTCCTAGCCCGTTTTGGATTTGGTTTCTTTGACTCCTATAAATACCCTATGATAGGTTTATGTAATTAGAAGACACCCAATAGTTTTAGAATAGTTTTTAGTCGTTTCTTGAGAGCAACAACACGTTTTCGGATTCTTGAGTTCGTGTTCTTGAGTTCTTGGTTGTTCTTGTTCTTGGATTATTGAAGAGTATTTTCATCATATTGTAAGAATCTTCTTTCCTTTATAATGAATTACTTCTTTTCTTCTTCGAGCATGAGTAACTAAAACTCCCGCAACTAGGGTTGTGGGAGCCATGGCAAACGTAGCAATATAGATTCCGGGTAGCGTTGGGTTCGATTTATGTATTGTCACGTTGTTAATCATACATTATGTCACGTTTTCTAGTGGGTTGCAAACATTAGAACATGCCTAGGTTTAATTTGCTTGAGAAAGAGATTAAAACCGGGAAACTTGATTAACAACAAGGATTCGAGACTACCAACTCTCGTCTTAAAGATTAATGCCGTAACTGGATTAATCTACTTGATGTTAGGATTGAGAGCTAAAAAGCACATCTTTTTGAGATCGAAAGAAGATAAAAGGAAATTTGTTTATTTGGTCGAGAGACGTTTAGACGATACAATTGACGCAATCACATCGTGACACGTATATAGAAAGAACCCGGTTAAGCCTAGAATCGACATTGTTACAACGCCATGGTGAACACATCCCTAGTTCATCCTCTCATACTTATTTAAACTCCTAAGTTTATTATTGTTTTGTTTACAATTTGATTACAAAACCCCCCTTTTTATTTACCGGAAATGATTGACGACTAGTCACATACTTCACTAAATTCTTCATCATCACCATATTCTCTGTGGGATTCGACCCCAACCTTGTTGGGTTATATATTTGACAACGATCGCGTACGCTTCTTAAATTGAGGTGTAGTTTGAGCGTTATCATGTTCCCCATAAGATCATAACTTAGTAAAGCGTTGTACTTAGTAAACTAGTTTGGTACTTAGCATACAGAATCGGTAAGTTAGGTTCACCTAATTTCTTGGTCCGGTAACTAGGTGAATTTCACCACACGCCTTGGTCCAGTCGCGGGTGTGTGCTTTACTAACCCTTACCCTGGATCCCATATTAGTTATTCCCGGACAAGGTTAAGCTATTAGATGAGGGTAGGTAGCCTTAAATCTCCGTTGTTAAACAACCCTTTTCCCATCCATTACCTCCTTGATCTGGCAAGCAAGGATAAGGCGAGTTCTAACGTTGCGTACAGTTAAAAAGCAATCAAAGCGAAGGGAAGAACAGAATTCAAAAACTAAGGAGCATGGCTTAAGCTTAAGTGTGGGGTCGTTCTTCCCTTTGATTCATTATGAAGAAACATGTTGTTAGCTAGGCCCTACATGGACTCAGAGAGTATTTCTAACCCAGTTTTATATTATTTATTACTTTGGGGATAAAGCATGATTTTAAGTGTGTGGTAGGGAATCTTCGGATATTTGCGAGTTAAGAGTGAGTATGTGATCTTGGGCGTATTTATACGCCCGCTTGCCTCATTTACCCATGTTTTAGCCTTGTTTTGAGGAAAAAAGTGATGTATATCCCTATGATTATTTGCATATTCTTGATTATGAGCTAATATATGTGATTAGATGCTTTGTAGGGGAAAAGATGGAGAAAAACAACCTATAGGAACTAAAACGGAAAGCATAAAAGCATTGGGAAGGAGTTAGCAAAGTTCCGGGAGAAAAAGAGAGCAAAAGAAGAAAATCTGGGTGGTGGAGCATTGGTGGCGTGCCACGCCAGCCCCTAAACTACTGATGGGTATGGCTGGCGCTATGGTGGCGCGCCACTCCAGGAGCAGAACTTGAGAAGGCGAAGTCTGGCGCATTGGTGGTGCGTCGCCCTATCCCCAAACCCGGAAATTTTCCAACTTTTTTCTACTCCAAATCAAAGTAGGAAAAGGGGTTATTTTCTCCTACTCTATAAATATGTCTCAAATCATGATATTTACCGAACTTTTGACCTATGAAGAGCTAGGAGCCACCGTTGAGGCTGGAGAATATTGGTTTTATCTTTTCTTCTCCTTTATTATTTATTTTACGTTTTTCTTTGGATGATTTGTTGTAATTTCTCCATGTCTATGTGGAGTTAAACTTCTCGTTCTAGGGTTATGGTAGCTAACTACATAATTTTTTAGTAGACGATTGATTTGATTATTTGTTTATCATATTAGTTGTTCTTATATTGTCGTGCTTACTAGTTTAATGCTTCGCGACCATTAAAATCTATAATCTCTTTGTGAACTCGAAAGAAGAATCATTGAGATAGAACGAAGAATATAGGGAGCAAGGCCTCTCTTTTGTAACGTAAAGGGTCGGTTAGCGACTAGGATAGGAATATACCTAGAATGCCTTGTTTGGTTTGTACGGGAAGAAATATAAAAGCGTTTGGAATAAGATGTCACATCCCCGCTCAATGATGTAATTGTGATGGTATTCTTGATAGGCAACTAGAGGCTCGGAAGACCATAGTTTTAAAATCAACCACGAAATCAACAACTAGATAAACAAACAAGTCGATGAAATTGCTTACTTAACATGATTGTTAGCAAATCCATAATCCTAGATCGATTCATCATATTGATTACGTAAAAACCTTCTCTTTGTTTAGTTAATTGTTCATTAGTTAACTTCTTCTTTTTACTTGGGTTAATAAATATTTCTTTGAGATTTACCGCTTGAATAAATAATTAGAAGTAGTTTAATTTAGTAAAATAGGTAATCGACAAGTCCCTGTGGGTACGATATCTGGACTTACAATCCTATATTACTTGTACGATCGCGTACACTTACGTGTGCGTTAGGACGTAAAAGGTTTTTGGCGCCGTTGCTGGGGACTTAGAAATTAATTATTTATCTATATTGGACTTTTTCTTTTTATTTATTTAAGTTTTTGTATATATTTTGTTTTCTTTTATAGATAGTTTTGTTTTTTTTATTCGATAATCTTCTTAAACATGACATCTAGTGACAAAGATTGGTTGAAGGATGAGTACTATTCATATGTTGGTAATCCTTGTCAGTATTGTGGAGGACCCCACCTGGGTATCAATTGCCATTATAATCAAAAGGACGGATGGTGCGCACGTACCCAATCTTTTGAATTTAATGTATGTCATATATGTGGTGGTCAGAATGGTCATTCAAATGGTTGTCCTAACTTTTATTCCCTTTCCCTGAGCCCCTGTTGTTGACACCCAATTTTGACTCTCCGTGCTTAAAATTAGCTTCTTCAGGTCTCCTGATCGTTAAAAGAGCACAAAATAATTTTTTTTACATATTTTTCTTGAAATATAATAATTTATTGATAATCATCCTTGTTTTAGGAGTTTTATCAATTTATTGATATATTTTTTATTTTTTACAATTCATTGATAATTATTCTTAATTTCGTAAATATTAAGACTTTTATTAATTTATTGTCATATATTTACTGTCTTACAATTTATTAATAATTATCTTTTATTTTGTAAACATTAGGATTTTTATCAATTTATTGTCTTTATACAATTTTGATAATCACAATATTTTTTACAGTCACCTACACACGTACACAATACAAATACTATAATTTCAATTATTTAAAACACATTACATTTTATTTTATTTTTTATATTTTTGTAATCACATACCAACACTCATATTTTTTGAATATTATTTATTTATTTATTTTTACAATCCGTAAACGTAGAAAATTGAAGCAATTAATTTTAATACGCAGAGCAACTAATCAATCAAGTCAAGATCATGTCACCTTTTTAAAAGGTGACAATTGACATGACTAATCACAACTATTACACTTTGTTTAATGAACCCTTACACTTTAGTTAATAAGATGAAGGACCCATTGAATAAAAACTCATGGATTAAAGATGGTCTTTGGGGGACAAGAAAGAGAAGTTTATTATCTTTCGGATAATATGAGGCACTAATTTGTATTATAAAAGAAAGGGGAGGGGTATTGTTTTTTGGGGACACACAATTTAACTCTTACATTCACCTCTTTCTCACCAATTTTGAGATCTGTAGAAGTTTTCAATTTATTTTTTCTTGAACTCTTTCATCTACTACACACACACACGTTCTCACATACACACACAGTCACTCATCTTCTACATTATAAAATATTTTAGACCTCTACTCCATATTTTCTTCATCTTCCCAAAAGCTTTCAAGAAATAATCTGTCTTTTTCGGCGAGCCATGAGCGGATTCCTACGGAGCTAAAAACACGATTCCACCACTCCCTTCTTCCCCTTCGTCACCAAAAATGGCCAGATCTGCTTTGTTTTGCACAGATCTGACCAAGAACTTATGTTTCTCGGCGACCTCCATGAACAATGACGACCTATACTTGCTCTGATTTTCGTGCTTATATATGTAATTTTTAGGATCTGAACATATTTTACATTTTTGGTGATATTCTCTTGCTTGCCCGGAGTTTTAAAAACTCCGGCGACCTTGCTTTACTCGTCCATGGTTGCTAACTATTTTATTATTATTTTATTTTTCTGGACAAATTTCCTTAGAATTTTTAGCAATTGTTGTTGCTTTCTGGATTCTGCTTAGCTGATACTATTCTAACATTATTGTTCAAAGTTTTCCTGTTACCTGGACTATTTGTCACTAGTTAATGCTACTTCGCATTTTGGGCTGATTTGCCCTTTATATTTGATTCATAGATAAAGAACAAAGTACTACACACTCTGGCCAATGAAAAAACTCCCGTTGATTTTTGAGGCCTCCACAATAAAAAAGACGGATACATATATACATACGTAGCGAGAAAAAATAAAGTTTGGGCGATGACGAAATCTTAATATTACAAAGACGAAATAAAAAGTTTTATGATCCGTATCTTGGCGAGGTGATCTCGGGTGGCCAACCGATGTTTCGCAGCCATGGCGTATTTAAAACTTAGTACTACCACATATCTGAACCCATACTATAATAAAATTCTATTTTTCTTATATTTACATACATATATGTATTTCTTTAACTTATTTTGATAAAGATTTATTTGTTATTGAATTTTTTACTAAGTGTTTATACAGGTACGTGAAGATACTTCCGAAGATGACAATTAAAAGGTGTTTGAAAATCTCTCCAAAATTTATTGCTTTTATTTATATTTTTGTAATTCTTGTAATTGTACAAAGATAAAGTATAGTGAAAACTTTATTTTCGGGGCTTTGGGAGGTGTGTCTTTTATCTACTTATTCATTATTACGTGCATAGGCAAAACTTAGACCGTAAATACTTTACAAATAAATCAGTTCAACTTGGGTAATTAGTTCACATTTTTACTTCACGCAGATATTAGGCCGTCTTTTCTTTTTCAAACCGTTCTTTTAATCATTGTTACTTAAACTTTGCAAACGATTCTTTATATATTCTTTTGAAAATTAATATTTTTTTCTCATTCTTAAACTCATTTTTTCTTGCAAAAGTGAAATAGTATTTACATAATAAAAAACGCAAGTCAATTGATGTAATCATTGTACAATCTTTTCAATACATTTCTTTACATTATACATATTTTTTACATTCTTTACTCAATGTACTTAGACATATATTACTTACACATTTTTCTTATATATATATATATATATATTTCGTAATAGTATCTATTTATATTAACATATTTACATACTTTTCATATTAACAATATACATTCTTTTACTCTTTTGTATACTTTCTTACATATAAATTTTCATACATACTAAATTTTCTCATACATATAAAAATACATTGTTCATACTCTTATGTACATATTTTAAAATTATTCTTTGTACTTGTATATACATATTTTTTACTGTTCATATTTATACTTTTCAAAAAAATATTTTTTTTACCTCCTCTCTCTTTAAAAATTAAGTTTAGCCGGGTACCACATTTGTGAATTTCGAAGGATGCCTAACACCTTTCCTTCGAAATAACTTGAACCCTTACCTAGAATCTCAAATGGTTTTCGCAGATTAAAATGTGAGTCATACATGTCAATAATCAAAAATAGGTTTTCTTATTTTCCTTAAAAATTTAGGTGGCGACTCTGTACATAATTAAATTCTTTCAGAGTCCATAAGTTGTGCTTTATCTAACCTTAGTAAAAATAGGGCATGACGGAATGGCGACTCTGTTGGGGACACAACCAGGTTCTAACCATGATAGACTCAATTTTTTCATTGAGAGAGGTATTTCTATTTACATTTTCATTTCTTGATTATTTAATTTTTCGATTTTTTTTTTACATACTGTGAATTGTATATACTATTTATATTGTGTACATAAATTTTTTGTATTTCTTACCCATAAATTCTTTATATTATTCTTTGATTCATCATTCACTTTATACTGTAGATATGTATTTGAAATACTTTTACACATTATTTATTTAATTATCACATCATTTCTATCGAGTCTTGACCGTACACTATCACACATTGTGGTTCACGCAAGGAGTGTTTCACGCTACTCCAAAACTTTTTTCGATTCCTTAGTTTCAGAGTCGACACGTGCAAATTACCACGTGTCTCCTCGCAGTTGTCCGAATATTCTTTATCAGCTTAGGTGAATCTACTGTTACAATCCTTAGGCCATTGTACATACGATCGTCACTTCAATCATATGAATTTTTATTTATTGTTTGTTATATATTTTTATTTGAGACCTGCTCTTTGTTAATTACATATTTTGCGTTCTTGCATTTTTGTGCATATTTATTTTAGTTTATACATATATATATATATACACGTCATCTTCGTTCTCGTCCATTTTATCTCACGATTTTTATTGACTTGTGTTGGGCCTGGGACCTTTTCAATACTTCACATTCGTTCTCGGTCTCTAAGACCATCCTTCATCATTTATCGTTCTTCTTCATACCCATTGTCGATCTGTACGATCACTTTTTTGGACTTCATTATTCTTTTTTCAAGAAATTATCAATACAGCCTTGTACATCCTTCTCATCTTTATACCAAACCTTTTTCTTGTCCAAACTTTCACTCATAGCTTTACTTTTTTCAATACAATTATTCAAAGTAATTATACAAATCACATATAACTACATATCTGTTCGAACTACGTTTTGACCTGATTCTTGCCCTGACAAGATACGTAGGCAACCTTACATAAGGGTTCGGTCTTCCATTGTTTCAAAATAATTTCTTCAGAATTTTAAAAACTGGGGCAAATTTTTGAAACAATTCAAATACCCTCTCCAAAGTCCTGTTGACAACGCAAATCAACAGTTCCCTCAAATTCAAATCTCCCTGACATCAGTGTCAATATTGGTCTTACATTTAAACCTTCACTCGACTTTGATCCCAGAACATGAGACATAAGTTTTCTTTTTCTATCGACCGTCGCAGATTATGAAACATGACAGGACTAGTCATTCAATTCTTCCGACAGGGGCGAAGTAATATCAAATCTTTGCCATGCTTCTTTTTCTTAGTAATCTTTTCAGCGTATTAGAATAGTGACAAAACTCTGTCTATGTTTTCACATCCATCATCCTGATTGCCTGATCAAATTAAATTCTAAGCCCATTGTCTGTAATTGATATCCTTTGAGCTGTATGACACACCAGTTTTTCAAAAATAACCACCAGTTCATGACAATCATATATATCACACCCACAAGTTCATTTCTGAACTACGTCCTGACCTGATTCTCATCTTGATTTATCTTGGTGAGATACGTAGATAACCCTACATAAAGGTTCGGTCTTCCTGCTATTCTAAAATGATTTTTCTAGGACTACAAACTGGGGCAAATATTTTAGAACAGTCCAATGACGCTCTCAACCCTCAAAAAATAATTAAAAGCGTCAACCAATTCTCTCAAGTCCAAAATTCAAGAATATCAATATCACTCTTACCATAATCTCCATTCGACTTTAGTCTCAAAATCTGAAGACCTAAGTCTCTCTTCAAACTTCTCAAACACCGTAGGCCATAGAACTATGGTGAATCACTTTCACTTTCCAAACCTAAGGGTTCAACACGAGTTGACTCGTTTTCTTTGCAGGCACACCTATCAAAGGATATAAAGCAATAAAAAGCGAGGAGTCGAATCTTAATTCCGTAGAAGTGAACACCCCTCTCCTTAAACTAAGAAGCTTTCTTTGAATGCAGGAGGAACAACATTATCCCTGAAACTCATGGGAGAATCACACTAATCTCAGATTTCAAATCGGATGCATCACTTGGCCGCATGACCTAACTCTAATCCCTCTTAGTCTTATGATTGGAGAGCGACTTTAACACTCTGTTATTTGATTCTTGCAGGTTAAATGATTCCTGAACTTCACATGAGATAACATCTGACCTCGAACTTTTTGAGGCATCCATATTCAATGGGACAGACAAATCAGGGGAGTTTTTGACCATGTAATTATATTATTTTTTCTTCATGACTTTCCTACTTTCACTCCTTTCTTATTTCTTTACAGGAGAATCGTCCCCACTTAATCGGGGATGAATACGCCAATAAATGCCCTCGTAAATAATTGAGGGGCCACAATATGTCATCTTCAACAACAATTGGGGACGATCACGATAATGGACGGTCTCCATAAATAATTGGGAGATTGCAATAACGATCATCCCCGCAAACAGTCGGGAGACACTCTCATCGAGGATGTTGCCAACACCCGATATACAAGGCATCGCTCCGAGTTTGTCTATATCTTTGCATTATTTTTTGTACAGATTTTTATATTCGATAAATATCTTAATTTTTTGCCTTATATTCCTTCTAGAGGTGAATTCTTTTTTGCACATACATTTGCTATCGTATCTTCATGAACTACGCATACCTGATTCTCATCTCAATGAGATATGTAGGCAGTCCTTCTTGGATTCGGTATTCCTTATTAGAAAAACTAAAAAAAAGTGTGTACATACATTTTAGTTTGCATCTTCATGAACTACGCATACTTGATTCTCATCTCAATGAGATACGTAGGCAGTCCTTTTTGGATTCGGTATTCCTTTACAAAAAGGGGGTTTATTTATTTATTTTTTATTTATTTTATTTTTTACTTTACATCTTATACCCTATCCTCTTGAACTACACAGACCTGATTCTTGTTTATACAAGATACGTAGGCAACCCTCATAAGGGTTCGGTCTCATTTTTCAAAAAAAAAATGGAAAAAACATGAAAGTTTTGACTTGGTTGGTACCAACATAGTTAGAAGTGTGCATGAGAAAGAAACAAATGATATGATGGAGATGATCAATTTCGTGGTAAACCATAGATCCTTTGGTACCTCTTAATCGCACCTTAGTGACACTCGAAAAATTCTCTTGCATGCATCTAAGACAAGAACAAAACCAACCTCATCATTTTATGTGCATTGTGTGGGGAGCATTAGATTAATTCATTGCATTGGATTGTTGATCTAGAACTTGGCCTAAATGGTTGTTGAGGCGAAATCCTGAGTTACACTTGATTTGGGAAAGGATCGTAGGCCTTCTTTGACCCGATTGAGCCTTTCATAACCTACCAAATGACATTATCCCTAGCATTCCCCCTTTTGAGCCTAAAGCCTTTTCTTTGAACAACCACATCTCAGCCTATACCTTTCTGAGTGCTTACATGCACTACCCTCTTTTGGCCTGACCTCCCTGAGCGCATTAAAATGTGCAAATTGCGGACAAAGATTCAAGATCAAAGATGTCAAAGGCAGAAGATGCAAAGTCCCAGAGGAATAAAGATGAAAATACGACTTTAAAGAAGGAGTAAAATTCCCCACAAATCAAAACATGGAGAAATCCCCCCAAAAAAAAAATTAAAAAAAATAATGAAAAACACTCCAACAAATGTGGAGAAATTTCAAAAAAAGAAGAAGAGAAAAGGACTCCAAAAGGGGAAAAAAGACTCCAACAATGAAAAGAAGTCGATACAAATTCAAAGAAAGGGACTACGAGACAAAGAAGATCAAGCGTCCAAATGCAACAAATGTCAAAGCACAAATATAGTGCATGCTCAAGGGAGTATTAGTCACTTTTATCCCAAATGATATCCTACCCATCCCCAAGCCAACATTACAAGCTAATAATAAGCCCTACATGATCCTATTTCAAGTGTTCTCTCATTAGTGGATACTTACATGAAGGCCAAGCCTATGGTATCACAATTGCATGCATTGAACATCCTTGTGAGTGTGAGTGCACTTCTCAAAATGTCCTAAACTTAAAATACTCAAATGTGTGAAAAATAGGACTTTCTTTTGGTGAGGCACGTGAAACATGAGAACATGTATAGTTCAAAATCTTTGTTTGAATCAAGATGAACAAATCTTGTCTATACTTAGGTACGTCTGAGGTACCATTTGAAACTATTGAAATTACCCGAAGTTGATCTTGGTTAGCTGGGAAAGATGGTGGAATTCTTGTGCATAAGACTAATTGTCGGTACCAACTGAAAGTCAAGACATTATTTTCTTTTCAACATTTTTACAACTGAAAAAAAAAGAAAAAAAAAGAAAAAACCAAAAAGTTTTCTTCCTTTACAGGCACCCACCTTCTAATGCGGGTATTTACATTTCAGTACATTTTACAGGCGCCCACCTTGTAATGCGGGTATTTACATTCAAGTCCCTTTTACAGGCGCCCACCTTTTAATGCGGCTATTTACATTCAAGTACATTTTACAGGCGCCCACCTTCAAATGCGGGTATTCATTCAAAGCTCCGGCACACAAACCGGAGTATGCATCAGGATCTTGGTACACAACCCAAGATTCTATTTCATTAACGCTCCGGCACACAAATCGGAGTATGCATCAGGATCTTGGTACACAATCCAAGATTCTATTTCATTAACGCTCCGGCACACAAACTGGAGTATGCATCACAATCTTTGCACACAACCCAAGATTCCATTTTATTAACGCTTCGGCACACAAACCGGAACATGCATCAGGATCTTGACACACAATCCAAGATTCCATTTTATTAACGCTTTGGCACACAAACCGGAGCATGCATCGGGATCTTGGCACACAATCCAAGATTTCAGTTCATTTAAAGCTCCAGCACACAAACTGGAGTATGCATTGGAATTTTGGCACAAAACCCAAGATTCAATTCATTCAAAGCTCCGGCACATAAACCGGAGTATGCATCGAGATCTTGGCACATAACCCAAGATTTCATTTCATTAACGCTTTGGCACACAAACCAAAGTATGCATCAGAATCTTGGCACACAACCTAAGATTCCATTTCATTAATGCTTCGACACACAAACTGAAGTATGCATCGGGATCTTGACACACAACCCAAGATTCCATTTCATTGAATGCCCCGGCACACAAACTGGAGTATGCATTGGGATCTTGACATACAACTCAAGATTTCATTTCATTCCAAGCTCTGGCACACAAACTGGAGTATGCATCGGGATCTTGGCACACAACCCAAGATTCCACTTCATTCAAAGCTTTGGCACATAAACCGGAGAATGCATCGGGATCTTGGCACACAATCCAAGATTCCATTTCCATTCCAACGCTTTGAGAAACAAATCAGAGTTTGACTCAAAGTCTAGAGAAATAAGCTGAGACTCCATTCTATTTCATCAACACTCCATTCATACAGTTCAGATATATCATTCTCAAGCTCCAAAAGACAAACTGGAGGCCTCATTTCGTGCGACTTCGAAAATGACCGAAGGCAACATGTCAACAGCCAGAGACATTTTGTTAAACGGTTCATCTCTTTGTCTTTATATCATCTTAATAACATGTGCTTTTATATTTTACATGTCGTGTCTAAAAGTATCACTCAAGCTATTATGACTCACATTCTCAAGCATCATTCCTTCTTAAATACTTTCATATTTTTTTGAATTACATAGACCAGATTCTCGTGATCTCGGGATATGTAGAAAGATCTATAAAGAGTTCGGTCATTATCATATCATAATCATTCTTTTCCCTAACAAGTACACAATCTTGCATCCCCAGCGTCTCACAACTCGACAATGGGACAATTTTGAAAGAGACATCGGGAATATGCGAACGCTTCTGTTCCCAAATAATCTTTTCTTTTAAGTATTTTGACAAGGTCGTCCTCCCCGAACAATAGGACAATAGGTAACTTGCCTCAACCTTTGAACTACACCTGGCCTGATCCTCGTGCAATTCGAGGTATGTAGGCAACTCTAAATCAGAGTTCGACCATATTTTTATCGTAATTCTTTGTCAAGCAAAATTGGCTTCATATCAACGTTTTCGCCCAAAGATTCTTACATCATCTTTAGTCGAAAAAGGGCAACTGTTGACACCCAATTTTGACTCTCCGTGCTTAAAATTAGCGTCTTCAGGTCTCCTGATCGTTTAAAAGAGCACAAAATAATTTTTTTCACATATTTTTCTTGAAATATAATAATTTATTGATAATCATCCTTGTTGTAGGAGTTTTATCAATTTATTGATATATTTTTTATTTTTTACAATTCATTGATAATTATTCTTAATTTCGTAAATATTAAGACTTTTATTAATTTATTGTCACATTTTTACTGTCTTACAATTTATTAATAATTATCTTTTATTTTGTAAACATTAGGATTTTTATCAATTTATTGTCTTTATACAATTTTGATAATCACAATATTTTTTACAGTCACCTACACACGTACACAATACAAATACTACAATTTCAATTATTTAAAATACATTACATTTTATTTTATTTTTTATATTTTTGTAATCACATACCAACACTCATATTTTTTGAATATTATTTATTTATTTATTTTTACAATTCGTAAACGTAGAAAATCGAAGCAATTAATTTTAATACGCAGAGCAACTAATCAATCAAGTCAAGATCATGTCACCTTTTTAAAAGGTGACAATTGACATGACTAATCACAACTATTACACTTTGGTTAATGAACCCTTACACTTTAGTTAATAAGATGAAGGACCCATTGAATAAAAACTCATGGATTAAAGATGGTCTTTGGGGGACAAGAAAGAGAAGTTTATTATCTTTCGGATAATATGAGGGACTAATTTGTATTATAAAAGAAAGGGGAGGGGTATTGTTTTTTGGGGACACACAATTTAACTCTTACATTCACCTCTTTCTCACCAATTTTGAGATCTGTAGAAGTTTTCAATTTATTTTTTCTTGAACTCTTTCATCTACTACACACACACACGTTCTCACATACACACACAGTCACTCATCTTCTACATTATAATTATTTTAGACCTCTACTCCATATTTTCTTCATCTTCCCAAAAGTATTCAAGAAATAATCTGTCTTTTTCGGCGAGCCATGAGCGGATTCCTACGGAGCTAAACACACGATTCCACCACTCCCTTCTTCCCCTTCGCCACCAAAAATGGCCAGATCTGCTTTGTTTTGCACAGATCTGACCAAGAATTTATGTTTCTCGGCGACCTCCATGAACAACGACGACCTATACTTGCTCCGATTTTCGTGCTTATATATGTAATTTTTCAGATCTGAACATAATTTACATTTTTGGTGATATTCTCTTGCTTGCCCGGAGTTTTAAAAACTCCGGCGACCTTGCTTTACTCGTCCATGGCTGCTAACTATTTTATTATTATTTTATTTTGCTGGACAACTTTCCTTAGAATTTTTAGCAATTGTTGTTGCTTTCTGGATTCTGCTTAGCTGATACTATTCTAACATTATTGTTCAAAGTTTTCCTGTGACCTGGACTATTTGTCACTAGTTAATGCTACTTCGCATTTTGGGCTGATTTGCCCTTTATATTTGTTTCATAGATAAAGAACAAAGTACTACACACCCTGGCCAATGAAAAAACTCCCGTCGATTTTTGAGGCCTCCACAATAAAAAAGACGGATACATATATACATACGTAGCGAGAAAAAATAAAGTTTGGGCGATGACGAAATCTTAATATTACAAAGACGAAATAAAAAGTTTTATTATCCGTATCTTGGCGAGGTGATCTCAGGTGGCCAACCGATGTTTCGCAGCCATGGCGTATTTAAAACTTAGTACTACCACATATCTGAGCCCATACTATAATAAAATTCTATTTTTCTTATATTTACATATATATATGTATTTATTTAACTTATTTTGATAAATATTTATTTGTTATTGAATTTTTTACTAAGTGTTTATACAGGTACTTGAAGATACTTCCGAAGATGACAATTAAAAGGTGTTTGAAAATCTCTCCAAAATTTATTGCTTTTATTTATATTTTTGTAATTCTTGTAATTGTACAAAGATAAAGTATAGTGAAAACTTTATTTTCGGGGCTTTGGGAGGTGTGTCTTTTATCTACTTATTCATTATTACGTGCATAGGCAAAACTTAGACCGTAAATACTTTACAAATAAATCAGTTCAACTTGGGTAATTAGTTCACATTTTTACTTCACGCAGATATTAGGCCGTCTTTTTTTTTTTCAAACCGTTCTTTTAATAATTGTTACTTAAACTTTGCAAACGATTTTTTATATATTCTTTTGAAAATTAATATTTTTTTCTCATTCTTAAACTCATTTTTTCTTGCAAAAGTGAAATAGTATTTACATAATAAAAAATGTAAGTCAATTGATGTAATCATTGTACAATCTTTTCAATACATTTCTTTACATTATACATATTTTTTACATTCTTTACTCAATGTACTTAGACATATATTACTTACACATTTTTCTTATATATATATATTTCGTAATAGTATCTATTTATATTAACATATTTACATACTTTTCATATTAACAATATACATTCTTTTACTCTTTTGTATACTTTCTTACATATAAATTTTCATACATACTAAATTTTCTCATACATATAAAAAATACATTTTTCATACTCTTATGTACATATTTTAAAATTATTCTTTGCACTTGTATATACATATTTTTTACTGTTCATATTTATACTTTTCAAAAAAATGTTTTTTTTACCTCCTCTCTCTTTAAAAATTAAGTTTAGCCGGGTACCACATTTGTGAATTTCGAAGGATGCCTAACACCTTCCCTTCGAAATAACTTGAACCCTTACCTAGAATCTCAAATGGTTTTTGCAGATTAAAATGTGAGTCATACATATCAATAATTAAAAATAGGTTTTCTTATTTTCCTTAAAAATTTAGGTGGCGACTCTGTACATAATTAAATTCTTTCATAGTCCATAAGTTGTGCTTTATCTAACCTTGGTAAAAATAGGGCATGACACCTGTTATGATTCTTCTGTTGTTTATGATATTGACAAGGGTAATAAAATGGAGGATGTGAATCATGAGGCTCATCTCATTGATATGCTGAAGCAAATACTGGATAAGCAAGAAGAATTGAGGAAAGACGCAATCAAATTGAGGAAAGACACGGAGAGGATAGGTTCCCAACTCATAGAGATACCAGCTATGGCTGACACGTGTATTGATCAGCAAGTTACAGTCTTAGCCAATATCAAAGATGAATCCCTAGTAGAAGAAAAAAGTGAATCCTTACTAGGAGAAAGCTGCGAGGAAGCAGGCATAGGGAGCCAATCTTGGCTAAGGGAACAAGAGGAAAAAGTTAAATTTCATGAGTTTCTCCGTGATAATCTTACATACATGACAACACAACTGATAGAAGGAAGAGTTGAGCTCAAACAAGAGATAGATCAATTAGGCTCAGATATTCATGACTTGGAGGATCACTTAAAGAAAATGGTTGATACGTCTGGTGCCCAATCACCAATTATTGTAGATACTGGCCAACTAGTGGAGCAGAAAGAAGAATATCATCCATTCAACTATGCTTTATTCATTAGTGCTGATGTTGAGGAGATGTATGAAAGTGAGCATGTCATAAACAATGCAAGTTTAGGATTAGGTACTGTTGGACCTCATTCTAATCATTTTTCTACATTATGTTTGGATGATGACATGAAAATTGAGTCATCTGAGCTAGTGGAGAAGTGTGTAGATGAGGAACAAGGTCCTTACATTCTAAAATTTACCACACCAAAAAGACAAAATGACATTCCTCACTTAAGGGACAAGAAGTGCAAGATGCGAGATTATTTAATTGGTTCCTTCATCTTTATACCACCGTCCCTTGAGAGGAGCAGAAAGTTTGATGCAAAGTTAGGGGTGAAATTCATAAGTTTTAAGTGGAAAGAAAAGTGGTGTAGTGATGGCGTCGTGCCGCGACGTTAAACCAGGCACTTGTTGGGAGACAACCCAACTAGTAGTGTAGCTTCTTCTTTTTTTATAGTGTCACATTCTATTTTTTGTTTATTTTTCAAGTTTTGGGGAAGTCTGAGTATCCGAATTTGAAAGCTAAGGAGCATGGTTTAAGCTTAAGTGTGGGGTCATTAGCCCCCTTGATCAAAATTGAAGAAACATGATGTCAGCTAGGCCCTAGTGGGCCTCAAGGAGTATTTCTTACCCTTGTTCTTCATCTTCTACTTTAAATTGCTTTGGGGACAAATCATGATTTTAAGTGTAGGGTGGGGATTCTTTCGATAACTATGAGTTTTAGGGTGAGTATGCCATAGGAGTTTATTTTATTTGAAAATATATATATATATATATATATATATATATATATATACAAAAGATTTTTTAGTTTTTTTAGAGGCATATCTCATTCACCCCTTGGTTTTTCTTTTCGATTCTTTTCCAAGGGGGTGCCATTTGAACCGGGTAGTATTTATTTGTTAAGAGTAGTTTTTATTTTTTTAGTCATAGATAGAGAAATTTTCTCGATGATGGATGGATGACGACTGTCCTGAGGGAAAATTAGTCATAGGAGAAAGAAAGATTAGAAACCATAGCATTTTGAATCTAGGTGCTTCGCCTAAGTATACACTAGACGTCATGGATAATTCACTCAAAAAAGCATAAAAAGTAGAAAACTTCATTTAGAGATGCATAAGCTCTTTAACTTGACTCAAAAAAACCTAGAGATGGGCTTAATAATGTTAATTCATTCAATTTGATTGTGTTGTGAATATGAAGTCTTAGGAGCCATTTTTGAACCATTGTGCCATGTGTGGTGAGTGTTTGTTGTATTGTTTGCATATCTTGATATCTAGAACTTGCCCCGTGTGTGTATCAAATGAAACATAGTGTTGACTTGTAGGACATGATCAAGGTATTTCTTTGTAAGCCACTTCTTTTTTACTATTGTTTGTTCCACCCTTTATACTATTCTTAGTTAAGACCCTTTGAGCCTTGAGCCTATTTCTTTGACTAGCCGCATATTTAGCCTATCCCCTTTGTTTGATTACCCTGCATTAATTTGATCCAAAGAGTCCCTAAGGCATTTTGTAGTTGAAAGACTTAAAGGAAGAAGGGACCAGAAGATAAAAGGTAAAAAGATAGAAGGAGGTTGTGGTGGTAAGAATAAGAATTAGGTGTGGTGCTAAAAAATAATTTGTATGTTGGTAGTAAGGAGAGGAAAAACAAAAAAAAATAGTTTAGAAAAATCTTCTTGATACCAATAAGTGAATGAAGGTTAAGGGCAATAAGCCAAAAGAAAAAGGGGGATTTTGAAGTGAAACATGAACATAAGTTGAAGTTGAGATGATATAAGGAAAACAGTGAAAAAATTAAAATGAGTGTCTTAAACTGCATAGGGAAAGTAGTCACCATTGGCCAAATTATTCCTACCCGTCCCTTAGCCGACATTACAACCTATAAAAGTTCTTTTGATCCTACAATGTTGATGCTTTGTTAATAGAGTATTACACTAAGGGCAAGCCTATGGTATATCTTGTATGCATGAAACTTTCTTTGAGAGAGTGAGCAAATTTCTTATCTATATGCCCCAATTTGAATATGTATGTATGATGTGAGAAAGGGGAATCTCTCTTAAATGTGAGGGCACAAAATGGTGAAAACTTGGTGTACTAATGATGGATATATTTACACATGATCATGTTTGCCTTATATTACATGAAGATTCAGTTTTAGAGGTCGTGTGGTTTCAATGAAGGGTCTATAAATGTATGATTGATGTATGCATGTTGAGTGGATTATGGGTCATGATTAAACTATCTAGTTAACTTAGGTGTGAGTAGACCTATTCAATATATATCTTAATATGTGAAATTTCGTAGGGTGGGTAGTGATTTGTTCGAAGACGAACAAAGGTTTAAGTGTGGAGTGGTGACCTTGGGTGTATTTATACGCCCGCTTGCCTCATTTACCCATGTTTTAGCCCTTATTTGAGGGAAAAAGTAATGTATATCCCTATGATTATTTGCATATTCTTGATTATGATCTAATATATGTGATTAGATGCTTTGCAGGGTAAAATATGGAGAAAAACAACCCATAAGAGCTACTGATGGGTATGGCTAGCACTATGGTGGCGCGCCACGCCATGAGAAGAAATTCAGAAGGCCAAGTCTGGCGCATCGGTGGCGCGTCGCCCCAGCCCCAAACCCAAAAAATTTCCAACTTTTTTCTACCCCAAATCCAAGTAGGAAAAGGGGTTATTTTTCTCCTACTCTATAAATACGTCTCAAATCATGATATTTACCGAACTTTTGACCTATGAAGAGATAGGAGTCGCCGTGGAGGCCAGAGAATATTGGTTTTATCTTTTCTTCTCCTTTATTATTTATTTTACGTTTTTCTTTGGATGATTTGTCGTAATTTCTCCATGTCTATGTAGAGTTAAACTTCTCGTTCTAGGGTTGTGGTAGCTAACTACATGATTGTTTAGTAGACGATTGATTTGATTATTTGTTCATCATATTAGTTGTTCTTATATTCTTGTGCTTACTATTTTAATGCTTTGCGACCATTAAAATAAATCTATAATCTCTTTGTGAACTCGGAAGAAGAATCATTGAGATAGAACGAAGGATATAGGGAGCAAGGCATCTCTTTTGTAATGTAAAGGGTAGGTTAGCGACTAGGATAGGAATATACCTAGAATGCCTTGTTTGGTTTGTACGGGAAGAAATATAAAAGCGTTCGGAATAAGATGTCACATCCCCGCTCAACGATGTAATTTTGATGGTATTCTGGATAGGCAACTAGAGGCTCGAAAGACCATAGTTGTAAAATCAACCCCAAAATCAACAACTAGATAAACAAACAAGTCGATAAAATTGCTTACTTAACATGATTGTTAGCGAATCCATAATCCTAGATCGATTTCATCATATTGATTACGTAAAAACCTGCTCTTTGTTTGGTTAATTGTACATTAGTTAACTTCTTCTTTTTACTTTGGTTAATAAATATTTCTTTGAGTATGCCATATGATTTAAGTGACTACTCTCCCTATGCACTTTAAGACACTTACTTTAAACTTTTTCACTCTTTTTCTTATATCACCTTAACTTCAACTTATGTTCATGTTTCCCTTCAAACACTTCCTTTTTATTTTGGTTTTTTGCTCTATCATTCATTCACATATTGTTAGTAAGGAGATTTTTCTAAACTTCCTTTTTGTTTGCTTTTTTTTTCTAAATTTTTCTTTTTGATTTTTCCTCTCATTACTATAACATACAAATTATTTTTCACAAGGGCACCACATTCAATTCTCATTCTTACCAAAACAACGTCCCTCTATCTTTTTATCCTTCCTCTTTTGTTCCTATTTTCCTTTTAATTTTCAAATACAACGTGCATTAGGGACTCTTTCTATCAAATTAATATAGGGTAATCAAATAAAGGGGATAGGCTAAATATGTGTCTAGTCAAAGAAATAGGCTCAAGGCTCAAAGGGGCTTAACTAAGGATAATATAAAGGTGGCAAAAACAATAGTCAACAGAAGTGGCTCACAAAGAAATGCCTTGATCATATCCCAAAATTCAATACTAAGTTTCATTTTGGCTTAGCATATTGACGAGCTTATTTAATTAACCACATATTGACATAGAGTTGGAAATTTTAGTCTCCCATTTCGTTTAAATCTTTCCAACTCAGCATATTGACGAGGCCCCAGGATTCTTGGGCACTCAGAGAATGGTTACTCTAACTAGTCTCATGTGACTCAAAGGAGGAAAAATTCCTTAATAGAGTGGAGAAGTAATAATTTTGGCTTGAGTTTTGGTTTGCCCAGGAAAAAGTGAAATTTTGGCAGTTCGTGTAAGGTTGTAATTATGTTGCAACGATAAAGGCATTAAATATCAAAAGTCTATCTCGTTCCTTTCTTTCATAATATTGATCATTTGGGAATGAACGATGGGTAAATTAGTATCTATTGTAACGATCTATTCAGTTTTTATTAAAAGACACCTCGTTACGGGTTACAGGAACTTTTAAAATATGCTCTAGAATAAAATTGGGGTGACACGATGAAAAATTTTAGAATTTGAAATTTTGGGTTGGGCTGATGTCATCGCACTATAGAGAAAAATTTTCCGCTATAGCGCCATCACGGTAGCACTTGGTGGGTCGTTATAGCGGGATGACAGAACCAATAAACAGATATGGGTTTTATAATTTTGTTTTCTCCTTTTTAGTTGCAAAAAAGATGAGGCTTTCTCTAAAAACCCTCCTAGGTTGCCTCATAGCCTTGGAGCAATGGAGAGGAGGGATTTTTGCCAGCAATGGGGTAAAACCTATGGATTTTACACTGACTTTTCACTCGAAATCACCTTCACGAAGCAAAAGTTTGCATCCAGACTTCTGTAGCAGTTGCTTTACATCCAGGTAGGCTAGGTTTAATTGAGTTGATTAGACCTGGGTTGAAAATAATGACATGATGTAGATTGACAAAAGATTGTATGCTTAGGACCTCGGGCACAATGTTTAGATGGATAAAACATATTAAACCTTGTTGTTTGGGGTGGGAATTTATGATTATGATTAATGTTGACCCTGTACTTGATTGTTTATGTTTACATTATGGATTATTAATCCTTGAATAATCAGATTATGAGTGGGTTCTTGAGACTAGTACAGATTAATTTTAAAGGTTTTTGAGTAATAGCTGAATCCCTGATTTAATATAATAAAGGGGGATGGGGTTATAAAGAAGGTCCTGTGTATATTGAAGTAAGGGTTAGACTACATGCGGATGAATGTGCACACATAAATGTAATGACTCTTCCGGTCATTTCCGCGTATACTCTTTCCTTTTACTGTTAGAGCTTTCCTATAGCAGCCCCAAGTCATTTATGGCGAGACCGGTGGTTCGGTGCCCTGGCCGTTCGTTTGGTCCTTATGGTCGTTCCCCTAATTTAGAGCTGAGCCATAGGATCTGAGTATTGAAATCGTGTGATGATTTGTGTTCGTATAACCTTAACCTTCATTCCGTATCAAAGGATTGCGAGCCTAAATTTGAGAATTTTATTAACATCGCGTGTATTTGAAAATATTTTATTTGAAAGTTGAATTTGGTAAAAAGTTATATTTTTATTACCGTTTTTAAAATATTTTAAAGGTCTATAAAAAATACTTTTGTTATGATATAATTGTGTATGTATTTATTTTATAAGGTTTTTATACATTGTAATATTTTAACGGAGATAGTAAATTTAGTTATGTTGAAAATTATTATTATAATATAGTAGGTTTTATTTGAAATAATTTTCTATGAATTATGGTATACTTAAAAAGTTATATATATTTTACCATGAATCTATGCAATACCCGAGAACTTACGTAATGGATAAGAAGGAGGGTGTTGACACCCCCTCCACGTGTAATTAAGGAAAGGTGGCAGCAATTAAGTTGCTTAAGTGGAGGTGTCATCATTTGATCAAAGTGGTCATGTTACCATGTAATTAATAATAAAAAATATATTAGAGCCTTTCTTTATGTAGCATATGTGACGTTCTGTACATATATATATATATATATGTCACCAGCAACTTTTATCTTGAAAATTCTTTAATAGCATGTTAGTTTATAACATATTCAATAGTACTTGTATATATTCAATTGATGAAAAATATCTTGTGGAAAGAAATTATTTTGACGCGATATTCGATCCTCGAAGGCAAAATCGATTATCTACGTCAAGTTATTCAAGCTTAAATTTGAGTTTGAATTCATTTCGGAGCTTCTCGGAGCGGTTCAAGCTTGGGCATCTTCGTCCTAGCAGCTTGTCATCGGACGACAGGTAGGTTACGGTTTATTTTCCCTAGACTCCGCATATATAGGATAAAATTATATTAATGGGCATCCTTGGGTTGGGTTTATTAGGTTGGTACCACAAACCTTGACCGCTTTATTCATGTCCGCCTACTTTTGTTCCTCCGATGCTTGTAGTACTTGCCGATATATTTAATTTACCCTTGTGGTCCTGTGAGGCCCTGTTGACTCTGGAACATAGGAGGTGGGTTATTGGGAATGTTCGCGAGTCCCGGGCATAGAATTATCCTTCTAGGCTGGTTGTGCTTGCTGAGTAGCTAAGGGCCTGTACAGGGTCGATAGGTTGATTGTGAGCTGTTTGGCAGCTATTGTGTTTGATCATACAATTTCCATGCATATAAAGAGGTTTTATCCATGTTTTATAACGGTTTTGACTTCGGGCCTACTGGCACTATTTTCTAAACCTTGCATGGCCCCGGGGGACCATTTTTGATGGAAATGAATTGGAAATAATTTGATTTAACTTGTGAATATTCTTGGGTAAAAGAAGGTAAAATTATGATTTATATCACCAGTTTTTCGATTAACGCTAGACTCGGCAGGGCCGGGGTGCTAGTTGAGTTTTCTTGCTACTTGAGATGATTTTAGCCTCGGTCGGACCGAGCACCTGAGATGACTTTCTACTGTTTAGACCCGGTTATGCCCGGGCGCCCTTGGAGGGGTTTTTGAGTTATTTCCCCACTACTTTAGTCCTGGACAGGGTCTGCGCATGCATAGTCGAGACTGGGTCTCTATCTTGAACCCGGACTTGCTTTCGGATGACATGTCTTGATACTGAGTTTTAGTATGGGGTCTGGGACCTCCATGGACCTTTCCATCCGGGCCTAGGGCTTTGGGCTGCATGTGCCAGAGGAAGGGTATACGGTGGAGTAGAGATATACGGGCAGTGTCCTTCCATGGAACCTACCTGCTGGGCCGGATCGGCACCGGAGGAGATACATACAGAGATACCATTTCACTTGAGATATTCATGCATCATATCATTCATTGTTTGAGGCTCCACTCTTGTTTGTTGTTTGTTGTTTGTTGATTGTACGCTCCGGTAGTATGGGATGCTGGAGGGTTTGTTTTCACTTGTTTGTGTTTCTCGGTTTTATGGGCGGCCGGGGACTGTAGGTAGACTCTTGTTATTTACTAATAGAATTTTTCCCTGTTAAGGTTAAGTATGAAACTGGTTACTACTAGGCTGTTAGTTTCTGGATTTGAGATTGATATGATTAGTTGAGTTTGATTCCTGTCTCTGAGCATGCCTATCATTATTCGTTCCCTCTTCCTCTTACACTTGAGGTTACCGGTATACCGTCCACTTCGTAAACTTATTATGTATACATTGTTATTATAAGGACCCCAGGTGCGTTGTTTCTTACTTTCACCTGTGCCTATGGTGTATATATTATTCTTACTGGCCTCACATGTGGTTCTGTTGACTTCCCTCTGGGCTAGTTCCTGTGTACCTTTTGTTGATTTCTGTGACTACTTGCTTCTATTCTGTCTGTTACTATGCTTTTATCTTATATGTGCCCAGTCGGCCTATGATACCTACTATGTACCTTATGCTTCGCATTTGGTGCTCACCCTACCCCCTGCATCTTTTGGTGCAGATCCTAGCATGGGCTGTCGCCGCTAGATCATTGTGATTCGTGCTCGGATATCTTTTGGGATTACTTTAGACTGAGGGTGAGCTCTTAGCGACCGGAACTTAGCTTTAGTTTATCTTTTGCTTTATGTACTCTATTACCATTCAGAGACATCTGTATACGCTATTTTGGATCGTTTGTACTCCTTATATGTAGTTCTGGCTCTATACTATGATACCAGGTCTTGGGGTTTGGTTAAGTTTCCGCATATGTATATATATATTCCTGTTATCTATTATCTTCAACTTGTTCCCTTACTTTTGCTCATTAAACTATTCTTCCGCTTATTTGTTAGATAGTAGCCCATTACTAACTGTCCTGGGCTAGGGGAATTGGTTCACCTACTGGGGGGTTGTAGGTGCCATCATGGCCAAGAAATTGGGTCGTGACAGCTTGGTATCAGAGCCTAGCTTCACTGGTGTCATCGATATAGGAGCCAATGTCTAGTAGAGTCCTGCGGATCGGGGCAGAGACGTCCGTACTCCATCTTTGGGAGGCTACAGTGGCATCTTAGGAAATACAACTCTTTCATTGCTTCTGTATCATGTGTAGGACCCTTGAAGTTTCTGAAATTTCATTTGTTCTACTTCATTCTTCCGTAGATGGTTAGTACAAGAGCATCGGCATTAGGTGGAAATGGGCCTCTGACTCCAGCTAGGAGTCGAAGACGCCCCCGAGCAGAGTCACCTGCTAGAGCTGCTAGAGTTGAGGTGGAGCCCGAGCATCATGTGGATCAGGGGGCAGCCCAGGTACCACCAGCTCCAGTACCAGTTCCAGTACCCAATTCTGTGCAAGCTTCAGCCCCAGCTCAGTCTTCAGATATTCGGGGTTTACTATCTTTTGGGTGTGATTGGAGGTCGGCCTTCTGAGGTAGCACAGACATCCGCTCAGGGAGAAGCCCTGGGTGCACAAAGTTCAGGAGCGCATCCTGCTACTACGGCTCCCCATGCGGAGGTCATTCTGGTCCCATTAGTTGCACTGCCTCTTGCTCCTCGCCCAGCTATGACAGAGTCGGAGTAGAAGGCGTGGGGTAGGTTTTTGAGATTAGCACCTCCGAGGTTTGCTGGTACTTCTGGATAGGACCCATATGACTTTATTACTACCTTTGAGGAGATGTTGCATCATTTGGGTTTGTTAGATACTCAGGGGGTTGGGTATACTACCTATCAGCTTGAGGGCCCAGCGAAGTTATGGTAGAGGGCCCAGGTTTCTTACAGACCACCATCGTCACCTCATTTGACTTGGTACGAGTTTTATGAGGCCTTTATGGCTAAGTTCCTGCCTCGGAGTGATTGTGAGCATCGTCGGGAGCAGTTTACTAGGCTTATGCAGGGGCACATGTCTGTATCCGAGTATGAGACCCGTTTCCATCAGCTTGCTCTATTTGGGGCTATGATCATTCCTACTGATCCAGACAGGGTTCGCAGATTCGTTTATGAGTTGCGGATGGAGCTGAGAGAGCCAACTGAGATATTCGTTGCTAGTGGTCGATCGTTTCAGACAATAGCAGACTATGCCCGTACTGTGGAGGACTTATAGCGACATGATCAGGGGTCCAGAGATAAGAGACCTCGATATCAAGGTGGCTACAGTGGTTCCAGATATGGTGGTAGAGGTTCAGGCCAGTGGGGTTGGGGTTATCAGCCACAGCAGCACCAGGGTTAGTCCAGCCGACAAGTCCAGGCTTCCCTTCAGACTTCCAGTAGTACCCAGTTCGAGCAGGGTCAGAGAAGCCATTAGGGCTATAGCGGTCAGTCTTCGAGGGGTACAACTTTTGGGGCATCAGGCTGTGGTGTCCATACGAGTTCCGCTGGTTCATCTGGGCCGACTAGGTGGTCGAGAGCTTGTTATACTTGTGGTGTGATTGGTCACTTCGCTATAGATTGCCCCCAGCAGGGTACAATTAGCCAGCCGAGCCATTGCGAGCAATTCAACCTCTGGTTAGAGGGGGTGGTGGTCAGGGTAGAGGTGATGCTCCACGCGGCAGATCAGGTGGTAGGGATGGCAGTCGGGTAGGTGGAGGTCGTCGTCAGTTTTACGCGGTCCCTAGGAGACCGGAGGCAGAGGCCTCAGATGTTGTGATCACAGGTATGATTTTTGTGTGCCATCAGTCTGCTATGGCTTTATTTGATCCTAGATCCACTTGTTCATATGTATCTGCCTACTTTGTGCCTTGTTTGGGGTTGGCTAGTGAGCCATTATCTGTTCTTATTTTTGTTTCGACCCCAGTAGGAGATTTTTTAGTAGTGGATCGGATTGTGAGATCTTGTATGATATCTATTGGTGATTTAGAGACTTGGGGTGATTTGATGATCCTTGATATGCTAGATTTTGATGTGATACTGCGCATGGACTGGTTATCCCCTCACCGTGCGGTTTTGGATTGTTATGCCAAGACCATTACCATAGCCGTGCCCGGTGTATCCCTGGTTATGTGGAAGGGTTCTGTTAGCCATGCACCGTCTGGGATCAACTCTTGTCTTTGAGCTAGGAAGTTGATTTCCCATGGGTGTTTAGCCTATCTAGCATATGTCCGAGATGCTAGTGCTGACCCTACATCTCCTGAGTCTGTTCCTGTGGTTAGAGACTTCCTTGATGTGTTTCCTACCGACCTTCCAGGCCTTCCACCTTTGAGAGATATTGATTTTGCTATTGAGTTAGAGCCGGGCACCAAGCCCAATTCTGTTTCTCCTTACTGTATGGCTCCGACTGAGTTGAGGGAGCTTAAGGAGCAACTCCAGAATCTATTAGCTAAGGGGTTTATTAGACAGGGTGTCGCCTTGGGGTGCTTCTGTTCTGTTTGTGAAGAAGAAAGATAGGTCGATGCGGATGTGTATTGATTACCGGCAGTTGAATAGGGTGATAGTGAAGAATAGGTATCCGATGTCGAGGATTGATGACTTGTTTGATCAGCTTCAGTGTTTAGTCGTGTTTTCAAAGATTGATTTGAGGTCCGGCTACCATCAGTTGAGGATTAGGGTGGAGGACATCCCTAAGACAGTATTCAGGACACGTTATGGCCATTATGAGTTCCTGGTGATGTCTTTTGGGTTGACTAATACCCCCGCAACCTTTATGAACTTGATGCACAGGGTTCTTGGCCCGTATTTGGACTCATTTATGATAGTTTTTATAGACGATATCTTGGAATACTCGCGTAGTAGAGATGAGCATGAGCACCACTGAGGGTTATACTCCAGACTTTGAGAGATCATCGGCTTTATACCAAGTTCTCAAAGTGCGAGTTTTGGCTTGAGTCAGTTGCATTCCTAGGGCACGTGGTGTCTAAGGATGGGATTAGGGTTGAACTGGGAAATATTTCTGCGGTTTGTGATTGGCCTAGACCTACTACTACTACTGAGGTCCGCAGCTTTATTGGGTTAGCAAGCTACTACAGACGGTTCGTTCATGGATTTTCTTCCATAGCAGCACCCTTGACTATGCTGACTAGGAAGGATGTCCCATTTCAGTGGTCGAATCAGTGCGAGGATAGCTTTCAGAGGCTTAAGGCCTTATTGACTTCCGCTCCTATTTTGACTTTGTCGATTGAGGGTCAGGGCTTCTCCGTGTATTGTGATACTTCCAGGGTCAGTCTTGGTTATGTGTTGATGAAGCAGGGTCGAGTGATAGCATATGCGTTGAGATAGCTAAAGTTTCACGAGCGCAACTACCCCACTCATGACTTGGAGTTGGCGGTGGTAGTCTTAGCGCTTAAGATCTGGAGGCACTACTTATATGGAGTTCACTGTGAGATATTCACTGATCACCATAGTCTTCAGTACATCACGAGTCAGCGAGTTCTGAACTCGAGGTAGAGGAGATGGGTCGAGTTACTAAAGGACTATGACTTCACCATTCTATATCATCCGGGCAAGGCAAACGTGGTAGTGGATGCCTTGAGCTGGAAGGCAGTGAGTATGGGCAGCCTAGCTTCTCTTTCAGTTTCAGAGCGACCGTTGGCCTTGGACATCCAGTCCTTGGCTAACTATTTGGTTAGGCTTGACTTGTCAGATCCTAGCAGAGTTCTCGCTAGCATCGAGGTTCATTCTACTTTGATTGATCAGATTCAGAGCCATCAGTTTGAGGATCTGCGGTTGTGTGAATTTCGTGATTAGGTTATTCGAAGTGAGGCCAGTCGGGCTACTCTAGATTCAGATGGGGTTCTGAGGTTTGATAAGTTGCCTTTGTGTTTTGAGGGTTGATGATTTAATTCAGTTGATTCTTCGTGAGGCACATTGTTCTAGGTACTCCATTCATCCTGGCACAGCAAAGATGTATAGAGATTTGAGTCAGCTTTACTAGTGGAGTGGTATGAAGCGGGGCGTAGCGGAGTTTGTATCTCGGTGCTTGAACTGTCAGCAGCTGAAGTTTGAGTACATGAGACCTGGCGGTTTGATGCAGCGACTTCCCATTCCTGAGCGGAAGTGGGAAGTGATTACTATGGATTTCATAGTTGGTTTGCCACGCACATCCAGGGGTTTTGACTCCATTTGGGTGATTTTTGATCGGCTTGCTGACTAAGTCATCTCACTTCTTTCCGGTTCAGACCACTTACAGTGCAGAGAGGGTAGCTCAGATTTACCTTTGGGAGTTTGTTCGGTTGTACGGGGTCCCAACTTCTATCATTTCAGACCGCGACACTCAGTTCACATCTCTGTTTTGGATGGCTATTCAGCGACATTTGGGTACAGAGGTTCAGCTTAGTACTGCTTTCCACCCTCAGACAGATGGCCAATCTGAAAGATCATTCAGGTCCTGGAGGACATGCTTCGGGCCTGTGTTCTTCACTTTGGGGGTTCGTAGGATCAGTTTGTGCCTTTGGCAAAGTTTTCTTATAATAATAGTTTTCATTGGAGCATTGACATGGCACCTTTCGAGGCTTTGTATCGTAGGCATTGCAGATCACCGGTTGGTTGGTTTGATGATTTTGAGTCTAGGCCACAGAGTACAAATTTGCTTCAAGATTCCTTAGACCGAGTCCGAGTGATTCAGGTACTTCCTTGTCCTTGACTTTCGAGGACAAAATTCCTTTTTAGTAGTGGATGATGTAATGACTCTTCCGGTCATTTGCGCATCTACTCTTTCCTTGTACTGTTAGAGCTTTCCTATAGTAGCCCCAAGTCATTTATGGCGAGACCGGTGGTTCGGTACCCTGGCCGTTCGTTTGGTCCTTATGGTCGTTCTCCTATTTTAGAGCTGAGTCGTAGGAGCTGAGTATTGAAATCGTGCAATGATTTGTGTTCGTATAACCTTAACCTTCATTCCGTATCAAAGGCTTGCGAGCCTAAATTTGAGAATTTTATTAACATCGCGTGTATTTGAAAATATTTTATTTGAAAGTTGAATTTGGTAAAAAGTTATATTTGTATTACTGTTTTTAAAATATTTTAAAGGTCTATAAAAAATACTTTTGTTATGATATAATTGTGTATGTATTTATTTTATAAGGTTTTTATACATTGTAATATTTTAACGGAGATAGTAAATTTAGTTATGTTGAAAATTAGTATTATAATATAGTAGGTTTTATTTGAAATAATTTTCTATGAATTATGGTATATTTAAAAAGTCATATATATTTTACCACGAATCTATCCAATACCCGAGAACTTACGTAATGGATAAGAAGGAGGGTGTTGACACCCCCTCCATGTGTAATTAAGGAAAGGTGGCAACAATTAAGTTGCTTAAGTGGAGGTGTCATCATTTGATCAAAGTGGTCATGTTACCATTTAATTAATAATAAAAAATATATTATAGCCTTTCTTTATGTAGCATATGTTACGTTCTGTACATATATATATATATATATATATATATATATATATATATATATATATATTATATACTATATATATATATATATATGTATATATTTGTCACCAGCAACTTTTATCTTGAAAATTCTTTAATTGCATATTAGTTTATAACATATTCAAAAGTACTTGTATATATTCAATTGATGAAAAAATATCTTGTGGAAAGAAATTATTTTGACGCGATATTCGATCCTCGAAGGCAAAATTGATTATCTACGTCAAGTTATTCAAGCTTAAATTTGAGTTTGAATTCATTTCGGAGCTTCTCGGAGCGGTTCAAGCTTGGACATCTTCGTCCTAGCAGCTTGTCATCGGACGACAGGTAGGTTACAGTTTATTTTCCCTAGACTCCGCATATATAGGATAAAATTGTATTAATGGGCATCCTTGGGTTGGGTTTATTAGGTTGGTACAACAGACCTTGACCTCTTTATTCATGTTCGCCTACTTTTGTTCCTCCGATGCTTGTAGTACTTGCCGATATATTTTATTTACCCTTGTGGTCCTGTGAGGCCCTGTTGACGTTGGAACATAGGAGGTGGGTTATTGGGAATGTCCGCGAGTCCCGGGCATAGAATTATCCTTCTAGGCTGGTTATGCTTGCTGAGTAGCTAAGGGCCTGTGCAGGGTCGATAGGTTGATTGTGAGCTGTTGGGCAGCTATTGTGTTTGCTCATACAATTTCCATGCATATAAAGAGCTTTTATCCATGTTTTACAACGGTTTTGGCTTCGGGCCTACTGGAACTATTTTCTAAACCTTGCATGGCCCCGGGGGCCCATTTTTGATGGAAATGATTTGATTTAACTTGTGAATATTCTTGGGTAAAAGAAGGTAAAATTATGATTTATATCACCAGTTTTACGATTAACGCTAGACTCGGCAGGGCCGGGGTGCTAGTTGAGTTTTCTTGCTACTTGAGATGATTTTAACCTCGGTCGGACTGAGCACCTGAGATGACTTTCTACTATTTTGACCCGGTTATGCCCGGGCACCCTTGGAGGGGTTTTTGAGATATGCTCCCACTACTTTAGTCCTGGATAGGGTCTGGGCATGCATAGTCGAGACTGGGTCTCTATCTTGAACCCGGACTTGCTTCCGGATGACATGTATTGATACTAAGTTTTAGTATGGGGTCTGGGACCTCCATGGACCTTGCCATATGGGCCTGGGGCATTGGGGTGCGTGTGCCAGAGAAAGGGTATACGGCGGAGTAGAGGTATACGGGCAGTGTCCTTCCATGGAACCTACCTGCTGGGACGGATCGACACCGGAGGAGGTACATACAGAGATACCATTTCACTTGAGATCTTCATGCATCATATCATTCATTGTTTGAGGCTCCACCCTTGTTTGTTGTTTGTTGTTTGTTGATTGTACGCTCCAGTAGTATGGGATGCCGGAGGGTTTGTTTTCACTTGTTTGTGTTCCTCGGTTGTATGGGCGGCCAGGGGACTGTAGGTAGACTCTTGTTATTTACTTATAGAATTGTTCCCTGTTACGGTTAAGTATGAAACTGGTTACTGCTAGGCTGTTAGTTTCTGGATTTGAGATTGATACGAATAGTTGAGTTTGATTCCTGCCTCTGAGCATGCCTATCATTACTCTTTCCCTCTTCCTCTTACACTTGAGGTTACCGGTATACCGTCTATTTCGTAAACTTATTATGTATACACTTTTATTGAAAGGACCCCAGGTGCGTTGTTTCTTACTTTCACCTCTGCCTATGGTGTATATATTCTGCTTGGGAACCATAGGAAAAAGGGACTATTGTTGCACACTAGTGGATTTTTCGTGTTGAATAGTTTCTTGGTGTGATTCATAACTGGTTTTATGATAATGTGATGCTAAGTTCTTGTTTATGCATTGCTGGGTTGGGTCTTGAGGTTATATTTAAGGCCATAATGTGTTTTCGGGTGTTAATATTGATAACAGTGAATGGGAAATGGGGGAAACTTTGCAGAAATTGACAAATTTTGGGCTGCTATCATTGGGGCCGCCATAGCGGTGCTGATCGGCTATGGAGATCCCTCTATAGCGGGATTTTTTCTGTTGTAGAAGCATCACAGTAGTGGCATCCAAGATGTTATAGAGAGATAGGTGGGAAAGAATCTCTGCCCTGTTTCCCCTATTTTTACGTATCATTCCCGGGCTATTTAAAATAGTCCATTGAGCTGCGGACTATGATATGAATGATTGAAATCGCCAATAAATTGGTAGCATGCATTCAATGAAAAGTGTGTTAAAAACTAGCATCCATGTGCGTCAAATAAAAGGAAAAAGAAAATGGAGATCATTGTCTATTACATGCCCCAAACGGGGGCAAACCCAAAAACTGTAATAATATAATAAAGAAGGGAGGGGGAGCAGGGATGATATGCACCAAGGGCCCTAGTTGGATGCCTTATCACAATCATAGGTTGCTAGGGCGGGGTCCTCTACCTCGGTGTCTCTTAGAAAAGGGAACTCCCGCATATCCTTTAGCTTCAGCTGGGGAAGCTCCATGTCAGGGACGGTGCAGCTAAACATAACCTTCACGGTCTTCCACAGTCGTGAAAGCATGCAGTCCTAGGAGCGCCTCTTCCTCTTCTCCTCTTCGAGCTCTTTGCGAAGTGTTGCATATCCCTGGGAAGGGGAAGGTGGGGCTATAGCGCTAGAGGGAGCAATCTCCATGAATCTCCTAACTGGCGCTAAGTTTGCCTCCAGGTGAC
Source organism: Jaltomata sinuosa (assembly GCA_003996215.1). Lineage (NCBI taxonomy): Eukaryota > Viridiplantae > Streptophyta > Magnoliopsida > Solanales > Solanaceae > Jaltomata > Jaltomata sinuosa. The sequence continues at coordinate 638,492 of QJPP01007665.1, forward strand.
TACTAGTGATTGGGAGTTCGGACTGGGAGATAGGGACAGTATCATCATCGTCGTCATCGGTCTCCTCTGCAACTTGGCTTCTCTCGGCCTCACCTACCTTTTTCTTCTTCTTCCCCTTGGAGGTGACCACGTTCACCCGAAAGGGGTGAAAAGTAGTGTCCATCTCCACCTCCCTATCGGTCTCCTCCTCGAGCACCTCAGCTCGACTGCACAGTGCAAAAACCATACCGGGAAGGTAGGGACCTTTCTTGTTGCCCCAGTAGAAATCCTTCCACTCATATACAATTTGTTCCCTCACATTCACCTGTACGCCCTGTATGGCACAGGCCACCATAAAAGGCTGAGGGTAGATCACATCGGTAAGGTTGCCAGATGGATGAATCCTCTGGGACACCAGGTTCAGCCACCTCCTACCATCGGATGTGAAGTAAGTGCTTATGATGCCCTTAGTAGTGGGACAGTAGACCTAGTCCCTAAACTCCTCTATCAGAGTGTTTTGCAACCACTTCATGTCTATCTCCTAGGCCTTGGCTTCATACATGACATTTAAAATGTGAGGCACTATCAGTTCCTCATTGTCACGACCTAGACCATCGTGAGTGGCACCACCCAACCCCCCGGGTGAGTGAACCAATAAAACCCAATACTTAGCATAATCTAACATCTCAAAAACCAGTGTGCAATAAATAAACTCTCATTTCAATATCAAAACAACTAAACAACCTGCAGAAATCTACTCCTAGAATCTGAAAGTCATTGTACCAAAACATTTACCAAAACTGTCTAGAATACGGAGATGCAACCCCAAAATAGGCAAGGTCTAAGCCTGAAACAAGTGGGCTACAACTAATAGAAAGAATCCAACGAAGCTCGATCGAAGAAGCTCACCCTTGATGTTTGAAAATGCTGGGACTACAGGTGAGGTCGCGTGTTAGCCGCCGAAACATTTCTTGTACTCACAAAAAGAAAAGCAAGTGCATAATTAGTACACAAACACCATGTACTGGTAGGATCATCGACCAGCTCCAATAAACATAATATGAACAATAAACCATAACATAGTAAGGTACAGGAAGCATGTAGTAAGTCAACAAATAACTATATTATAAGTCCCTCCCTCAGCTTATTAACACATGAACCAAATAGCAACCATTGACCACACCCAAAGACAACAGCATATACCCTTTTAACATAGCCTGGACCCACCAAGGATCCCTCTAATATCACCTAAGTGTTAGACATGCAATTCTGGTCTACACTAAGACCAACGTCACATTAAATAAAATCACCCAGCCTCTCATGGACTATATGCAGAATTCAAATTCAAGAATACAACAATGCAATTAAAACAACCCGTATCAGGCGTGGTACGTTAGCCAATCATTATGAATTTGCATACCAGGCATGGTACCCGATCCAACCATTAGTATACCTATACAAGGCGTGGTACCCGAGCCAACTGTTAGTAATTCCCATACCAGACATGGTATCCGAGCCAACTGAATGTCATACTAAGTCCAATCAATCAAAACTAATGAACAAACATACTTGTAAAACCAAACAAGCAAACAACACAAGTTCATTTCACAAGACTGGTTACTGGACAACTAGACATTCACAATTCATTCCCTAAACATGCAACTCATACACTACTATAAAATAGTAGGTGAACACATAATGCATATTAGAAATCAATAAACATCACCTACCTCGAATTACTCAAAACTCTATTGAACCGAGCTTTCCCCTTCTCAGAATCCCTTGCTTGTTCTTGGTCTAGAAATAATTATACAAGAACTATAGTCAATTCACTGGCCTAAACACCCGGATTATGCAAAAAACCCAATCCCCAGGCCAAACTATGATCATCCCACCCATTCCCGAGCTCTCCCACCATAAATTCACCTAAGTTTATCATTTTACGGATACATTTAAAGAATTATGGCTAAGTGATCATAACCCATCAACAAAAAATAAGACCCAAGAACTCTAGCACCCTAGAATCCCCTCTTTCCCCGGATTCTACCATTCATAGGTCATTCAAAACCTTCCCCCAAGTCCCTAACTAGAAATTCTACTCCGTAGGAAAGGTAACATTAAGTTAAGGGAGTAGAATCCTTACCTTTGGGATGAAAAATGATGGAAAACGGAGGAAAATCACCTAGAATTGCCTTGCCCTCTCCCAAAACATTCTTGATGAAAACTAAACTTTTTGGGAAAGTTTCTGCATTAAATCTTGACATGCTCTGCTATAGCGGTCCACGCTCTTTTATAGAGGTACCGTCAAAGTGGAGCCATCTGCTATAGCACTGCTGACCGACGTTGACTTCTGCTATAGCGGTAATTTCTCCGCTATAGTGGAGATCACTACAACAGTGTTTCAACCGCTAGGGCAGTTGACACGGGATAAAAAGTCATAGAGAAAATAAAATTATAAAATCCGTTTTGTGTTACATGTTTCGACATCCTGCTATAGCGACCTACCAGTCACTACTACAATGGTGCTATAGTGGGATGATGTCAATCTGACCCAAAATTTCAAATTCTAAATTTTTTTATTGTGTCACCCTAATTTAATTCGAGAGAATATTTCAAAAGTTCCCGTAACTTGCAACGAGGTATCTTTTAATAATAACTAAACAGGTCATTACAACAGATATAAATTTACCCATCGTTTGTCCTTAATATCACTATTATGGAAGAAAGAAACGAGGCGGACTTTTGAGATTTAACATTCGTATCATTGCAACATAATTATAGGCTTACGTGAACCGCCAAAATTTCACTTTTTCCTCGGCATACCAAAACTCAAGCCAAAATTATTACTACTCCGCTCTGTTAAGGAATTTTCCCTCCTTCGAGTCGCACGCGACTAATTAAAGTAACCTTTCTCTAAGTGCCCAAGAATCCCTGGGCCTTGTCAATATAGTGAGTCAGAAAGATTTAAATTAAATAGGAGAATATATATTTCCCGCTCCATTAGTTTGGATACTGCTATAGGAAGAATATTTCCACTTTAGTGGCATCGCTATAGCGGGTGGTAGCCGTTATAGTTGATGCCAACAGCTTAAAGGGTCACCCATTTCTCCTTCTTTCACTGCAAGAACTCATTTCCCTCCCCCGATCAGTTTGCTCCTATTATTAGAACCAAGGTAACTATCATCAAACTTTACTTCTCTTACTTCTTATCATGAATTTTGCTAGTTCTATGCTTGAATTTTGATGAATAGAATAGGTTGTGGGTTTATTTTTGAAATCTTAATTTTAGGGTTGATTTGACCAAATACTTGAAGCATAGATGCTTCCTTTATACTTAATATTCTTCTATAGCGTTCTAGGTATAAAAATTATGGGGTTCATGGCTAAAATAGGCTCAAAACCATAGAAAATATGAAGGGTCACTCTTGTTTTAGAATTGATGATTTGGCATGTTTAGGAGTTATAATGCCCCAATTTTTGTATAAACTAATGTTAGGGTACTTTGGAAACACTAATCAGAAATTGAAATGTTGAAAATAGAATTTTCATCAAGAGGCGCCAATGTTGCACCTCTTGAATTTTCTAGGAAGATAAAGGTCGCTATAGTATACTTGTCTCTCTATAAAGACCTCACTATAGCAGATAAATTCCTTCTATAGCAGCGTCGCTGTAGCGGCATGCATCCCACTATAGTGAGAGGCTGCAGGTAGTAGCCTCCCAAACAGGCCAAGGCATTGGCCTTTTCTTTGGAACTTGATTTCCTTAGCACTTTATGAGTTCTAACTCAATCTTTTTTTGTTAATTTGCATATTTAATAACACAATGGCTGCAAACTAGGAACACATTCCAGCTTATGAGAAGTTCCTCGATAATGCTAGTAAGGAGAGATTTTATGACTATCAAAGGACCAATTTCTGCTATGAGAGGGCCTCTAACATGAGAGGGGTGGCAAAGAAGGCAAGAGAATTCTATGCTCGGCTCTAGGAGTTTGAATGGGGTCCACTAGTGGAGGCTCCCCCATCTGAGGTCTCAGGCTGGGTAAGGGAGTTCTATGCCATACTCCCTATTGTGCTTTGGGATGACCCCAACCCCAGCATTTGCATCTGAGAACTGCATGTCCCCATGGATATCTGGACTATCAATGAGTGTAATGAACGGGTTTGTTGTTATAGACAGACTTTTCATGCCAAGTTTTAAGTTAGAAAACTTCTGAGTTTGGGAGATGAAAAAATTGGGCTAGGCTAGTCTCGGCCGGTTTTGGAGTGAGGTATGGTCTAGGGAAATCCGGGTGAGAATTGGGTAAAGTATCTTGAGTCAAGCTAGTTTTCAATTTAGCTAAGACATAAGGGAGTCCTGTTGACTTTTCAGAATTGAATTCGGGCAAGTAGAACTCTCGGTATAAAGGTTGACGTGAATGGGTTATTCCTGAATGTCAGGAAATTAAGTGTGTAGTAAAATGGGCATTTTAGGAGACTTTACAACTTTATGTCTTGTGTCAACCGCCCTAGAAGTTGACATATCGTTGTAGCAACCTCTGCTATAGAGGATAAATTATCATTGTAGCGAAAGTCAACATTGGTCAGCACCGCTATAGCAGATGGTTCTGCTACGATGGTACTGCTATAGTGGAGCGTGGACCTCTATAGCAGAGCGTGCTGGGATTTAATGCAGAAACTTCCCCAAAATATTCAGTTTTCATCAAGGATATTTTGGGAGAAGGGCAAGGCGATTCTAAGCGATTTTACTCTGTTTTCCATTATTTTTCATCCCAAAGGTAAGGATTATACTCCCTTAACTTAATGTTACCTTTCCTATGGAGTAGAATTGCTATTTTGGGACTTGGGGGAAGGTTTTGAATGACCTAGGAATGGTAGAATCCGGGGAAAGTAGGAATTCTAGGGTGCTAGAGTTCTTGGGTCTTGTTTATTGTTGATGGGTTATGATCACTTAGCAATAATTCTCTAAATGTATCCGTAAAATCATGAACTTAGGGAATTTATGGTGGGAGAGCCCGAGAATTGGTGGGACGATCATAGTTTGGCCTGGGGATTGGGTTTTTTTGCATAATTCGGGTGTTTAGGCCAGTGAATTGACTATAGTTCTTGTATAATTATTTCTAGACTAAGAAAAAGCAAGGGATCCTGAGAAGGAGAAAGCTCCAATTAAATAGAGCTTTCAATAATTCAATGTAGGTGATGGTTATTGATTTCTAATATGCATTATATGTTCACGGACTATTTTATAGTAGTGCAAGAGTTGCATGTTTAGGGAATGAATTGTGAATGTCTAGTTGTATGGTAATCCGTCTTGTGAAATGAACTTGTGTTGTTTTCTTGTTTGGTTTTATAAGTATGCTTGTTCATTGGTTGTGATTGATTAAACTTGGTATGATAATTGGTTGGCTTGGGTACCATGCCTGGTATGAGAATTACTAATGGTTGGTTCGGGTACCATGCCTAGTATGGGTATACTAACGGTTGGCTCGGGTGCCATGCCTGGTACAGGAATTCATAATGGTTGGATCATGTACCACGCCTGGTATGGGTTGTTTAAATTGCACTGTTGTATTCTTTCTATGGTTCCATCAGTGAACCGGGTTGTACTCTTGAATTTGAATTCTGCATATGGTCCATGAGAGGCCGGTGATTTTATTTAATGTGAGGTTGGTCTTAGTCTAGACCGGGATTGCATGTCTAACACCTAGGTGATGTTAGGGGGATCCTTGGTAGGTCTGGGCTTTGTGAAAAGGGTATATGTTGTTGTCTTTGGGTGTGATCAAGGGTTCCTATTTGGTTTATGTGTTAATAAGCTGAGGGAGGGACTTATAATCTGGTTATTAGTTGACTTACTACATGCTTCCTTTACCTTCCTATGTTATGGTTTACTGTTCATATTATGTTTATTGGAGATGGCCGATGATCCTACCATTACACGGTGTTTGTGTACTGATTCTACACTTTGTTTTTTTTTGTGAGTACAGGCAATATTTTGGCGGCTGACACGTGACCTCACCTGCAGTACGAGCGTTTTCAGACATCAAGGGTGAGCTGCTTCGATCGAGCTACCTTGGTTTATTTCTGTTAGTTGTAGCCCATTTGTTTTGGGCTTAGACCTTGCCTATTTTAGGGTTGCATCCCCGTATTCTAGACAATTTTGGTAGACCATTTTGGTACGGTGACTTTCAGATTCTAGGGGTAGATTTTTGCAGGTTGTATAGTTGTTTTGATATTCAAATAATAGTTTATTTATTGCACACTGGTTTTTGAGCTATTAGATTATGCTAAGTGTTAGGTGTTATTAGTTCGCTCATCCGGAGGGTTGGGTGGGTGCCGCTCACGATGGTCTGGGTCGTGACAAAGATGGTATCAGAGCCCTAGGTTCATGGATCTCGTCGTACCAAAATAGGTTTAGTAGAGTCTTGCAAAATGGTACGGAGACGTCTGTACTTTTCTTTGAGAGGCTATAAGATTTTAGGAAACTCTCTCTTCTTTCTTCCTTTGTGCTATAACTTGATTCTAATTGGTATCTGGTTATACAAATTGGTATCTAACTTTGTTCGCTCTTTTGTCCGCAGGTGGTTAACACAAGGAATAATGGAGTAAGAGCAATGGTCCCAGCAGCGAGCTCGGTTGTCAAAGGTAGAGGTAGGGGTAGGGGTAGGGGCAGGCACACACCAGGGGTGGAGCTAAGGCAGCTCCAGGAGCATGTCAGGCGACCACTCCCCCACCCCAGGATCAGGTTAAGGAGGAAGTTGAGGTCCTTGTTGAGGAGGGCGCAGCGCAGGTGGAGGCATCACCGGCTGGAGGTGCAGGCCTTCCCCCTATCACGCCCAAAGCATTTCAGTAAGTGTGGTCCTTCCTTAGTGGGCTGGTTGGTACTGGATCCAACCCCATGGGGACTGTAGATCAGGTTTTGGGTACTCAGCCAATGGTTACTACAACTCCTAGAATGGATGCGACATCAGGCACAGATGACTTCTTCAAACCAATGCTAGGTCCGGTCATGACAGGGAATGAGCACGGGATGTTGACTAAGTTCCTTAAGATGAAACCTCCTACGTTTTAGGGTACCAAAAAGGAAGATGCTTATGAGTTCATATTGGACTATTATGAGAGGCTGCACAAGCTGGGCATGCATTGTGCAATAGCATGGGGTTGAGTTTGTCACTTTTCAACTGCAGAGTGATGCTAAGCAGTGGTGGAGGTCTCATGTGGAATGTCGGTCATCTGTTTTTCCTCCACTAACTTGGGAGAAGTTTCATGCTCTCTTCTTAGAGAAGTATGTGCCTTGTACTTTGAGAGATCACAAAAAGGATGAGTTCCTGGCATTGGAACAGGGTAGCATGTCAGTCTCTGCTTATGAGGCTAAGTTTCATGCCTTGTCTCATTTTGCTACACAGTTGTTAGGTTCTGAGGAGGAAAGGATTTGGTTATTTGTGAAGGGACTGAATACTAATTTGCAAGTGTTATCTGTGCATATGACTTCAGCAGGGAAGGGATTCAATGAGGTAACAGATTATGTTAAGAAGTTAGAAGGGGTCAAGCAAGTTAGGCAGGATAAAGTGTTAGCCAAGAAGCCCCGGAATGATGGAAACTTCAGTGGATTGTACTCTAGGAGCCACAATCAGCAGGTGTACTCTGCCCATCCTATTCAGTTAGCTCTACCAGCTGCTACAGGTGGTCACCCGGGAGCTAATAAGTAGTTTTCAGCTCCTAGAGGCCAGTGAGCTTCTTACACATCTACTACCAGGCCTTCACTGGATCGTGGTTGTTTCCATTGTGGTGATCTGGGCCACTTTAAGAGGTAGTACCCTCACAGACAGATGGGTACTTAGGCTCAGTAGCAGTCTAAGGTTGTGGTTCCGGCAAGTAGAGATGGTCATGCTAGAGGTCATCCACAGAGTGGGCGAGGTAAATTCTAGGGAGGTCGGGGAGACAGCGGTAATGGTGGTGTGGGTAGGGGTGTGGCACCAAGGAAGTTTATTAGATTGATGACCAGGCTCAGTGTTATGCTTTTCTAGGGAGGTCTAAGGCGGAGGCATTAGACGCAGTGATCACAGGTACAATTCTAGTCTGTGATAGGATGGCTATTGTGATTTTTGACCCAGGTTCTACATACTCTTATGTTTTTGTGAAATTTGCTTTGGGTCTAGACTTGATTTATGATATCCTTAATTCCCCTATCCATATTTCTACCCTGGTTGGAGAGTCTGTGATTGTGACTCATATGTATCGTGCTTGTTATGTGGTATTTATGGGGTTGGAGACTTGGGTAGACTTGGATATTTTGGATATAGTAGACTTTGATGTTATTTTGGGCATGACATGGTTATTCCCTTATCATTCTGCATTAATTTGTAACACTAAGACTGTGGCTTTAGAGATTTTGAGTAAGGATAGGCTAGATTGGGAAGGTGTGTACAGGCCTAAGCCAGTTAACATCATATCATTTATTAGGGCTAGGAAGCTAGTGGGGAGAGGGTGTTTGGCCTTTTTGGCTCATCTTCGAGATGATAGTGTGGAGTCCCCATCTATTGAGTCACTTCCAATTGTTTCAGAGTTTCAAGAGGTATTTCCAGTGGATTTTCCTAGTATGCCTCCGGACAGGGATATCGATTTTCGTATTGACTTGGAACCAGGCACTCGCCCAATTTCCATTCCTCCATACCGTATGGCTCCAACAAAGTTAAGGGAACTTAAGACTCAGCTTCAGGAACTCCTAGATAAAGGGGTTTATTCGTCCCAGTGCCTCACCTTGGGGTGCTCCAGTCCTATTTATGAAGAAGAAGGATGGTAGTATGCGGATGTGCATAGACTACCGACAGTTGAACAAGGTTACCATATGAAATAAGTACCCTTTAACCCATATAGATGATCTTTTTGACCAGTTATAGAGTGCATCTATGTTCTCAAAAATTGACTTAACATCAGGGTTTTATCAGTTAAAGATTAGGCTCGAGGACATTCCTAAGATAGCTTTTCGAACTCGGTATGGGCACTACGAGTTACTAGTAATGTCATTTGGGTTGACAAATGCGCCAGCAGCATTCATGAGTTTGATGAATGGGGTGTTTAAGTCTTATTTGGATTCTTTCATCATTGTATTTATTGATGACATTTTGATCTACTCCAAGAGTAGGGAGGAGCATGCTGAACATCTCCGTATTATGTTAGAAATATTGAGGCGCCCAAAACATTATGTGAAGTTCTCCAAGTGTGAATTTTGGTTGACTTCAGTCGCATTCTTAGGGCATGTGGTATCAGAAAAAGGGGTGATGATAGACCCATAGAAGATTGAGGAAGTCAAGAATTGGGTCAGGCCTAGCTCTGTGACTGAGGTGAGGAGTTTTGTGGGACTTGCAGGTTACTACCGTAGATTTGTCAAGAATTTTGTGTCCATTGCTACTCACTTGACAAGGTTGACTTAGAAAGAGGTATCGTTCGTATGGTCCGACAAGTGTGAGGAGAGCTTTCAAAAGCTCAAGACACTTCTGACCACGGCTCCCATTTTTTCTTTATCGATTGAAGGTAAGGACTTTATTATTTCCTGTGATGCTTCACATTCAGGTATTGGATGTTGTGTTAATGCAAGACAAGAATGTGATCGCCTATGCATCTAGGTAGTTGAAGGTTTATGAGAGGAATTATCCAACTCACAACTTGGAGTTGGGAGCGATGGTGTTTGCACTCAAGATTTAGAGAAACTATCTCAATGGTGTCAAGTGTGAGGTATTCATTGATCATCGCAGCCTGCAACATGTTTTTACTTAGAAGGACTTGAATCTGAGGCAGAGGAGGTGGATTGAGTTATTAAATGATTACTATGTGACCATTCAGTACCATCCGGGTAAGGTCAATGTGGTGGTAGACGCATTGAGCTGGAAGATAGTCAGCATGGGTAGTTTGTCTTGTTTGGGGGTGTCTAAGCGACCACTGGAAAGGGAGATTCAGGCGTTGGAATATAAATTCATGCACTTGGGTATCTCAAAATAGGGTGGAGTATTGGCCATTATTGAGGTCAAATCCACATTCATAGAGGAGATAAAGGCCAAGCAGCTTCAGGATTCACAATTGAGCAAGCTTCGAAGCAAGATAATATCCAAAGAGTCAGGGGTGCCACATTAGATGCTGGCGGGGTGTTGGTTTTTCAGAGAAAGAATTTGTGTGTCTCGGGTTGATGACATAATTCTAATGGTATTGGCAGAGGCTCATGGTTCACCGTATTCAATTCATCCAGGCATAACCAAGATGTACAGAATTTGAGGCAACTTTATTGGTGGCCTGGGATAAAAAGGGACATAGTCGATTTCATGTCCAAATGTCAGAACTATCAGCAGGTCAAATATGAGCACCAAAGGCTTGCAGGACTACTTCAAGGGATGCCCATTCCCTAGTGAAAGTGGGAAAGGATAGTCATGGATTTTGTGGTAGGTTTTCCAAGGACCTTGGGAAAGTATGACTCGATTTAGGTCATTATGGACAGGCTGACCAAGTCAGCTTATTTTATTCCTGTCAGGGTAGACTACAACTTACAGCAGTTGGCTAAGATATATGTGAAGGAGATTGTGAGACTGCATGGGATACCACTGTCCATCATTTCGGACAGGGATACACAATTTACTTCTAAGTTTTGGGGTAAGTTACATGAAGATTTGGGCACTCAACTCACTTTCAGTACAGCCTTCCATCCTCAGACTGACGATCAGTCGGAGAGGATGATCCAGGTATTGGAGGACATGCTGAGAGCATGTGTGATTGACTTTAGAGGTCATTGGGACTAGTTTCTGCCATTGTGTGAGTTCTCATATAACAATAGCTACCACTCTAGTATCGATATGGCACCATTTGAGGCACTGTATGGTAGGGAATATAGATCACCCATAGGGTGGTTTGAGGCCAGCGATGTGAAGCCTCTGGGTGTAGACTTGTTAAGGAAAGTGCAGGAAAAAGTAAAGAGTATTCAGACCAAGTTGCTAGCAGCCCAGAGCAGGCAGAAGGAATATGTGGATCACAAGGTAAGAGACATGGACTTTCAGGTTGGTGAACAGGTATTATTGAAAGTGTCACCAATGAAAGGGGTTATGAATCTTGGTGAGAGGGGAAAGCTCAGTCCCCGATTTATTGGTCCATTTGAAGTTCTTAAAATTGTAGGGCCAGTGGCTTAAAGATTAGCACTGCCCTCTAGTTTGTATGGTGTCCATTCGGTATTCCATTTATCCATGCTGAAGTGGTACCATGAGGATGGAGATTACATTATTAAATGGGATGAAGTACTATTAGACCAGGATCTTCGGTATGAAGAGGAACTGGTTGTGATTCTTGATCGGGATGTCCAAAAATTAAGGACAAAGGTGATCAGGATAGTAAAAGTTTAGTGGAAGCATTGTACGGTTGAGAAAAACACTTGGGAAACTGAGATGGACATGAAGGACAAGTACCCTCACTTGTTTGAGGATTCAAGTACTACTCTTTCCCTTCTCTATTTTTGTATTTTCGGGTTTGATCATTTGGGGATGAATGATGAGTAAATTAGTATTTTTTATAACGACCAGGTTCGTTATTACGGGCAAACCTTTTGTGCCAAGTTTCAAGTTAGAAAACTTTTGGGTTTGGAAGTTGAAAATTTTGTACTAGGCTAGTCTCGGCTGGTTATGGAGCGAGGTATGGTCTAGGAAAATTCGTGTAAGGATTGGGTTACCTATCTTGGGTCGAGCTAGTTTTCCATTTAGCTAAGACATAAGAGAGTCCAAGGGACTTTTCCAAATTAAATTCGGGCAAGTAGAACTCTCAGTATGAAGGTTGACGTGAAGAAGTTGTTTTGGAACGTCAAGAATTTAAGTGTGTTCTAAAATGGGCATTTTTGGTGAAATTTATGTAGTTGCAAAAAGGATGAGGCCTGCTCTAAAAACCCTATTAGGGTTCCTCATGGCCTAGGAGCAATGGAGATGAGGGATTTCCGCTAGCAATTGTGTAAAACCCATGGATTTTACGTTGATTTCTCACCCAGAATTAGCTTTACGGAGCCAAAGTTTTCATCCAGACTTCTGTAGTAGCTGCTTGGCATCTTGGTTGTCTAGGTATAACTGAGTAGATTAGACTTGGGTTGAAAAATATGACATGATGTAGATTGACAGGAGATTGTATGCTTAGGCACTTGAGCATGGTGTTTGGATGGATAAAACGTATTAAACCTTGTTGTTTGAGGTGAAAATTTACTATTATGCGTAATGTTGACCCTGTACTTGATTATTTATGTTTACGTTATGGATTATTAATCCTCATATAATTGGATTATGAGTGGGTTCTCGAGACTAGTACTGATTAATTGTAAGGGTTGCTAAGTAATAGCGAAATCCTCAGTTTAATATTATAAAGGGGGATGAGGTTAGTAAGAAGGTCTTGTGTATGCTGAAGTAAGGGTTAAACTTCATGTGAATGAATGTGCACACCTAAATGACTCTAGAATGTAAGCTATATGAATTAATGTGCTTAACTGAATAAGCTGGAGGTTAGTCTTCGGGTAGGCCATCAAAGCTGGAACAATCAGTCATATCGAATGTGTAGGTGATAGTTATTGTAACCCAATTTGCATTATGTGTGACTAATCATTGTCTCATTAGTATTACTTGCACAATACATGTTCAGGAAAAAGGGAATGATTATTAAATAATATCCTAAGTGTTAATCTCGTGCAATGAGTCTGTTGTGGAAAGTTATTGGTTTTACAAGTGTTGTATGTTATCATTGTGATTGTGATTGTTGTTATATCTATGCTTCATTGGTTGGCTCGGGTACCACACTTGGTACAATTTTATCATTCATTGGTTGCCTCAGGTACCATTCCTGGTACATGTTTATTGATTGGTTGATTTGGGTACCACACCTGGTACAAGTTTAATCATGGTTGGATTGGTTACCACGCTTGGTACAACTTAACTTTTTAATTATGAGTGAACCGGGCTTATCTTTTTGTTGATATTCATATGTGTTCGTTCCTTGAGTGAATCAGGCTTATTTGTTTGTTGATATTCATATATGTTGGTTTCTTGAGTAAACCAGGCTCAACTGTTCGTTAATATTCATATGTGTTGGTTCCTTAAGAGGACCGAGATTCAGGGTTACTTGACATATATGTTTGTCCTTGCGTTATGTGTGTAATTTTCCAATTATATGTGTTCTTTAAGAATATTTACATGATGTTATGTGGTGGATTCGAATCGACCAATGATGCCTACCAGTACGTGTTATTTATATTGATGCTACTCTTGCTATACTTTTTTAAGTATAGTCTAGTTGCGGGGGTAAGTTGATGCATCTCAGGTACTCCCCAGCAACTTTTACTCATCTCTTCCTATGATGGGAGTTGTGTCTTATTTCTTTTCTATTTCTCTTAGTAGCTCTTGTACTTGTTTTGACTAGTTCCTAGGGAAGGGTCCCCGTTGTATTTAAAAAGAGTTTCATTGTATTTAAAAATTTGTGACTGATTTTAATTGTATCAAAGGAAATTTATGTTTTCTTATTGACTTCATCATATGTGTTTTAATCGGGTGGTAAGGGTTCTCCTATCTAAGTGATTTAGAGTAGGTTCCCGCATGTTTTGGTAGTTGGGTCGTGATAGTGATTTTACCCTGTTTGATCTACTTATACATATATCAATATTTATGTACTTGTATTGGCACGCATGCATTCATACATACATACACATGGATGGTGGTAGGATCTGGAGTAGATATGGGGATTTTCAATTTAAAAGAGTAGATCATACCCCCACTTATTACTGGTTTTCAGTATTAAAGAGGAAGTGGTGCCACTTTACTGTGGATTTCAGATTTTCTAAAGGATTGTATCATTTTTACTACTGATTTTTAACTTGGTAAGAACTGTGCAAATTTTCTATTTTAAAAGAGAAAATATACCACTTTTATACTCGATTCGAGGGGAATTCTTGGACCTTTTTCACGGTTTACTTTTTTGCATATGTAGATGGGCTTACGGGTGGCATGTGAGATTATTTGGGGAGCCTACAGGTAGCCTACGAGATAATTTAGGGTTTTTACTTGCATGATGATGAGCCTATGGGAGCCCCGCGAGATGATTCGGGGAGCCTACAGGTAGTATGTGAGACGATTTAGGTTTTTTACTTTGCTTCATATGTTGATGAGCCTACGGGTGGCCTGCGAGACAATTTGGGGGTTTTCTTTTTTGCATGGCCATATACTACATTGTATCATCTTATACTGCACGACATCTCTATGTTTTCCCTTATATTGCTTGTATTATTAGTACTATTTTTTCTTTACCCTTTGTATGTTGAGATTTCTAGATTTCTTGTACCGTTTTGGAGATATTAGGTCTATTTTTTGGCGTGTTAATCCTTACCATGTTACTTATACTATATATATTATTCTCCTGAGCTTGGTTGGCTTATGATGCCTACTGAATATCCCATGTTGTGGTACTCATACTACACTTTCGCATCTTTTTCTGATGCAACACCTAGTACGAGTCATCCCCACTGATTTTCTTCTCGTTCATGATTTATTGTTGTTCTGATCATGGTGAGCTCTCGACGTCTTGAGATTTACCACTTTCATTCCTGGATTTACTGTTTCTATTTTGTATTTTGATAGACAGCAGTATTTTTTTATAGAATTATTTCCGTACTTTAGATGCTCTTGTACTTGTAACACCAGGTTCGGGGTTGGTTCGTTATCTATATATTGTCTTTTTTGGCCTCTTTTGGGCCTATTTTGTATATTATATACCGTTATATATATATATATATATATATATATATATATATATATATATATACTTGTGACCCGTTCTTCTAATTATTTTATTTTTGCTTTATGTATTTATTTTAGGCTTTACTTTCAGTATCTGTCTTGGGTTTTGTCTTGCCTACTGGGGTTATAGTAGGCGCCATCATCGCCCAATTTTGGGCTGTGACAACTATTTCCCAAGTTGATCCAAATTTGTTTTCAAGTAATTTATTTTTTAATTCCCATGTTGTATAAGATTTTTTGTCAATAATTCTTGTTGTATAGGTTTACGACGTGTAATTAAATAAAATAAAGGGTGAAATGATTTTCCTTTCAGTTGATTTTATCCAATGATTGACCAAAATATGAAGTATTAATAAATAAGTAATCCAAATGGACTTAGCTAATGTTTAGCCATAGATTTTGAAAATCTATCTTCCAATATATGTCTGACCATGAAATCTGATATTCAAATATTTTCAAGTTTCCAAATACATATACTTATTGTACACTTTTAAATAAAAGAAATAGAAGAAAATTTTACACTTGTGTTCTTGCTCTTTTATTTATTACAATGACTTTGTTTATATTTTCTTTTTTTTTTTGCTTCAGTTACGTAGGTTCTTTTGAAAAGTCTATCAGCGTTGCATTTTTTATATACATATCTTTCATTTGTGACTTCATGAAAAATCTTATAACTGAAAAATAAATCGATTAGAAAAAAATTGCTCTTCTTAAAAAGATTAATAGAATTGTGGGACATGTAAATAAATATATACCTTATCTTAGTATTGTTATAATTCTTAAAAGAATCAGAAGCAACCCTCGTGAGAATTTCAGTAAGCAACTCATTATAAAGTTATTGAAGTTGTGTTTAGACATGCATTTAATTAAAAAAAATTAAGGTTTGTAAATGGAAGTTCAAAATCCCAAAACTTATTTGCAGCTCAACGAAATTGGTGGTTTAAAGCCAAATCCTAATAAAGATATCTCAAGTATATTCAATAATACTAGTTTTTGTGTGCACCGCACGTGCATCCCATGTGGATCTGTTTATGTGGATCTAAAGAGCATAATACTTAAAGTTACTTCATAAGAGAATATTTAGAAGTTGATCTATGAGTTACTCCAGAAGAATGGATCCAATAGATTTCGTTATTGATTTACTAGTTGAGGTTGATGCAAAGTTTGTTTCTCAAAGTGATGGGTTTATTTCATTACTACAACTGAAATTCAGCTTGAATAGAATCAATCAATCTTCGCGAATTTAGTTTCTGTGATATAAAAATTTTCTTCACAAAGTTTAACATGACAAGATGAACTCAGTTTGAAAACTTCACGGTGAAGCAATAGATGCACAATATTTTGATCTGGCGATTAAATTATGCACAAAGTTTAGAGTCGAACTATTACAGTGTTGAAAAGAAGGAAAACAGGAAGAAAAAAGTTACATGACTTGAAAATAATCAAAGCTAATACATCACCATTTAGGCAAAACACTAATAATATAAGCTATTTCTACATCACAACTGCAAGTATCACAATGAACATCTATATCTTCATCTTCATCGTCACTGTCAAGAGGCCAGCCATTCTTGTGAATGCGTTGATGCTGAATTGTGCAACGAGTGGGTCTTTGTCCCAACACAGAAGGATTTTTCACCCAAATATGTGTTAATATTTCAACTAACTTCTTTCTACACTCCGTTGTTATTTTTCTTAGTGGCTTCGTTTTTTTCATGCTACCAATCAACGTTACTCCTCTTTGCTTAAAATCACCTCCCAAAAAGACCATAATTATGCCCATCACATAGAATGCTCCAATGTGACCTCCTTTTGCTGCTTTCTTTAGAAATTCAAGTGCAAGTTCAGGCATATAGCCTTTAAAGAAATCCATCTGAGTATAAGCATATGTAAGAGTACATTAGTTCACTCTCAATTTGAAAATCATAATTGAAATATAGATACTTCACAATAGAAAATAGGCTTCACAACAAGTAGATCAATAAAATATTGAATGAATTGATTAATTAACGAGGTGGAGACCTTTAACAGTGACGGAATACTTTTTCCTATTTCAAAATAAATATAATTTAGTAGGCATGCCAAATACCTAAATGTAAATTTATAATATTTCTTTTATATTATACACAAAATGTGCATGTCACATATTTTACATGTCTATAATTTTTCTTTAATTGCTATATTTGCTTTTGCGTTAATATTAACCTACTTTTGTGAAAATTACATGTATATAGATAGTTATGTACTACTTCTAAAGTGAGTTGAATTAGTAATTTATTTTTGAATGTCCGTGGTGTGCCGACTTAGCTAACATTTTACCATAGATTTTGCAAGTAGATATTGAAAATCTATCTTTAAATATCTGTCTAGTCATGAAATTTGATTGAAAATATGATCTTCAAATATTTTCAAGTACTCAAAAACTAGCTCAGACCAGTTTTTGGGATATCCACTCAATAAAAATTAAACTTTTTTCAAGTAAAATACATGCCCAAACACAACTTCAAGTTCTAAAATTTACAACTCCAAAAGCTCAAAGTTTCAAATTTTAACTTTAAAATCTCTGGCTAGAAGAGAGCTTAATATTAACGATTAGCCTAATTAATTAGTGAACATATATATTTGAGAACTTTAGAAGGAAAAAAAGAATAATAATTCACCAATTATAAAAAATTGAAGATTAAAATTTTAGCATAAAGTGTACATAAAATCTATGTTGCTTGAAATATTCAAAATTGATGTCGCACTCATGTCAGATTCTTCAAATGTATTATATTTAAAGAATTTGACATGCACATGTCGACATTTTTGAAGAGACAGAACAACATAGCATAAAATTAATTCTTACCACGCCCTTTTGATATAAAGCTTCTGTATTCCCGCATTCCCTGCATAACTCCATGAAACAAGTGAGTTTGTTTATCTTCTCTTGCTTTTTCTTCTGCCATGAGAGTTCTATCGGAAAATCTGTCAACGTTGCATTCTGATATACGTATCGTTCATTTGCAACTTCAAAAAAAACCTTGCAACTAGAATATCAATCGGTTAGAAAAAGAAAATTTCTCCTAGTAAAAAAGATTTATAAAATCATGATATATGCAAATAAATATATACCTTGGCTTAGTATTGATATAATCTTTAAAAGAAGCAGAAGCAACCCTTGCAACAATTTCAGTAAGTAGCTCATTAGGAAGTGATTGAATGGAAGAAGAAAAATTCTCTTTTATGAGTTTGTTGTTTTTTCTTGAATGACGATCAATTACCATTTTAATTCGCTAGGGATAAATAATGAAGAAAGTTACTGCAAACAACCAATGCAAATAAATTATGTTTATTGATTTATTTATACCTGAGTTTCTGTTTCTTTAAAATTTCCAACTATGAATGGGATTTGGATTACAAAAAACTAAACCAAAAAGGAAATTCTATAACTTTTTTTCTTATATAAGATGAATGTAGGAAAAGTTTGTAGTGGTACTATGGATTCTTGTTCCCATGTGTGCTAGTTTAGGAAAAGTTTGTAGCAAAAGGAAATTCTATAACTTTTTTTAATAGTGTATAACTTTTATTGATTTCTTACCACTTACTAAAATTGGGGTCCCACTTATAAAATATTTTAGAAGTTTTGTTTTTAGAAATTTGTTTAATACTATTTAAGTAATTATACTGAGGTGTTGTTGTACTGAGTAAAACAGTGGACTGAGCTGACATGAGCTTATCCATATTCAATTTTAAATGGAAAAAACATAAGTAGACACTTTTTAAAGAATTATTACCTAATATAGCTGCATTAATTGATATCAATTATGACATCTAAAATATTTTTAATAATTACAATTCTATACGATAAAATCCATTTGTATAGGAATATTAATTGATGTAGTAATCCGCAAATACTTTCCATTTTTGCCCATATTTATGAATACCTCTAAAATTTGGAAGTTAGTTAATGATAAGTCACCTAAATAAACTAATCTAAGTTATCAGTTTATACTAGATATTTATACCAAAAATATACTATGAATCTACAAATCGCTTCCAGAAATATACGATGAATATAATATATATATATATATATATATATATATATATACCAAACATATACTACAAATATATGTTAAAATAAATGTAATAATTATATTAGTATAATAATAAATTTATACTAAAATATACTACTACTCTGCAAATTTATTATAAAAACATACGTCGAGTATAATATTTATGCCAAATATAAATTATAAATATATATTAAATAAATATCATAATTATATCAGATATAATAATACTAAATTATACCACGAATCTGCAAATCTATTCCAAAAATATCCAATGACTATAATATTTATACCAAACATATAAATAGCATATTTAATATATGTCACGACCCGAAATCTCAGGTCATAATGACACCTACTATAACCCATATGTAGGTAAGCCAATCCATTGTCCGGAGCGACAAGCAACAGGCCAACAAGAGAAAGAGATAAAAACAGGATAATTAAACTAAATAGCAAAAAATAACTGACATGCATATACAAATATGGATGGAAAAGAACCAAACTTGTAACGACCTGTTCTGTCGTTATAGTAAAGTAAGACATAAGTACTCGGCTAGAAAAGTCCCTATGGTGAGAGTTTGAAAATCTCAGGCTATGGTGAGCTTAGATGAAAATATAGTGTGTTGTATCTTAGAGATGATTCGTGATTCGTATAATGTCGTGTGGTAGTGTGATATCCATATTTGAGTAGCCAACTGTCGTAGGGTTGATAGGAAGTTGTGAGACTAAATTTGGGTTCTTAGAACTCCGGATATGATAATTGTCGCAGCGGAATAATTCATGTGGTCCATAAAATAAAGTGTGTTGTGAAAAGACGGTGACAAAGCTGTAATGACACTTTAGGTCATTTTATCTATTTTTGTGCTTCGATCTTTCCCATAGCGGCTACAGGTTATTTATGACTTGTCTGGACTGACAGTTTGATTCCTGAGCAGTTCATTTGTGTTTTAAGCCAATTTTCCTGTTTTGAAACTCTTAAAGTTGAAAGAGTTGACTTTGGTCAAATTTTTGAAGTAAACAGGCTCAGATGAGAATTCAATCAGTGTAGTTAGCTCCAGAGTCTGGACTTTGGGCTAGTGGGACCTTTGATTTGGGTCCCGAGGCTTCTGAACTCATTTGGAGCTATTGGTTAGTTTTTGGCTTGTTAAGACCCAACCCGCCGCGAGTGGCACCCACACAAAACCCCCTGGATGAGCGAACCAATTCTCAACCCAACACTTAGTGTACCTAAAAGCTCAAAACCAAATGCATTAAAAAACACTAACATTAAAGCCAAAATACTGATAAAATAAACTCCTGCGGAAATACCCTTAGAAACTGAAAGTCGCTCTACCAAAATATCTACCAACTGTCTAGAGAACGGGGATGCAACACAAAAAACAAAAGTTTAAGTTTGAAACAATGGACTAGAACTGAACTACAGGAAACCATGGTAGCTCAGAAGAAATAGCTCACTCTTGGAATCTGAAAACGCCGGGACTATAACTGAGGTCGCGTAGCAGCCGCCGAAAGATGTCATGTACTCACAAAAAAAATAAGTGCAAAATCATTACACAACCACAATGTAATGGTAAGATCATCAGCCAGCTCCAATAAAAAATATATGACCAATAAATCAAAGCTGAGTAAAGCAGTACCAACATACAATAACAAACCAGCAATGTAATTCTTGACCCTCATTTGTCCTTCTAACCTACCAATCACGTGAAAAGCTCCAACGACCACCTTAATAATAAACTATAAAAATAAACATTTACCCCTTTTTATGTCACCTAGACAAGTCAAGGATCCCTAGAACCACCTCTAAGTGTTTAACATGCAACTTTTGGTCTACACAAGGACCAACCTCATGTTCAAATACAACTATCCTGGCCTCTCATGGACCAATATGAAACAATCACAGTATAACCAATCAACCTGGTCCACTCATGGAACCATTAACAAATGCAAACAATAATATAAATAAACTCGTACCAGGCGTGGTACACGAGCCAATCAATGTAGAACCTGTACCAGACGTGGTACCCAAGCCAACCAATGTAGAACCTATACTAGGTGTGGTACTCGATCCAACCAATATAAAACCTATACCAGGCGTGGTACCCGAGCAAACCAATAAGTATCTCGTATTAGGCATGGCACCCGAGCCAATTGAATGTCACACAAAATCAAACAGTCAATTATTAAATGAACAAATAACACTTGTAAAATCAAAAAGCAACGAAACCAACTTTATTTCACCAAATTGACACCTGGATACTTAGACATTCCTAATTTTATTCCCTAAACATGCAAGAACATACATTACTAAGCTACAGTTACATGTACACACATTGAATTTGGAAAGACAATAACCATCACCTACCTCGAATAGCTTGAAAACTCTACTGGGCCGGAGCCTTCCCATTTTCTGAAGCTTTTGTTTGTTCTTGGTTTAACAATGATTACAAAACATACCAAAAGTAGTCCAATGGCCTAAAGTTATCCGGATTATACTCAAATCCTAATTCCTATGCCAAACCATGAATATTCCACCCATACTTGGGCTTTTCCAACATTAATTCACCTAAAAACTACCGTTTAATGGATACAATAAGCAATTAATGGTGTTTAAATCATGAATAAGGAATAATAATCATAACCCGAGAATTCTACAACCTAGAATCCCCTTTTTCCATCAGATTTTACCATCCTAGGTCAATCCAAACCTTCCACAAGCCCGAGATTATAGTTTCTAAGGTTTGAGAATCAAAATACGGAAGTAGGGAACGAAATCCTTACCTTTTCGATGGAGTTTGGTGAAAAATCACTGAAAATTGCCTCTCTTCGCCTATGCCCTTCCCTAAAATGTTCTTGAGAATTTATAAACATTTTTACGAAATTTTCTGCATTAACTGTGACTAATTTTGCTATAGCAGTCCATAAACCATATAGCGGCGTTGTTGTAGTGGACCCGGCCGCTATGGTTGTTCTGATCGACTTTGAATTCCGCTATAGCGAGAATTTTTTTGCTATAGCGGTCATCAATAGTGGTTGACATAGGACAAAAAATCAAAAAATCCTCCAAAAGTACCCATTTTACAACACACTTCAGATCCTGACATTCTGAATCAACCCCTTCACGTCAACTTTGATATCAGGAGTTCTACTCACCCAAATTCACTTTTGAAAAGTCTTCCGGACTCCTTAATGTCTTAGCTAAGGGAAAAACTAGCTCTACATAAGATATATTACTCAATCCTCACCAAAATTGTATTAGACCATACCTCACTCAGAACTCGTCCGAGACTAGCCTAGCCCAAATTTTCCAACTCCCAAACCCAGAAGTTTTCTAACCCGAAGTTTTACACGAATGGTTCACCCATAAAGACGGAACAGGTCATTATAACAGATATCAATTTAACCATCGTTCATCCCTGAATGATCAAACCCAAAAAAAATAATTTAAAAGAGAGAAAGTGTAGTACCTGAATCCTCAAACAAGTGAGGGTACTTGTCCTACATGTCCTTCTCGGTTTCCTAAGTGGCTTCTTCAACTGGACGATGCTTCCATTGAACTTTTACGAAACTGATTTCCTTTGTCCTCAATTTCTAGACATCCTGATCAAGAACAACAACCGGTTCCTCCTCGTACCGAAGATCCTTGTCTAGCAAGATCGAATCCCACTTGATGATATACTCCCCATCCCCATGGTATCGCTTCAGCATGGATACATAGAAGACTGGATGGACTCCGAAAAAACTAGGTGGCAGTGCTAACCTATAAGCCACTAGCCCTACAATCTCGAGAATCTCGAATGGACCGATGTACTGAGGACTAAGCTTGCCCTTCTTGCCGAATCACATTACCTCTTTTATTGGAGAAATTTTCAACAACACTTTTTCACTAACCTGAAAAGCCATATCTCTTACCTTGCGATTTGCATACTCTTTCTGCCTGCTTTGGGATGCTAGCAACTTGGTTTGAATTTCCCTTAATTTTTCTTGAGCTTCCCTCACTAAGTCCACGACCAAAGGTTTCACATCGCCTGCCTCAAACCACCCTACGGGTGATATACATCCTCTCCCATAAAGTGCCTCGAATGGTTCCATGTCAATACTGGAGTGATAGCTGTTGTTGTATGAGAACTCACACAACAGTAGAAACTGGTCCCAATGAACCCCAAAGTTGATTACGCATGCTATCATTATGTCTAGCAGTATCTGAATTGTCCTCTCTGACTGACCATCTGTCTAAGGATGAAATGCGGTGCTGAAAGTGAGCTGGGTGCCCAACTCTTCATGCAACTTGCCCCTGAACTTAGAAGTAAACCACATACCTCAGTCTAAATTGATGGAGAGTGTCACCCTATGCAATCTTATAATTTCCTTAACATAGATCTTGGCCTATTGCTGCAAATTATTATCCACCCTGACCGAAATGAAATGAGCTGACTTGGTCAGCCTCTCCATGATGACCCAAATGGAGTCATACTTTCCCAAGGTCTTAGGACGACCCACCAAAAAAGTCACGGCTATTCTTTCCCACTTCCACTCCGAAATGGGCACCCTCTGAAACAATCCTGCAGGGCTTTGGTGCTCATACTTAACCTGCTGACAATTCTGACACTTAGACACATAGTCAACTATGTCTCACTTCATCCCAGGCCACCAATAAAGTTGCTTCAAGTCCCGGTATATTTTGGCTACACCTGGATGAATAGAATACTGCAAACCATGAGCCTCTACCAGCATATTTTAAATCAAGTTATCAACCCGAGGGACACAAATCCTCCCTCTAAAACTCATCACCCTACCAGCATCCAACGTGGCATCCCTGGACTCTCTAGATACTACCTTGCTCTAAAGCTTATTCAACTATGCATCCTGAAACTGTTTGGCTTTAATTCCCTCTACAAATATGGGTTTGACCTCAATACTGGCCAACACCCCTCTCTGTTCTGAGATGCCCAACTACATGAATTTAGATTCTAGAGCCCAAATCTCCCTAGCGAATGGTCATTTGAACACCCCCAAGCAAGCCAAACTGCCCATGCTAACTGCCTTCCAGTTCAATGCATCTGCCACCACACTAGCCTTACCCGGATGAAACTGAATTGTCACATCATAATCCTTCAATAGTTTCATCCACCTCCTCTGTCTCAGATTCAAGTCCTTTTGGGTAAACACATGTTGCAGGCTGTGATGGTCTGAGAACACTTCACAGTTAACACCATAGAGGTAGTGTCTCTAGATCTTTAGTGCAAAGACCACAACTGCCAACTCCAAGTCGTGGGTTGGGTAATTCTTCTCATGGGGCTTCAACTGCTTGGAAGCATAAGCTATAACATTCCTATCCTACATCAATACAACACCCAAACTCGAATATGAAGCATCATAAAACACAACAAAATCCTTACCTTCAACCTGCAATGATAGGATGTGAGCCGTAATTTAAAGTTTCTTGAGCTTTTGAAACCTCTCCTCACACTTGTAAAAACAAACAAAAGGTACCTCTATCTGAGTCAACCTTGTCAAGTGAGTATCAATGCATGCAAAGTCCATGACAAATCCGCGATAGTAGCCTTCAAGCCCCACAAAGCTTCTAATCTAAGTCACAGAGCTAGGCCAAATCCAACTCTTAACTGCCTCAATCTTTTAGGGATCCATCATCACCCTCTTTTCTGAAACCACATGCCCTAACAATTCAACCAAAGATGACCAAAATTCACACTTTGAAAACTTGGCATATAATTTTTGGTGCCTCAATATCCCTAAAATAATGCGAAGATGCTCTGCATGCTCTTCCTTACTCCTAGAGTAAATCAGGATATCATCTATAAACACAATCACAAAGTAGTCGAGATACAACTTAAAAACACCATTCATCAAACTCATGAATGTCGTTGGTGCATTGGTCAACCCAAATGACATAACCAGGAACTCGTAATGCCCATATCAAGTCTGGAATGCTATCTTAGGCATATCCTCAAGCCTAATATTTAACTGATGGTACCCTGACCTCAAGTCAATCTTCAAAAGCATGAAAGCACCATGTAACTGGTCAAAAAGGTCATTGATGCGGGGTAAGGGATACTTATTTTGGATGGTAACCTTGTTCAGTTGCATGTAGTCTATACACATCCTCATACTACCATCCTTCTTCTTCACAAACAATATCGAAGCACCCCAAGGTTAAGCATTGGGATGAATGAATCCCTTATATAGGAGTTCCTGGAGTTGAGCCTTAAGTTCTCTGAACTCTGCAGGAGCTATACGATAAGGAGGAATAGAGATTGGGCGAGTGCCCGGCTCCAAATCTATATAGAAATCAATGCCTCTATCCAGAGGCATGCCAGGCAAATCCACCGAAAAAACCTCTAGAAACCACTGAAACTGACTCAATTGGAGGGGACTCTATACTAATATCCCATAAATGTGCTAACAAAGCTACACAAACTTTCTCCACTAACTTCCTAGCCTGAACAAAGTATATCATCTTCGTCGGCTTAGAACTGTACACACCTTCCCACTCTAGCTTATCCTTACCCAGAATCTCTAGAGCCACTGTCTTAGCATTACAATTTAACACAGCATAATATAGAGACATCCAAGTCACACCCAGAATAATATCAAAATCTATCATATCCAGAATAACTAAATCTACCCAAGTTTGCGACCCCACAAACACCACAAAACAAGCATGATACACATGGGTTACTACCACAGACTCCCCGACTGGGGTAGAAACAGGAATAGAGGAATCTAGGACATAACAAACCAAATCCAAACCAACGGAAAATTTCAAAGAAAAATATGAATAAGTAGAACCTGGGTCAAACAATACAGAAGCCATCCGGTCACACACTATAATTGTACCTATTATAACAACATCTGATGCTTTAGCCTCAGACTTCCCTGAGAATGCATAACAATGGGCTTAGTCATCAATTCGAGCAACCTCCTTGGCTGGCTTTGCTACTCCCCTACCCATACCACCATTTCTTCTATTTCCCTAGACTCCGTGAAAGCCACATTACCTACCTTATGGACGACCCCTGCCATAGCCACCTTTACCTGCCAGAACCATAACCTTAGTCTACTGTTGAGTTTGATTTCCTGCCTGTGTGTGAGGGCACTCCCTCTTGAAGTGACCCAGATCTCCACAATGAAAATACCATGGTCAAGAGTAGGCCTACTTGCAGAAGTATAGGAAGCCCCCTGGCCTCTAGAAGTTGAAAACTGTTGACTAGCTCATGGACGACCACATGCAAAAGCTGGCACGTTTGAATGAATAGGATAAGCAGAGTACACTTGTTGTTGTTACCCCTGGAATATGAACCACTGAAGTTACCTTTATTTTGGTATTCTTGGCTAACACTTTATCCTGCCCAACCTGCCTGACCCCCTCCAGTTTCATCACATAATCAGTCACCTCATTAAAACTCTTTCCTGCTGAGGTCATATGCACAGACAACACTTATAACTCAGTATTATGGCCCTTCACATGCAGACAAATCCTCTCCTCCTCAGTACCCAGAATATAAGTAGCATAACGTGACAAGGCATGAAATTTAGCCTCATAGGCTGAAACAGACATGCTACTCTGCTCAAGAGCTAGAAACTCATCTTTCTTGCCATCCCTCAAGGTGCGAGGCACATATTTCTCTAAGAACATAGCATGGAACTATGCCTAAGTCATCGGAGGCAAAGCTGATGGCCGACACTCTACATGAGCTCTCCACCACTGTTTGGCATCAACTTGAAGCTGAAAGGTCACAAACTCTACCCCATGCTGCTGCACAATACCCAACTTATGTAGCCTCTCATAGCAGTCCAGAATAAACTCAAATGCATCCTCCATAACTGTACCCTAAAATGTTGGAGGTTTTAGTTTCAAGAACTTGGTCAGCATCTCGTGCTCAATCCTGGTCATAACAGAACCTAGCATCAAACAGAAGAAATCATCAGTACCCGATGTTGCATCCATCCTAGGGGCCACTGCAATAGTTAGTTGAGTGCCCAGAACCTGATTTTCTATACCAGTAGGGGTGGCTCCAGTACCTTCCATCCCACTCAGAAAATCCCATACTTGCTGAAATACCTCAGGCGATATAGGGAGAAGGCCTGCACCTTTAGCCGGTGCCACTTTTTCCTGTTTTGTGCCCTTCTTTTGTTCCTTACCCTATTTAAGAACAACCTCAATAGGATCCTGGGATGGGGAAGGGGTTGCCGCCCTTGGCTCTGCCACTCCCTGAGCTCCACCCCTGGCGGGTGTTGCTCTTCTTCTGCCTTTGCCCCTGCCTCTACCTCTTTCTCACCCTCTGATTATGGGTTTCACTACTGGAACCACTGCTCTCACTCTGTTGCGCCTTATGTTAACAATCTACGAACAAAGAGTGAAAGAAGTTATATTCCAATTTGTATCACCAGATACCAATTGGAATCAAGTTATAGCACGAAGGAAAAAAGAAGAGATAGTTTCCTAAAGTCATATAGCCTCTCGAAGAAAAGTACAGATGTATCCATATCATTCTTCAAGACTCTACTAGACCCATTTTGGTATGACAAGATCAACAAACATAGGAATATGATACCATCTTTGTCATGACCCAATCTGTCGCGAGTGGCACCCACCCAAAAATCCCTAGATGGGCGAACCAATTGTCAACCCAACACTTAGTGAATCTAACAGCTCAAAACCAAATGCATTAAAATAAACTAATATTTAAACCAAAATACTAATAAAATAGTCTCCTGCAGAAATACCCCTAGAAACTGAAAGTCGTTGTACTAAAACATCTACCAACTATCTAGAGAATGGGAATACAATCCCAAAAAACAAGAGTTTAAGTACAAAACAATGGACTAGAACTAAACCGAAGGAAACCATGGTATCCCGAAAGAAGTAGCTCACCCTTAGAATCTGGAAACTCCGGGACTATAACTGAGGTCGCGTAGTAGGCACCGGAAGATATCCTGTACTCACAAAAAGAAAGCAAGTGCAAAAGAAGTACACAACCACAGTGTACTGGTAGGATCATCGGCCAGCTCCAATAAATAATATATCACCAATAAACCAAAGCTGAGTAAAGCAGTACCAATATACAATAACAAACCATCAATGTAATTCTTGACCCTCATTTGTCCTTCTAACCTACCAATCACGTGAAAAGCTCCAACGACCACCTTAATAATAAACCATAAAAATAAACATTTACCCATTTTTATGTCACCTAGACAAGTCAAGGATCCCTAGAACCACCTCTAAGTGTTTAACATGCAACTTCGATCTACAAAAGGACTAACCTCATGTTTAAATACAACTATCTTGGCCTCTCAAGGACCAATATGCAACAATCACAGTCTCAACAATCAACCTGGTACACTCATGGAACCATCAACAAATGCAAACAATAATATAAATAAATTTGTACCCAATGTGGTACCCGAGTCAACAAATGTAGAACCAGTACTAGGTGTAGTACCTGATCCAACCAATGTAGAACCTGTACCAGGCATGGTACCAGAGACAACCAATAGAGAACCTGTACTAGGTATGGTACCCAAAATAACTGATAAGTATCCCGTACCAAGCGTGGTACCCGAGCCAGCCGAATGTTTCACGACCCGATTTCTCAGTCATGATGGCACCTACAACCCTACAGTAGGTGAACCGAATCCTCGTAGCCCGAAATAGTTAGTAAGGGGATACAATCCAACCATCAAGCAAAAGAAAACATATATATAAGCGGATGCAAGGAATATAAGAATAAGAAAAGGAACAACAGGAATATGTATACAGAAGCTAAAATCGACCCAAAACCTGGTATCATAGAATAAGATCCAGAACTAAGTATACAAAGTACAAAAGATACAAAAGAATATATATATATATATATATATGTCTCTAAATGATAAAGGAGTACATAATACAGAAGATGAACTAAAGTTAAGCCCCGGTCATGAAGAGCTCACCCTTAGTCTTGGATAGTCGAAAAGCACCTCACCAAAGGCAGCACGGTCAGCGGTGAGAACTTACACTCAAATCTGCACCCAAAGATGCAGAATTATAGTATGAGAACCAATTGCAAAGCAACGGGTACCCAGTAGGTATCATAGGCTGACTGGGTACATATAAGATATAAAAGCAATAAATAGCAGAAAGAAAATAAGTAGTCACAGAAACAACAAACAAGTACATGGATGCTAGCACAGACTACAAGGATGAAATAATCATGTTAGGCTAGCTAATAAAGCTAAACACCACAGAACACAAGTGAAAGAAAAAGGAACGCACCTGGGGTCCATGCAATAATAGTATATAACGAGAGTTAAAGGAGAAGGCGGTATACCGGTAACCTCAAGTAAAAAGGGACGGAGGCAAGGAAAATAACGATAACATATTTGAAAACAAGATTAACACCAAGTCATGCTAGTAACACCATAATCATGGTCAATATCACGATAGAATATAATAAATAAAAGTCTACCTATAGTCCCACGGGCACCCATACACCCGAGGAATACGTACAAGTAAAAACAAACTCTCCAACATCCCATACTACCGGAGCGTACATTGAGCAAATAGCAAACAAAGGTGGATCCGAACACAATATGTATGATATGATATGATATGATATGATATGATATGCTAAAATCAAGTGATAGTAGTGTCGTATGTTACCCCCTCCGGTACCAAAAAGGCCCAACAGAGGCAGGATCCATGGAAGGGATTCCCCCGAGTACCTCAACTCTAGCGCACACCTCTCATCCGGTCACCCTCGGCCCGTAGCTCTTGGTGGGTCCATAGAGGTCTACTCATAGAAAACATACTAAAAATCATAATCTCAATATAATCGTCTGGAATTTAGCCGGATCCAAATAAGTCACCAGACCTAAAAAATGCACGCCCGGGGTTCTACCCGGGCCTAAATCAGTGAATCAAGTCACAAAAACTCCAACAAGGGTGCTCGAACATAACCGGGTCTCAAATAGTAGTAAAACCAATATGTTGCTCAGTCTGATCGAGTCTAGTATCATTTCAAATCAATAGGAAATCAATTCTAGCACTACGGCCCAGCCGAGTCTATTATAAGTATGAAAACAGTGATAAAAATCATCCTTTAATTCTTTTTTTACCCCAAAAAGATCCATGAAAACAGTTCCAACCTTTATTAACTATTTTTATCGAAAACTGGCCCATAAGACCATGCAAGGTTTAGAAAACCATCAATAGTAGGCCCGAAGCCAGAACCATAGTAACACATGTGAAAAAACCTTTTATATGCATGATAATGACATGCTCAAACATAGGCAGTAGACCAACGGCTCACAATCAACTTATCGACCCTGCACAGGCTCCAATCATTCTACATCAAGCATAACCAGCTCTATAATAACGGTATCGATATCCGAGAATCATGGACATTCCTAAATAACCCACCATCTATGGTCCAGAGTCAAAACAAGGCCACACTGGACAACAAGGGTGATACTATCAACTACAATGAATACTATAATCGGCGGAGCAAAAATAAGATGGACATGAAGAAGTGGACAAGGTCTGGGGTACTAAACTAATAAACTCAACCTAAGGATGCTAATTAGTATAATTATATCATATATATGCAAAGTCTTAAAGAGTTAAACCGTAACCTACCTATCATCCGATGACAACTTTCTAGGACGACGATGTCCAAGCCCGACCCACTCCGAGAAGTTCCAAAATAAAAACAAACACAAATTTAGGCTTGAATAATTTAGCGTAGATAATCGATTTTCTTTTGATTACTGAATATTGCGTGGAAATATGTTTTCCACCAAAACTCTCTTATACGTTCAAAATAATGGCATAAAGTAGCATTTAAATATTGGTTGGTAAGAAGCAAAAGAGTGGAAAGATGTTGAATGTTAATAACATACTTGAATTAATTTAATTTTAAAAGGCAAAGTAACATTTAACCATTATAGTTGGTACAAAACGTGGTAGTGATACAGCTAAGCCCACCACGTGGCTTATTATTCCTTTTTGTTGTCCACTCCCACCACTTCCACGTGTAAGTGGAGTGGCAACACCCAAATTGATATTGTCCCAAAACGTATGTACTCAGATATTACATAGGTTCATGGAAAAATATATATAGCTTTTTAAATATATCATAAATAATAGAAAAAATTTTCGAGTAAAGCCTACTATCTATAATAATAATTTTTCAACATAACTTGACTTGCTATCTCCATTAAAGTATTATGAATTTATAAAAATCTTATAAAATAAATACACAAACAAATATATCATAACAAAAGTATTTTTCATAAACATTTAAAATAGTTTAGGAAGGCAATAAAGATATAGCTTTTTACCACATTCAACTTTTAAATAAAATATTTTCAAATACGCGCGATGTTAATAAAGTTATCTAATTTAGGCTCGCAAGCCTTTGATACGGGACGAAGGTTAAGTCCATAAGACACCTTGAATCAGGATCGACCTGCCCACAAGGTCAATTGAGGTCATACGATCGCAAATCACTATCGCATGATTTTGATAACTCAACTCTTAAGACTCAGCTCTAAAACAGGAAAATGGCCATAAAGACAAAACAAATATCCAGGGTACCGAACCACTAGTCCCAGCAAGCCATAAATAACTTAGGACACTACAGGAAAGCTCTAACAGTACAAAGAAAGTATAAACATGAAAATGACCAGAAGGGTCATTACATCACCCACTAGTAAAAGGGACTTTCATCCTCGAAAGTCAAGAACGAAGAAGTAACTAAAGGCTTAAACAGCTGCGGGTACTGAGCCCACATCTCCCTCTCGGTCTCCCAAGTAGCCTCCTCAACCAGATGGTGCCTCCACTGAACTTTCACAATCAGAATCTCCCTAGATCTCAACCTTCTGACATCTCTGGCCAAAATAGCAACCGGATCCTCAACAAAAGTCAACCTCTCATCCAACTGAACCGAATCCCACTACAACACATGAAACTCATCTGGAACATACCATCGCAACATAGATACATGGAAAATCGGGTGCATAGAAGAAAAGATCAGAGGCAAAGCTAATTGATAGGCAACACTACCAACCCTCTGAAGAATATCAAACAACCTATTATACCTAGGGCTAAGCTTGCCTCGCCTACCAAATCTCATCACGCCCTTCATGGGCGATACACGGAGGAACACCAAGTCACCAACCCTAAATTCCAAGGCAAGATCTACGATCAGCATAACTCTTCTTCCTGCTTTGAGTTGCCTGAAGTCTATCCTGAATCACTCATACTCGGTCAAAGAAATCCTGAAGTAAATTTGTACTCTGTGGCCTAGACTCCAACCCACCAAACCAACCAACCGGCAATCTGCAATGCCTACCATACAATGCCTCGAAATGTGCCATGCCAATGCTAGAATGAAAGCTATTATTATATGCAAACTCGGCCAAAGGCACAACCTGATCCCAAGAACCTCAAAAGTCAAGAACATAGGCTCGAAGCATGTCCTCCAGAACCTGAATAGTCCTCTCGAACTGGCCATCTGTCTGAGGGTGGAATGCAGTACTAAGCTAAACCTCTGTACACAAATCTCGCTGCACAGATCTCCAAACCTAAGATGTGAATTGAGTGTCGCGGTCTGAAATGATAGAAGTTGGAACCCCGTGTAACCGAACAATCTCACAAAGGTAAATCTGAGCTAACCTCTCCGCACTGTAAGTTGTCTGAACCAAAAAGAAGTGCAATGACTTAGTCAATCGACCGAAAATAACCCAAATAGAGTTAAACCCTCAAAAGGTATGAGGCAATCCAACTACGAAGTCCATAGTGATCCCTTCCAACTTCCACTCAGGAATGGGAAGTTACCGCATCAAACCACTAGGTCTCATTTGCTCGAACTTCACCTGCTGACAGTTCAAGCACCAAGACACAAACTCTGCAATGTCCCACTTCATACCACTCCACCAGTAAAGCTACCTCAAATCTCTGTACATCCTGGCTGCGCCAGGATGAATGGAATATCTAGAACAATGTGCCTCATAGAGAATCAACTGAATCAAATCCCCAACTCTCGAAACACAGAGTCGACTATCAAACCTTAGAACCCCATCTGAATCTAGAGTAGCTCGGCTAGCCTCACCCCAAACAACCTAATCATGAAGGTCACACAACTACTGATCCTCGAACTGACAGCTCTAAATATGATCAATCAAGGTAGAACGAACATCAACAGTAGAAAGAACTCTGATAGGATCCGATAAGTCAAGCTTAACCAAACAGTTAGCCAAGGACTAGATGTCCAAGGCTGACGGTCACTCTGAAATTAAAAGTGAAGCTAGGCTACCCATACTCACCGCCTTTTGACTCAAGGCATCTGCTACCACATTTGCCTTGCCCAGATGATATAAAATAGTGAAGTTATATTCCTTTAGTAACTCAATCCATTTCCTCTACCTCGAGTTCAGCTCTCGCTAACTCGTGAGGTACTGAAGACTATGGTGATCGGTGAATATCTCACATTGAACCCCATATAAATAGTGCATCCATCTCTTAAGCGCAAAAACTACCGCTGCGAAGTCTAAGTCATAAGTGGGGTGGGTAGTTGCACTCGTGAACTTTTAGCTGCCTCGACGTATATGATATCTTATGACCCTGCTGCATCAACACACAACCTAGGGCAACCCCTGAAGCATCATAATATATCGCGAAACTCTGACCCTCAACTGGCAAAGTCAACACTGGTGCTGAAGTCAACAAGGCCTTAAGCCTCTGGAAGCTATCCTCGCACTGATCCAACCACTAAAATGGGATATCCTTCCTAGTCAGCATAGTCAAGGGTGCAGCATTGGAAGAAAATCCCTTGATGAACCGCCTGTAGTACCCTGCTAACCCAACAAAGCTGCGAACCTTTGCAGGAGTAGTAGGTCTCTGCCAATCACGAACAACTGAAATCTTACTCGGGTCCACTCTAATCCCTTCCTTAGACACCACGTGTCCTAGGAATATAACTGACTCAAGACAAAACTCGCACTTTGAGAACTTGGCATAAATCCAGTGATCTCTCAAAGTCTGGGGTATAATCCTCAAGTTCTGCTCATGCTCATATCTACTATGCGAGTATACCAAGATGTCATCTATGAAAACTATCACAAATGAGTCCAAATACGGGCCAAGAACCCTCTACATCAAGTTCATAAAAGTTGTGAGGGAATTAGTTGGACCAAAAGATATCACCAGGAACTCATAGTGGCCATAACGTGTCCTGAATGTTGTCTTAGGGATGTCCTCCTCCCCAACCCTCAACTGGTGGTAGCCTGACCTCAAATCTATCTTCGAAAACATGGTCAAACCCTGAAGCTGATCAAACAAATCATCTATGTGCAAAATCAGATACCCATTCCTCACAGTAAGCCTATTCAGCTACCGATAATCAATACACATCTGCATCGACCCATCCTTCTTCTTCACAAACAGAATAGGAGCACCCCAAGAGGATACACTCAGCCGAATAAAACCCTTAGCTAACAAATCCTGGAGCTGCTCCATATGCTCTCTCAACTCAGCTGGAGCCATACGGTAAGGAGAAATTTAACTCAATAGAAAAGTCGATATCTCTCTCACGTAGGCTTGGCAGGTCGGTAGTAAACACATCTAGGAAATCTCTAATCACAGGAACTGACTCAGGGGAAGAAGGGGCACTAGCATCTTAGACATATGCTAGATAAGCCAAACACCCGTGAGAAATCAACTTCCTAGTTCGAAGACAAGAGATGATCCCAGACGATGCATGGCTGATAGAATCCTACCACACAACCACGGATACGCCGGGCATGACTATGGTAACGGTCTTGGCATAAAAATCCAAAACCACACAATGAGGTGATAACTAGTCCATGCCCAGAATGACATAAAAGTCTAACATATCAAGAATCATCAAATCACCCCAAGTCTCAATATCTCCAAAAAAAATCATACAGGATCTCATAACCCGATCCACTACTAAAGAATCTCCTACCAGGGTCAAAACAGATACAAGTACAGATAATGACTCACTAGTCAACCACAAGTAAGGCAAATAGTAGACATAAACATACGAGCAAGTAGATCCAAGATCAAATAAAGCATAAGCTAGTGGACGGCATATGAAAATCGTACTTGTGATCACAGCATCTGAGGCCTCTGCCTCTGGTCTCCCAAGGACCACATAAAACTAGAGACGACCGCTACCTGACTGACCGTCATCCCTACCACATGTCTTACCATGCTGGGCACCACCTCTAGCCTAACCACCACCCTTTTTAACTTGTGGCTGGAATACATGGATAGGCTGAGCCAGCTGAGGGGCTGGCTGAACTGTACCTCACTGAGGTCAATCTCTAGTAAACTGCCCAATAACTCTGCACTCATAGCAAGCCCCTGATGGCCTATACTGTCGACATGAACCAGCGGAACCTGTGTGGCCACCACGACCTAATACCATAGAAGCTGAACCCCTTGAAGTCTGACCACTGTAACCCTGTTGGCTACTCTGTCCCTGCTCAAGCTGAGAACTACCAAAAGTCTGAAGCAAAGCCTGAATCGGTTGACTAGACTAACCCTGGTATTGCTGTGGATGATAACCTCGGTCTACTGGCCTGAACCTCTACTACCATGAAGAGAACCACTATAGCTACCCTGATGTTGTGGCCTCTTATCTCTGGCCCCAGAGTCATGATGATGCAAATCCTCTATAGTACAAGCATAGTCCACAATAGCCTAGAATGACTGACCACTAGCAACCAATATCTCCATTGGATCTCTAAACTCTCTCTATCCCCCAAACAAACCTATAAACTCTGTCAGGCTCGGTAGGCATAATCATGTCCCCAAATAGAGAAAGCTGATGGAAATGGGTCTCATACTCTAATATGGTCATAGAACCATGTGTACGTCTAGTGAACTCCTCTCTCTGATGATCTCTATTTCTCTGGAGTAAGAACTTGGCCATAAAGGCCTCCTAGAACTTCAATCAAGTCAACAGAGGTGAGATGCTGGTCTGCAAGCAACTTGGACCCTCCACCATAGCTTAGCTGGGCCCTCCAGCTAATATATATTGTATCCAACACCGTGAGTCTCCAGTAAACACAGATGGTGCAACATCTCCTCGCAGGTAGTGATAAAGTCATGTGGGTCCTTTACAGAAGTACCAGCAAACCTCGGAGGTGCCAATCTAAAAAACCTACCCAACGTCTTCTGCTTCATCTCTGTCATAGTTGGGAAAGGAGCAATAAGCTATGCAACTAATGGGACCAGAATAACCTCAGCATAGGGAGTCGCAGTGGTAGGCTGCGCTCCTGAACTCGATGTACCCCAGGCTTCACCCTGAGCAGATGGTTGTGCTACCTCAGAAGGTCGCTTTCCAATCATACCCTAAAGCTATAATAGAAAACCCAGAATATCGGAAGACTGAGCTGGGTCTGAAGATGGCACAAAAGTGGGTGCTGGAGCTAGTACTGGAGTTGGTGGTACTTGGGCTCCCCCCTAGTACACATGCTGCTACTCAAGAACTAACTCTAGCTCATACTCATGCTCGGGCTCTATCTCCACTCTAGCAACTCTAGCAGCTCTAACAGGTGCCGCTGCTCAGGGATATCCTCGACCCCTACCTCTATGACCTCCCTGGCCCCTAGCCAGTGTCGGGGGTACTAGAGTCAGAGGCTCATATCCACCTAACGCTGACGCTCTCATATGAACCATCTGCAGAAGAATAAACTAGAACAAGTGAGATTTCAAGAAACTTTCAAGGACTACGCATGATACTAAAGCAATAAGAGAGTCATATTTCCTAAGATTTCACTATAACCTCTCAAAGATTGATTACGGATGTCTCCCCCCTCCCCCATTCTGCAGGACTCTACTAGACATTGGCTCCTATACCAATGACACCAGTGAATCTAAGATCTGATACCAAGCTGTCATGACTCGATTTCTCGGTCATGATGACACCTACAATCCCCTACTAGGCAAACCAATCCTCGTAGCCTGAAACGGTTAGTAACGGGCTACAATCCAACCAGCAAGTGAAAGAAAACATATATATATAAGCAGAAGCTAGGGATATAAGAATAAGAAAAGGAACAACAGGAATATGTATACAGAAGCTAAAACTGACCCAAAACCTGGTATCTTAGTACAAGAGTCGAAACTAAGTATACAGAGTACAAAAGATCCAAAAGAATATATACATATGTCTATGAATGATAAAGGAGTACATAATACAAAAGATGAACTAAAGATAAGACCCAGTTGTGAAGAGCTCACCTTCAGGTTTGGACAGTCCAAAAGCACCTCGCACGAGGAAGAATGGTCAGCAGCGAGAACTTACACTCGAATCTGCACCCAAAGATGCAGAAGTGTAGTATGAGCACCAATTACAAAGAAATGGGTACCGAGTAGGTATCATAGGCTGACTCGGTGCATATAAGATATAAATGCAATAATATAGCAGAAAGGAAATAAGTAGTCACAGAAACAACGAACAAGTACATCGAGCTAGCACACAAAGACTACAAGGAGGAAATAATCATGTTAGGCTAGCTAATAAAGCTAAACACTACAGAACACAGGTGAAGGAAGAAGGAACACACATGGGGTCCATGCAATAATAGTATATAACAAGAGTTAAAGGAGAAGGCGGTATACCGGTAACCTCAAGTAAGAAGGGACGGAGGCAAGGAAAATAATGATAACACATTTGAAAACAAGATTAACACCAAGTTATGCTAGTAACACCATAATCAGGGTCAATATCGTGATAGAATAACAATAAATAAAGTCTACCTACAGTCCCACGGGTGTCCATACACCCGAGGAACACGTACAAGTGAAAATAAACCCTCCGGCATCCCATACTATTAGAGCATACACTGAGCAAACAAGAAAAAAAGGTGTATCCAAAAATAATATACATGATATGATATGATATGCTGAAATCAAGTAATAATAGTTTTGCATGTTACCTCCTCCAGTACCTAAAAGGCCCAACAGAGGCAGGATCCATGGAAGGGATTAACCCGAGTACCTCAACTTCACTGCACACCCCTCCTCCGGTCACTCTCGGCCCATAGCTCTTGGTCCGGAATGGCAGGGTCCATGGAGGTCTACTTATAGACCATATACTAAAACTCATAATCTCAATATAATTGTCCGAAATATAGCCAAATCTAAATAAGTCACCAAACCTAAAAAATGCACGCCCGGGGTTCTACCCGGGTCTAAATCAGTGAATCAAGTCTCAAAAACTCCAACAAGGGTGCTCGAACATAACCGGGTCTAAAATAGTAGTAAAACCAATATGTTGCTTGGTCCGATCAAGTCTAGTATCATTTCAAATCAATAGGAAATCAATTCTAGCGCTACGCCCCTGCCGAGTCTAGTATAAGTATGAAAACAGTGATAAAAATCATCCTTTAATTCTTTTCTTATCCCAAAAACATCCATGAAAATAGTTCCAACCTTTATTAACTATTTTTATCAAAAATGGGCCCGTAAGGCCATGCAAGGTTTAGAAAACCATCAATAGTAGGCCCGAAGCCAGAACCAAAGTAACACATGTGAATAAAGAACCTTTTATATGCATGATAATGGCATGCTCAAGCACATGCAGTAGCCCAACAACTCACAATCAACCTATCGGCCTTGCACATGCTCCAATCGCTCTACAACAAGCATAACCAACTCTATAATAATGGTATCAATGTCTGGGACTCACAAACATTCCCAAATAACTCACCATCTATGGTCCAGAGTCAAAACAAGTCCACACAGGACCACAACGGTGATACTATCAACTATAACGAATACTATAATTAACGGAGCAAAATAAGATGCACATGAAGAAAGGGACAAGGCTTGGGGTACTAACCTAATAAATCTAACCCAAGGATGCTAATTAGTATAATTATATCCTATATATGCGAAGTCTAAAAGAATTAAATTATAACCTACCTATCGTCCGATGACAAGCTTCTAGGACGACGATGTTCAAGCCCGACCCACTCCAAGAAGCTCTAAAACAAAAATAAACTCGAAATTAGGCTTGAATAACTTGGCGTAGATAAGCAATTTTCTTTTGATTACCAAATATTGCATGAAAATATATTTTCCACCAAAACTTTCTTAAATGTTCAAAATAATGGCATAAAGTAGCATTTAGATATTGGTTGGTAAGAAGCAAAAGAGTGGAAAGATGTTGAATGTTGATAACATGCTTGAATCAATTTAATTTTAAAATGCAAAGTAACATTTAACAATTATAGTTGGTACAAAATATGTTAGTGATACAGATAAGCCCACCACGTGGCTTATTATTCCTTTTTGTTGTCCACTCCCACTACTTCCACATGGAAGTGGAGTGGCAACACCCAAATTGATATTATCCCAAAATGTATGTACTCGAATATTGCATAGGTTTGTGGTAAAATATATATAGCTTTAATATACCATAAATAATAGAAAATTATTTCGAGGAAAGCCTACTATCTATAATAATAATTTTTCAACATAACTTGACTTACTATCTCCATTAAATTATCATGAATTTATAAAAATCTTATAAAATAAATACACACACAAATATATCATAACAAAAGTATTTTTCATAAACATTTCAAATATTTTAAGAAGGCAATAAAAATATAACTTTTTACCACATTCAACTTTTAAATAAAATATTTTCAAATACGCGCGATGTTAATAAAATTCTTAAATTTAGGCTCGCTTGCCATTGATACAGGATGAAGGTTAAGTCCATATGACACCTAGAATCAGGATCGACCTGTCTACAAGGTCAGTTGAGGTCATACGATCACAAATCACTATCGCACAATTTCGATAACTCAACTCTTAAGACTAAGCTCAAAATAGGAAAATGGCCATAAAGACAAAACGAACATCCAGGATACCGAACCACCAGTCCCAGTAAGCCATAAATGACTTGGGGCCGCTACAGAAAAGCTCTAACAATATAAAGATAGAATAAACGCCAAAATAACTAGAAGGGTCATTACAGAATGTCACACAAAATCCAACATTCAATAATTAAACGAACAAATCACACTTGTAAAACCAACAAGCAACGAAACCAACTTTATTTCACCAAATTAACACCCGGATACTTAGACATTCCTAATTTTATTCCCTAAACATGCAAGAACATACATTACTAAGCTACAGTTACATGTACACACATTGCCTTTTGAAAGACAATAACCATCATCTACATCGAATAGCTTGAAAATTCTACTGGGCCAGAGCCTTCCCATTTTCTGAAGCTTTCGCTTGTTCTTGGTTTAACAATGATTACAAAACATACCAAAAATAGTCCAATGGCCTAAAGTTACCCGGATTATACTCAAATCCTAATTCCTAGGCCAAACCATGATTATTCCACCCATACTTGGGCTTTTCCAACATTAATTCACCTAAAAACTACCGTTTTATGGACACAATAACTAATTAATGGTTTTTAAATCATGAATAAGGAACAATAATCATAACCCAAGAATTCTACAACCTAGAATCCCTTTTTTTCACTGGATTCTATCATCCTAGGTCAGTCCAAACCTTCCTCCAAGCCCGAGATTATAGTTTCTAAGGTTTGGGAATCAAAATACGGAAGTGGAGAACGAAATCCTTATCTTTTCGATGGAGTTTGGTGGAAAATCACTAAACGTTTCCTCCCTCCACCTATACCCTTCCCCAAAATATTCTTGAGAATTTCTAAAAAATTTTGGGGAAGTTTCTGCATTAACTACAACTAATTTTTCTATAGCGGTATGTACACCCCTATAGTGGCAGCTCCGTAGCGGACCCGATCTCTATGGCAGTTTTGACCGACTTTGACTTTCGCTATAGAGAGAATTTCTCCATTATAGCGGTTATTGCTATAGCACAATATACAATGTTGTAGTAGTTGACATGGGACAAAAACTCGAAAAATCTCCCAAAAGTGCCATTTTACAATACACTTCAAATCCTAACATTCTGAATCAACCCCTTGACATCAACTTTGATACCGGGAGTTCTACTCTTCCAAATTCACTTCTGAAAAGTCCCCCAGACTCCTTAATATCCTAGATAATGGAAAAACTAGCTCGACATAAGATATATTACCCAATACTCACTCAGATTACGTAGACAATACTTCATTTCGAATCCGTCTGAGACAAGCCTAACTCAAATTTTTCAACTCCCAAACTCAAAAGTTTTCTAACTCAAAATTTCACATGAATGGTTTACCCATAACGATGGAATAGGTCATTACATGGCTAAAATGGTTATTTTAGGTATGGGACCCACTTTTCATCGAGATGATCTTTGTTGGGAATTTCATCAATTTTGTTGAGTTCAGAATGCCAATTTTGGTAGAATAGCATATTTTGTTTGCATGCACGTGACTCTAAATGAATTTAGAGGGTCCATCAGAGAGTTTTTGAACTTAGCTAATATTGGTGGTTTTTCACCTGGTTGTGTAGCCTAACTCAACCCTTTGCAGACGCAAGGGGCTGGCCGCATTTGTGATCCCGCATATGTGGAGGCTCAATCGCGTCTGCGAAGAAGGGGATATGGGCCCTAAATTATCTTCCTCTTCACGTTCATGAGGGGCTGGCCATCTATGTGAGGTAGTACATGGTGTCCTCCCCACGTTTGTGAAGGCCAGGGCCTGGCAGTATAAATATTTTTGCCCACATTTTTCAAATCATTTTCACAAAAACTCCACCATTTTTAGAGAGCTTATGGTCAAGAAAATTTTGTGGGATCACCTGGTAAAGCTTAGGGTCATTTTTTCTCGGTTCGTGATCATCTTCCTGTCAGTTATTTGTAAGTTAGTGGACCATTCTTCTATTAAATCCTCATTTTCATATTTGGTTTTCTCTTGAATTTGGGAGGGCCTAATTATGGGCTCAAATTTGGAATAGATCATGCTCAATCTTTGGGCATGTAATCAATGTCCCACGAGGGATACAATTGTGAGTTTTATTTTTGAATTTCTGTAAGCGGCCCCCACGGGTGACTTTTCACCCGATTTTCAGCCTGAATTATGAAGTAATAATAAGGGCATTGTTGGTCATATTATAATGCATAGATTATTATTTTGATAGCATGGAAGCAGTCGAGGCTTCCTGAAAAGGTAAAGCTCTGGTGTAGTGAGTTTGTTAGCACGTGTTCAGCCTCAGGTAGGTTATGGCTTACTTACTTCTAGACTTTGCTCAATTAAGGTGTTAATATGGTAATTTGATAATTGTTGGTGGGGGTATTGTGATTCATATAATTGGATTTAGGTGATTATGATCCTTGTAGCTCATCTTGTAGCTTTAACATAGAACTGCGGTTGAGATCCTTAGTCTAGGCGATGGTATCTAGTGTAGGGCTTGGCTTTAGTGGTGTAGTACCTCCTTAGGATTAGAATTAGTTACCTTATCTTAGTTTCGGGTTGTTTCTTGCTTTGGGTGGTGTTCTGGGTGAATTTAGAGTTATTTAGCAGCTTTAACTTATGCTTACTTTAGACTGTTGTGTTTCCTTAGTGAATGGACCATAGGTTTATCTTACTGAATTTAGTTGAATGTAATGATTGGGTTTCCATCTCTTTCATTGGTGTTATTACCTAGCCGTTTTGGCATATGGATTATTAACATAAAAACACCATTTTTGGCTAAAAAGGTGAAATTTTGGGATGTTTTAAAGGGATTCGGTTTTCTTGAAAGAAAATATATTGTTTTAGCCCCAGTTCGAGTTCAGGCGCACACATTTACATTTAAGCCCCATTTTGAGTCTCGGTACGCTTTTTTACATTTAAGCCCCAGCTCGAGTCTGGGCATGCATATTTATATTAATAAGTCCTGGTTTGAGTCTGGGCATGCATTGCTACTGTTTTTGTCCCGGTTAGAGTCTGAGAACACTATATTACTCATTCATACTCAGAAGTCCAGTTCATATTTGGCATTACATTGACATTTCACTCATCTAATATGGTATATCATGGCACATTCCGCATTTTCTTACAGTATAATTTGGTTGGTAATTAGTATTGTTTATTATTTGTATCCTCCAGGCTTATGGGGGATCGGTTGGATTTATTGATTGTTGTGTGTACCTTCTGGGCTTATGGGGGTCCAGTAAGGTTGTAGTTGGGATATTTATTTATGCTTTTGTACTATTTAATTAGTTATTTGTCCCATACTTACCTAGATATAACATGTTACTTGTTTTAGACCCCCTCTTTCTTACCTTTAATATACTTGCGTTTATCATACTTATATCTTATTTGAGCTCAGTCGTCCCATGATGCCTACTGGGTACTATGTGTTTTGGTATTCATACTACACTTTTGCATCTTTTTTCATGATGCAGACCCTTGTATGAGTCATCACCACTGACACCGTCCTCGTGCGAAGTTGTTGACTTAGAGATTTATGGTAAGCTTCTGGCATTCGGAGCTAGTTCATCTCCTTCTATTTTGGAATTAGTCTTTTTTTGTATATTCGGACACTTCTCCTTTTATTTTGTATATATCTAGTACTCCCTATGTTGTAGTAGCTTTTGTACCGACTGATACCAGATCTTGGGGGATTCCTTTATATATTTTGTTCCTCTTTCCTCCTTCATATTTATATTCATGCCTATTCTGCTCATTTCTCCTTTATTTAGTATTTAATCTCCTGTATTTTCC
Organism: Jaltomata sinuosa; assembly: GCA_003996215.1. Taxonomy (NCBI): domain Eukaryota; kingdom Viridiplantae; phylum Streptophyta; class Magnoliopsida; order Solanales; family Solanaceae; genus Jaltomata; species Jaltomata sinuosa. Next base: position 682,003 of record QJPP01007665.1, read on the forward strand.
TATTTTCTCTCATTAGCCGATTACTTGTCATTCTACGATAAGGGTTCCACTTACCTACTAGTGGGGTATAGTAGGTATCATCATAACCTGAGAAATCCAATCATGATAGATTGGCATTAGAGCCTAGGTTTATCGGTGTTATTAGTATAAGAGCAAATGTCTAGTAGGGTTTTGCGACTTAGCACGATGATGTCAGTATCCTATATTTAGGAGGCTACAGGGCATTCTTAGGAAATTCTATCTTTTGATTCTCTATCATGCGTTCTTGGCTTCTATAAACTTCTAAATGTCATTTGCTTTATTCTTTCTTAGATGGTTTGGACGAGGGCTACAGTGGCCACGAGTGAGGCCCTTGTACTGGCAGTTTGGGCCTCTACTAGGGGTAGAGGTAAAGTTTAACCCCGAGGTCGAAGTAAGGCATGAGCTGCAGCACCAGCTCAAGGCTAGGCTTGAGAGCCAACACCAAAGTCTGTATATGATCAGGAGCCTGAGATTGCTCCACAGCTAGTACCAGAGTATCCTCTAACTCACCAGCCAGTGGGGCACGAACCAGCCTAGCCTCCAACCAGACTCACTGCATCACCGACACTTCAAGCCACCATTGTTCAGCTACTGAGTGTATTAGGAGGTACGCCACAGACTTCAGCTCAGGGTATTCAAGGTGCAGGAGCATAGCCTGCTGATGTGGCTCCCTAAATTGAGGTACCACCAGTGTTGTTAGTTGCTTTATCAGTGGTACCCCAACTATTCATGACTTTTGAAGAGGAACAAATGTTTGGCTGGTTTCTTAGATTGGCACCTCTGCAGTTTTTAGGTGCCCCAAGGGAGGATACACACGATCTTCTTACCAGTTGTTGAGAAAGGTTGCATAACCTCAGCTTAGTGGACTTTCATAGGGCATATTACACTATTTTTTATCTTTATGGACCAGTGAGATAGTGGTAGAGGGCGTATATTGAGTGTAGACCAGTTGGGTCCCCTTATTTTACTAGGGCACAGTTCTCTGAGGCTTTCTTGGGGAAATATATTCCCCACAGCGAGCGTGAGAGACTGAGGAATGAGTTCTTGATATTGGAGCAGGGTTCTATATCAGTGGCCGAGTATGATTCGAGGTTCCATGATCTATCTAGACATACCACTATGATTCTGCCTATCGAGCAAGAGAAGGTGCGATGTTTTGTCAGAGTGTTGAGATTTTACCTTTGCCTAGCTTTTGAGAGTATGGTGTCTTTATGCTAGTCCTTCTTGGATGTTGTTGATCGTGCCTGCACTATCAAGGGAATTCATTATGGGGCCCATGGGGAAATAATGAGAGGCTACGCCATTAGGATAGCTAAAGTGGTTCCCAGCTTCAAGGTAGAGGTCAGTAACAGTAGTATTTTCATCCCGATAGGCCTGTGTAAGCCGCACTTTAACCTTTTGGTGGTATTGAACTTGGGTACAATGGTAAGAGCTTCGATTAATCATCATGGGGTTCATATTCTGGGTCTTTAGGCCGTGGTGGCTGTTCTGGGTTGGTAGGTACTTCATATCAGGGAAGATCTTCTCAGGATTGTTATGATTATGGGAGTTTGGTCACTTTGCTAGAGATTTTCCCCAGCATGGGATGGTCGAGCCTTCAACAGCTGTTCAACCTTTTAGAATAGCGGTTCCACCAGCCAGAGTTGGTGCTTAGGGTGTTAGAAGTACTCGTAGAGGTATTTATTTGGGTAGGACATGTGGTTGCACAGGTACTCAGCCTAGTGGGGGACAGAAATAATTATATGTTATTTTGGGTAGACTAGAGGCCGATGCTAAGGATTTTGTGATCACAGGATTGATTTCAGTTTGTTGCCAGCCAGTACATATTTTATTTGATCCAGGATCCACTTATTCATACATATCTATATACTTTGCATCTCGATTGGGGTTGACTAGTGAGCCTTTGCATGTGCTAGTACATATAGCTACTTTTGTAGGTGATTCTTTAGTAGTGGATCAGGTGGTTAAATCTTGTATGGTGATGATTAAGGAGTATGAAACTTGGACTGGTCTTGTTGTGCTTTATATGGTAGATTTTGATGCTATCCTTGGTATGGACTGGTTATCCCCTTATCGTGCCATCTTGGATTGCTTCTCTAAAACTGTTACCTTATCTATGTCTGGCATACCCTTGGTTGTGTGCAGTATTCTGTTAGCCACATGCCATATGGAATCATTTCTTATATTCGGGCTAGGAGTTTGGTGTCAAAGGGGTGTTTTTCCTACCCTGATTATGTCCATGATGTTAGTGCTGAATACATTTGCTTAATTTTGTTCTTGTGGTCCGTGAGTTTGTAGATGTCTTTTCTACCTACTTACTTGACCTCCCACATAAGTGTGATGTAAACTTTGCTATTGATATCGAGTCGAGCACCCAACCCATTTTTATTTCACTTTATCGTATTGCTCCTGCTGAGTTGAAGAAACTTAATGTTCAGCTTCAGGATCTTCTAGGTAAGGGGTTCATCTGGCCAAGTGTTTCTCCTTGGGGTGCATATGTTCTAGTTGTTAAGAAAAAGGATAGCGCTATGCATATCTGTATTGACTACCGAAAACTGAACAAGGTAACTATAAAGAATAAATATTTGATGTCGTGTATTGATGACCTTTATGATCAGCTTCAGGGTGCAGCCATGTTTTCTATGATTCACTTGATATCTGGCTACCATCAGTTGAGGATCCAGGCAACGGACATCCCTAAGACAACCGTCAGGACTCACTATGACCATTATGAGTTCCTGCTGATGTCTTTTAAGTTGAACGATGCCCCAGCAACATTCATGGACTTGATGAACTGCATGTTCAGGCCGTATTTTGAATCCTTCATGATTGTCTTCATCGATGACATCCTTGTCTACTCGAGGGGTAGGGAGGAGCACAAGCAGCATTTTGAGGATTGTAATCCAGATTTTGAGAGATCAATAGCTTTATGCCATGTTTTTGAAATATGAGTTCTTGCTTGAGTCTGTAGCATTCTTGGGACACTTGGTGTCCAAGAATGGTATCATGGTAGACCCGGTGAAGATTGAGGCAGTTCGCAATTGGCCTAGGCCCAATTCTCTTATCGAGGTTCACAATTTTACTGGGTTAGAAGGTTACTACAGATGGTTCATCAAGAGATTCTCTTATATTGCAACACCTTTGACTAGACTAACTAGGAAGGATGTCCCTTTTTAGTGGTCCAACGAGTGTGAGGTGAGCTTTCTGAAGCTCAAGTCCTTGTTGACTTCAACTCCTATTTTGACTCTTCAAGTTAAGGATCAGGGGTTTAAAGTTTATTGTGATGCTTCAGGTTTTGGTTTAGGTTGTGTTCTTGTCATGCCTCGAGCCTACACCCTGGACAAAACACGGTGCATAGAGTCACAAGTGACTCCAAGCTAACCCATGGCCTGGCATACTACTGAGATAACGACAGAAAGTAAATGCGAAAGTTGAAATATGCTCAGCTCTTTTGAAAATATTATAACAAATTGAACTATTATAAACTGATATACAATAGCATTTGAAAATTGATACAACTAAGTGACTGACTGTTTGACTATCTATGAAGCCTCTACTAACGCTGAACTACAGTTAGCAGGGACATGATCCCAAATTATCTTTAATTAATGTATAAACAACTGAAATAACTTCTATAACTACTAACTGACTGGAGTTTCTCAAAAAAGGAGAACTCGATCTCTGCTGACTGGAAGCTGTGACCCGTCTGACCATGATCCTAGAAGCTAGCACTGAAACCAACATCATAATATGATGCAGCACAAGGAAGGTATGTGGTCAGTACTTTGAATGTACTGAGCATGTGAGATATGCACTTACTGTAGATCATGAGAAGATACATGTATACTAAAAGCATGGCTGAAAATCTGGGCTACGTATAATATCTGTAGTGCATAAGTCAAAGCTATATAATATAGACTCTTTTACTGAAGAGAATGTAGATCATGTTGCTGGACTGTAACTGTGAGATCATGATATTTAAAGATAAGTAAACCTGTTACTTAGGATTTCATGGACTACAAGATAAAGTATGTCTGTAAATCATGAACTAGTGCAACTGAGCTGAGAGTTATGAGTCATGCTAAAAGTCATGTTTAAAGTAAATCTTTAGAGGAGGTTCTTCTACTGAGCATGCTGAAAACACTTATATGTTGTTTAAACCTGTAAATTTAATATGTAGTACTAAAGCCCAAACATAATATGCATAAAATCTGAAATGCAAGGATATTCTGGAAAATATAACTTAAAAGCTGTAAAACTGAACTGAGGTCCTAGTACACAATTACTGAGTCTAATTCTGTGGGAGAGTCTGTTAATCGACATAAATCACGTGAGCAAAATATGGAGTCTGATGTATATGCCCCATCGAGAGGACCCAATATACCTTGCCAGGGTATAAAAGCATGGCTAATGTGATCACTAGTTCTGAGGCCCAAATGAGGGGCTAAATAACCTACGGTGGCACGTAAATCTGAGACTTTAGGTGTATTGAACCTTAGTCTAACTCAGTGCTAAGTACTACTCTCAAACTGAATGCTGATAGCTCATTTAAAACTGAAGTTTTGGAATGATGTATCAGAACCTAATTAATCTGGATGATTTCTGAAAGATTGTATAACTGAAAACTATTTATAAAGCATGTGGACATATCTAGATGTCATACTAATCATGAAACTTACTAAATTCGTAATCATTGATGACATATGTTGAAAGTCTATATTTAAAAACATATTCTTGTAAAACATACTGAAGGTAAGCTAAAGCCTACTAAATTATGAGAAGTTTTAAAGAAAACCCGTAGACTGAAAACTGGCTAATTTCATGCTTGAAATTGAATGCTAGTCATCTAGGTTAAATTCTGAAAAAAACCAATTCTCATGAAAATACTACCATTTCAGGATAGATTATTGATTTCTTAAAGTTCTTGTAAAAGATCATGCAAGTCATTGAAAACATGGAGAAAATCTTCCAAAATAGGCTATAATTCATGTAGAGATCATAAGGATTGAATTCTGTAACATTTAGCATGATTGGGTAAGAACCCTAGTTTCTGACATCATAAAATTTGAAATAGAAGACTGTGGTTTTGGGCATAAGGGTGAACTGAACCCTTACTGAATACCCACATACCTGGTTGTAGAAGATTCTTGAACTGGAACTGAGGTTTGAAGCTTTGGAGAAGAACCCTAGGTCTGTACTTTGGAGAAGAGCATTCTTTTCTTCTTGAAACTGACTTGAGAGGATACTGACTTGTTTTGAGGTTTTGACTTAATGAAAATAAGCCTAAAACTATTTATAGTCGGAGCTAAAAGAAAAAGGAATGGTCTGAAATACCCATGGCAAACTAAATTAAAAGCTGCTGAAATTTCTCGGGATATCGAACCACGGATTGGCTGATGGACCGTGGTTTTAAACGATGGACCTTAAACTGACCCATGGTTCTGTCCCTGAGTTTTGGGGTTCTCTGAAGGTGATTCCACGAGTTTACAGGATGGATCTTCATTTGAAACGATGACCCGTGAAGTCACCCGTGGAAATCTAGAAGAAAGGCTGAAAATTGACAAACCACAGGTCATACTATGGACTGTGGTTTTAGTCTACGGGTCGTGAACCAACTCGTCATTTTGAAGGTGAAAATGTTAAGTTGCAGGTATGTTTTCACAAGTCAGAGTATGGACCGTGGTTCAGAACCACGGTTCGTCATTCCCGTCCATAGTCACTGGCAGGGCTACAGTAAAATACCCATAACTCTTTACTCCGGACTCGAATTAATGCGCGGTTGGTGGAGTTGGAAAGAAGACTCAAAACCTTTAATTTGGTGGGTAATAGTCTACCTAATTCTTCATAGTTTAGGAGGTTTGATCATTTGAAGATGATACTAGTTTAGTCTTACATGAAAACTTCTTTGGTTGGGGTGCTTTCAAATTAACTTGCTTATGGAAGTTTCTTATGAACATGATTCATATTGAAAATACTTTACACACTAGGGAATTGATCATGACACTCATGGAAATAGTTTGGGTCTTAGCTTGAAGTTTTTGGGGTGTTACAATATCTCCCTCTTGGGATCATTCGTCCTCGAATGAAGACTAACTAGGCTGAGGTGGTGGGGAAAGAGCTGCAATCCCACCAACTGAGTTCTAAAAGCTGGAGTACTAACATGATAACTGATTTTTGACTGAAATACGAACTGATCTGGGTTCATGAGGCATGTATGCATACTGAGAGCACAATAACACTAATAGGACATGAAACTGACGCCCAACATGATAACTGGTCTGGAGTGAGAGTAGGGACTTAGATGAAACTCATAAAGAATTAATGCATTCTTAGAAATCATAGTTAGCTGAAAGGAACATAAAACTGAGAGGAATAGCTATACGGGAAAACTATTCTCTTCTAAACTGAACTTACCAATATGGACTGAACTGAGCGTAGGGCCTTTTGGCCTTAGGAATGATTACTGGCAGGTCTGAACTGTTCTGATATGAGGAGTCTACTATCTGGCTATTTGAAGCTACTATACATAAGGTATGAGCATCCCATGCAGGGAGTAAAAACAAGACTATTTCTGCCTCAAACAATACGGTTGACATCTTTTAAGCATAGGAACACCCTGTTTAACTATACCAACTTTATCTGAATGCTGCACTTGCTATCTGCAACTGAAATTCTCATCAACCCATAAATAGATCCTGAGGTTTGAGCCTCGATATCTTCTTTCACATGTTCAAGCCTATCTCGACTAAATCTCTTGCATATAGAGTCATCTCCCAAGAATGGTATTCCTTATTATCACAAAAATCTACTAACCTTGAGTTCTAATCAATGGGTCACTAGTCGAACAAAGAATAGGACCACGTGTATTTCACTACGACATTCAAGCCTAATACTATGATCATCTTATGGCTTGTTTAGAGCTTGCACTATCTGAGGCTTCTATCATATTCCCTAGCATATGTAGAAACTGTAACTACAAGAACTTCTGTAAAAGGACACCAAAAAGAGGAAAATCTAGTACTTCCCATCTAAGCTACTACTTAGCTTCCCCCACTAACACACTTAGTATGATCTAGCCACTCAAGGTGAGGTCTGAGAAGTCAAGTACAGGGGTCTGAGTCTCACATACTAGACATCTGAAGCATGGTTGGAGTAAGGAATCATAAGCATGAACTATTGGGGAAATTTGGTCTGAGCATATACATTAAGTAGCATGATTTCATTAGCCATCAAGGCATATCCTGAGGACTGAACTGAGTACATAGAACTGAGCATACTGTGAGACATGAGTTTAAATATATTTTGAGTCTCATGGCATAAAGCTGGAATTCATAGAATCTTAGAGTAAGACTGGAATCGCTGTCTGGAGAAATTTTTTGTTTATTCTAGGAACTGAGTATGGACATGAATTTATAGGGAGCGCATGGACTTATACATGAGTATGACATAATTACGTCTGAGTATAGTGTCATCTTGACTGAAGTGCTAGGAAATCTGCTAGAATAAGAATGGATCGATATCCCATCATAGTCCTTTCTAGAATCCTATACTGGTTGAGTCGCAAGACTCAACTTGGTTCATCATTCTATCATCTCCCCCTTATCTTGAAAGTCACCTCTCTAAGTCTACGGATCTTTCTCCTAAACTAGGTTATAACTGAAGATGCTAAAACCCTTGCTAGGTATCTTTTTGAGGCATCTCTTAGCCTCCTCTTTACCCTTAAGGCTATCACTAGAGGATTCATACTCTTACTGGAGTGGATAACCACTTCTTCTAATATTTAGCAATCTGACATTTTGCCTATTCATCTACTAACATCATATCTCTAAGCTTACACCCACCAAAATCAACTGAATTAAACCACGCTAAGGGACTCAACATCGTCTATCTATAATATTCTGAACATCATACAACAACAACTACTCTGGGTGCACATCTATCTTTTTGATGCTTAAGGCTCTCTTCTTTATCTCATGACTTAGTCACAATTTTACCAATTCACCTAGGCATCACATATACATCTTATAGCTGCTATAATTTTGAATTTATACACCTAGTTCTGGGGTTATTCTGTCACTTATGGCCCATAACATCTCTATTCATACTAACTGTTGAGCGACTGTACTACCCAAGCGCTTACACAACTATACCTTTTGGCTAAGGTGCTACTCATAGTAAAGTTTCTGGAAGAGGGTCTGAGAACTCGTTCTACTGTAGGCTCAAATGCAAGAGTGGAAAAGGATACATGCTTTTGGATTCATAGACTTTAATGCACTAGTGGGATCTGGTGGTTTTCTTCAGAGATCACCCATTTCTGAGTTGAAGTGGGAGCGGATTACATTGGACTTTATGATTAGGCTACCACTTACTTTTAGGGGTTTCGATATCATCTTGTTCATTGTGGATTGATTGATTAAGTCTTTTCACTTCCTTACTGTTCAGTCTTCCTAGAGTGCTGAGAGGTTAGCCCAGATTTATGTAGAGGAGATAGTCTATTTTCACGGGGTGCTAGTGTCCATTATATCTGATAGAGGTACTCAGTTCAACTCTCACTTTTGCAGGGCCTTTCAAGAAGAGTTGGGTACTCGAGTTGATCTTATCATAGTGTTTCACCCCAGACCAATGGTCAGTTCAAGAAGACTATTAAGGTTTTAGAGGATATTCTCTGGGCATGTGTTATGGATTTTAGAGGTCAGTGGGACTAGTTTATAAACTTAGTGGAATTTTCTTATAGTAATAGCTACAACTCGAGTATTCAGATGGCTCCATTCGAGGAATTGTATGCTAGGCAGTGTAGGTCTTTTATTGGGAGGTTTGATTCTTTCGAGGACAGCTCATAGGGTACTGACTTATTGTAGGAGTCCTTGGATAGAGTTTGGATGATTTAGGATAGACTTTGGGCAGCTCAAGTAGATAGAAGAGTTAACTGACCATAGACATCATACTTTCAAGCTTGGATTTGGTGATCGTGTGTTTCTGCGAGTGTCTCCTATAAAAGGAATGATGATGTTCGGGAGGAGAGGTAAGCTCATCCCCAGGAATATCGGGTCATTTGAGATTCTACAGTGAGTTGGTAATGTTGCATATGAGTTAACTTTGCCTCCAACTTTCTCTGCTATCCATCCTATTTTCCATGTATCGATGCTCCTGTATTACATTCCAGAAGAGTCCCATATGCTTCGGTGGGATTCAGTTAAGTTGGATGACCATATGACCTTCGAAGATGATCCTATGGCTATTTTAGCTTGGGATGTCAAATGGTTGAGGCATAGAGAGATTCTAGTAGTTAAGTTGTAGTGGAGACATTATCCCCTTAAAGAGTCCACCTGGGAGACCGAGCATGATATGCGGGCCCAGTATCCTCACTTATTGCAGCCTTTAGGTACATTCCTTTCCATAACTTTTAAGGATGAAATTCCTTTTAGTAGTGGATGTTTTAATGACCCTTTAGGTTAATTTCTTTATTTTCGTGCCTTTTCCATGCTTCGAGCTTTCCCACAGCAACCACAGGTTATTTATGAATTGCAAGGACTGATGATTCAGTTCCTGGGCAATTTGTTTGTGTTTTACGCCATTTCCATACTTTGAAACTCCTAATGTTGAAAGAGTTGACTTTGGTTAAACATTCAGAGTAAACGTACTCGGATGAGAATTTTGTCAGCATCGTTAGCTCCGAAGTGTGGATTTTGGACTAGTAAGATCTTTAGTTTGGGTCCTAAGGCTTCTAGACTCATTTTAGGCTATTGATTGGTTTTTGGCTAAAATGGGTATTTTGAGTGTGGGATCCACATTTTGTCAAAACAATCTCCATTGGGAATTTGATCGATTATGTTGAGTTCAGAATGCCATTTTAGTAGGGTAGCATTATAATGACCCTTTCAGTTATTCTCGCATTTATGCTTTCTTTGTATTGTTAGAGCTTGCATGTAGCAGCCCCAAGTCATTTATGGATTGCTAGGAATGGTGGTTCGGTGCCCTGGCCGATCGTTTGGTCGTTATGGCCGTTTCTCTATTTTAGAGCTTAAACTTAGAGTATCATTGACTTCAGTCAACATTCTTGGTAAACACGCTTGAAATCAAATTTCAACAGTTTCGTTAGCTCTGGAATATGGATTTTGGTCTAGATAGACCTTTGACCCTAGTCTGGGAGCTTCCGGTCTTATTTTTCTGGCATTATGTGTTTTCTAGCCAGTTGAACTTAGAAGTTTAACTTTGGTCAATATTCGGAGAAGACGGCCTTGGATAGAAATTTTGTTAGCGGTGTTAGTTTCGAAATATCAACTTTGGGCTAGAGGGACCTTTGGTTCGGGTTCCGAGGCTTCTGGACTCATTTTGGGGTATTGATTTTCATTTTGGCTTAAGGTTGGTTTTTAGGCGTTGGGCCCACTTTTTTTTACATCAACCTCCATTGGGTTTTCCATTAATTTTGTTGAGTCAGGAAGGCTGTTTCTGGTGATGTAGCATAGTTTATTTGCTCGCGTGGGGTCCTGGATGAAATTTATGGGCCCATCCAAAGACTTTTTCCCCTCCAAGTTTCTGATGGTTTCTGTTGTGGGTGTAGGCCTATGGCCTTAATCGTGACTGCAAAGGAATCCATCATGATCGTAATGGTCTGCCTTGTTAGTCATCGCGACCATGATGAAGGGCCAGTGGACCCAGCCTCCTTTGCTCTACGCGATCATGAGATCCTTCCTCGCGATCATGATGAAGCCCCTTCCCTCTTGTTCTTCACTACTGTGTGGCTAGTCCTCTCAATCACGATGGTCTAGCCAGCGTGGTCCTCGTGACCGCGTGGGGTCCTTTCGTGATTATGAAGAAGGACCCCTGGCAGTATATAAACTCCCTTCTTTATTTCTAACACTTCAAATCCGCAATTCTCCATTGATATCAGCTCCAAGCTCCCTTTTTCTCCATATTACCTCAATTTTTGGTGCTAGAGGGTGATTTTCTTGTTCGTGATCGTTTCTCCATCATAATTGTAAGTTCTAATTTGTTTAATCCTGTAATTCTCCTCTTCGATTCCTTATGTTGTTCTTATAGGTTGTAGGCTATTTTGAGAAATTTCCATGGCCAATTTCTTCTAATATTTTGAGCATGCACTCACAGGAGTGTGGTGATCATTGTGCGCTTTTCTTTTTTCGGCTTCAGGTTGCAGAACCCACGGGCGCTCCTGTGACCCGCATTTTGACCCGGCTATACTTTTTGCAATATGGGTATCCATAGATTCATTTTAATGCATAGTTTATGATTATGATTGTTTTACTACTGTTCAAAGCTTGTCAGAGCAGTTCGGGTTTGGATATCTTCGTTCTAGCAACTTGTCATCGGACGACAGGAAGGTTACGATTTTGTATCATAGGCCGACTGGGAAAATATAAGATAAAAGAGCAGTAATAAGAAGAATAGAAAACAATTAGTCATAGAAGGCAAGGAATAAGTACACGGAAGCTAGCATAGAAGGAACACAAGAAGGAACAATACATATGGCTAGCTAAAAGAATACACATCACAGGCGAAAGAAAGAAACACGTACCCGGGATCCTCACAACACTAAGTATATAAAGAAGAGTTTAGAAAGAAGACGGTATACCGTTAACCTCAATGTATAGAGAAGGAGAGGAAGTAAATAGTAAACATGCTCGAATACAAGGAACAATAACCCAACTAAGCATGCAATCTCAAGTCAAGAATTCAACAGCTGGAAGCCCAAGTTTAACCTTAGCAATATCCAAAGTCATAAGAACCACAATAGGAACCAATAGAGTGAAATAGTAATAATAAATCTATCTACAGTCCCACGGGCGCCCATACACCCAAGGAACACAAACAAATAAAGAAAAATCCTTTGACATCCCATACTATCGGAGCATACAATCAACAAGCAGCAAATAAGGGTTGAACCTCAGACAAATAAATGGTATAACATGCCATGCTAAGAGTGATAGTAGTACCATATGTTACTCTCTTCCGGCATCTTATAAGGCCCATAAGACAGGATCCATGAAAGGTCACACCCGTATACCTCTACTACATAGTATACCCCTCCTACGACACTCGCAGCATGTAGCCCCTGGTCCAAAATGACAAAGTCCATGGAGGCCCCCGAACAATATACTAGATGCCTCGCAATCTCAAAAATCCCCAAGTAAAGCTACCGGGAGAGTATCTAGGTCTAAATCAGTAAGTCAAATAGTCCTAGCGCACGGTCCCGCTGAGTCTAGCATTACCCCAGAAGTTGTAGTAAAACAAGTCCTAGCGCTCGACCCTGCCAAGTCTAGTATAAGTGGAAATAGTGATAATATATCCTTTAATCCCCCCTTACCCCAAGAAGATCTATTAAGACGATACCAAAACCCTTTTTCAATCATTTTCATCAAAAAATAGGCCCCACGGGCCATGCAAAGTTTGGAAATTCAGCAATAGTAGGCTGAAAGCCAAAACCATAGTAAATCATGAAGAAATTCCCTCTATATGCATGATGAATGGTATACATAATCACAACAGTAGCCCCCGGCCCACAATCAACCTATCCGCCCTGCACAGGCTCCAATTGTTCTACAGCACAGATAGACAACTCTATAATAATAATAATGATGACCGGGACTCACGAAAATTCCCATATAACCCACCATCTTGTTCCGGAGTCAAACAAGGCCACACAGGACCACAACGGTGATAATATCATTTATAGCAAATACTACAACCACCGGAGGAAGAAAAGGAATGGGACATGAATAAAACGGTCAAGGTCTGTGGTACCAAGTAGTAAGCCCAACCCAAGGATGCCCATTAGTACAATTGTATTCTATATATGCAAAGTTTAAGGAGTTTAAAACGTAGCCTACCTCGGGGCTGAACTGCAAATACGAATCGTCACTCGTGTGCCTTCCTCTTCCGAACAGCCTCGGAAAGCTGTCACACTATCAAGAACATAATCTAGGTGTCAAGATAAGAAGAACGACACCCATATTGCTATACGGAAAATTGGGTCAAAAAATAATCCTCGGGGCTGGTGCAGCAAAATAGAAAATAAAATTTACAATTATGTCTGTGATGAATAGGAACCCATGCTAAAAATTTGAGCTCAAATGGAGTTTATTTCGGGGCTCAAAACACCCCCAAAGTACTACTAATTCATGAGAACAAAGTGGAGAATTGTGATTTTCAAGGGCGAAAACGTACCAATTGGAAGCAAGAATCGACCACGGACTGGAACTACAGCTACCACAAACAATCAAGCTCTACAACGTAGCTTTAACCCAAGATAAATCAAGCTTGTAAGAGCCTCAACCATGGAGGTTTTTGAGCTTGAAGAGAAGAACAAAGATTGAAGAAGAAGAGGCTTACCAACGATAAAGGAGCGAGATTAACGATAATTTAGAGAATTTCCATGAGCCCACACTGTTCTTGAGTAATTAGAGTTGAGAAAAATGAAGTTGGAGTTAAAAAGTAGTGAAAGAAATAAGATGAAAATCGTGAAAAATAAGAATTAAAGAATGAAATTTGTGGAAATTAACGGAAGTTAACAAGAGATTTTACCTATCCACGAGGCCAAGAAACACACCCGGATCAACAATAATTATTCCTCCAAGTTATGGGTAAGAGCAGGTGAAGATTTGAAGGATTTTGGTGTAAAAATGGTGGAGAAAAAGAGTTGGGAAGATGAGAGCAAAAGTTGAAAATAAAGCTGCCAACAGCTATTTAATGCTAGCCCGCAACAGAAAAATATGCAATTTTTTAAACTTCTACGGGGCATTCCGGGCACAATCGGAGCCTGATACTCACAAATCAATGGAGCTATTTGAGTGAAAACGACATTCTGGACTCAATGGAATCGACAAAACTTTCATACAACGTCGTTGCAGAGGAATGTTGACCCAAGTCAACACTAACTAAAATCGACCAACTAGCCGAAATGAGCCCGGCTCACCCGGGACCTGAACCAATCACCAACCTAACCCAAACTCATCATTCCGGAGCTGATGAAATCATCGAATTTCGAATCCAAAGCTCCGATCATCAAAAGCTGACCAACGTTATACTTTTAACTCCAAATGACCTAAAACCAAAAACACTAACATAAAACCCACACCGGAAGTTCTCAGGCCTCGACTAAAGGCCCAACTAGACCAAACTCAATGTTTTGGAGCTAACAGAATTGTAGAAATTATATTCCGAGCACGTTAGCTAAGAATATTGACTAAAGTCAATGAATTCCTAAGTTAAAGCTCTAAAATAGGGAAACAGTCATAATGACCAAATGAACGGCTAAGGCACCGAACCATCGGTCCCAACAAGCCATAAATGACTTGGGGCCACTACAAGAAGGCTATAACAGTAAAAGGAAGGTGTAAACGCGAAAATGACTGGAAGGTTCATTACATCATCCACTAGTAAAAGGAACTTTTATCCTCGAAAGTCAAGAAGAAGGAGGTACCTGAAGGTTCAAATAGCTGCGGATACTGAGCCCGCATATCTCTCTCGATCTCCCAAGTAGCCTCCTCGACTGGACGATGCCTCCACTGAACTTTTACAATAGGAATCTCTCCAGACCTCAACCTCCTCACATCTTTTACCAATATAGCAACTGGCTCCTCGAAAATATACAAGCTCTCATCTAACTGAACTGACTCCCAATGCAACACATGAGACTCATCTGAAACATACCGTCTCAACATCTAAACATGAAACACCGGATGCATAGATGAAAACATCGGAGGCAAGGCTAACTGATAGGCAATACTACTAACTCTCTGGAGGATCTCAAATGGCCCAATATACCTGGGGCTAAGCTTGCCTACCGACCAAATCTCATCACGCCCTTGATGGGAGACACATGGAGGAATACCAAATCACCAATGCTGAACTCCAAGGCACAAAGTCTACGATCAACGTAGCTCTTTTGCCTACTCTGAGCAGCTTAAAGTCTATCCTCAATCACCCTAACTCTGTCTAAGGAGTCCCATAGTAAATCAGTACTTTGTGGCCTGGACTCCAATCCGTCAATCCAACAAACCGGTGATCTGCAATGCCTTCCGTACAATGCCTCGAAGGGTGCCATGCCAATGCTAGAATGGAAGCTATTATTATATGCAAACTCGGTCAAAGGCATAAACTGATCTAAAATCAAGAATACAGGCTCGAAATATGTCCTCTAGGACCTGGATGGTTCTCTCAGACTGCTCATCTGTCTGAGAGTGGAAAGCAGTACTAAGCTGAACCTCTGTACCCAAATCTGGCTGAATAACTCTCCAAGTCTGAGATGTGAACTGAGTGTCGCAGTCTGAAATGATAGAAGCTGGGACCCCGTACAACCGAACAACCTCACGAATATAGATCTGAGCTAACCTCTCGGCACTATAAGAAGTCTGAACGAACAAGAAATGGGTTGACTTAGTCAGCCGATCCACAACCACCCAAATGGAATCAAAATCCCTTGAGGTACGAGGCAAACCAACCACGAAATCCATAGTAATCCCTTCCCACTTCCACTCCGGAATGGGAAGTCACTGCATCAACCCACTAGGTCTCATGTTCTCAAACTTCACCTGCTAACAGTTCAAGCACCGAGACACGAACTCTGCTATATCTCACTTCATACCACTCCACCAGTAAAGCAATCTCAAGTCTCTATACATCTTCACCGCATCAGGATGAATGGAGTATCTTAAACAATGTGCCTCACAGAGTATCAACTGAACCAAATCACCAACCCTCGGAACACAAAGTTGACCACCAAACCTCAGAACCCTATCTGAATCTAGAGTAGCCCGGTTGGCCTCATCCCGAACAACTAATCTTGAAGGTCAAATAATTGTTGATCCTCAAACTGACGGCTCTGTATCTGATCAACAAGAGTAGAACGAACCTCAACACTGGCAAAAACTCAACTGGGATCCAACAAATCAAGTCTAACCAAGAGGTTAGCCAAGGACTATATGTCCAAGGCCAACGGTCGCTCAGAAACTAAAAGTGAAGCTAGGCTTCCCATACTCACCGCCTTCCAACTCAAGGCATCTGCTACCACATTTGCCTTGCACGAATGGTACAAAATAGTGAAATCGTAGTCCTTAAGCAACTCAATCTATCTCCTCTACCTCGAGTTCAGCTCTCGCTAACTCGTAATGTACTGAAGACTATGGTGATCCGTGAATATATCATAATGAACTCCATATAAGTAGTGCCTCTAGATCTTGAGTGCGAAAACTACCGCCGCTGACTCCAAATCATGGGTGGGGTAGTTGCGCTCATGAACCTTCAGCTTCCTCGATGCATATGCAATTACACGACCATGTTACATCAACACACAACCAAGACCAACCCCAGAAGCATCACAATACACGGATAAACTCTCACCTTAACTAGCAAAGTCAATACAGGAGTTGCAGTCAACAAGGCCTTTAGCCGCTGAAATCTATCCTTGCACTGATTTGACTACTGAAATAGGACATCCTTCCTAGTCAGCCTAGTCAAAAGTGTTGCTATGGAAGAAAACCCCTCTATAAACTATTTGTAGTACCCGGCTAACCCAGCAAAGATGCGAACCTCAGTAGGAGTAGTAGGTCTAGGCCAATCATAGACCGCTGAAATCTTACTCGGATCTACTCTAATCTCATTCTTAGACACCACGTGTCCTAGGAATGCAACTGACTGAAGCCAAAACTCGCACTTTGAGAACTTGGCATAAAGACGATGATCTCTCAAAGTCTGGAGTATAATCCTCATGTGCTGCTCATGCTCATCTCTACTCTGCAAGTATATCAGAATGTCATCTATGAAGACTATCACAACGGAGTCTAAATACGGGCTAAGCACCTTGTGCATCAGATCCATGAAAGTTGCAGGGGCATTAATCAACACAAAAGACATCACTAGGAACTCATAATGGCTGTAACATGTCTTGAATGCTATCTTAGGGATGTCCTCCACCCTAATGCTCAACTGATGGTAGCCTGACCTTAAATCTATCTTTGAAAACACTGTTGAACCCTTGAGATGATCAAACAAATCATTAATATGTGGCATTGGATACCCATTCCTCACAGTAACCCTATTCAGCTGCCAATAATCAATACACATCCGCATTGACCGATCCTTCTTCTTAACAAATAGAACAGGAGAACCCCAAGGTGACACACTTGGTCTAATGAACCCCTTAGCTAACAAATCCTAGAGCTGCTCCTTAAGCTCTCTCAACTCAGCAGGACCATACAATAGGTAGAAATAGAAATGGGCTTGGTGCCCAGCTCTAACTCAATAACAAAATCAATATCTCTCTCAGGTGGAAGGCCTGGCAGGTCGATAGGGAACACATTTGGGAAATCTCTAACCACAAGAATGGACTCAGGGGAAGAGGGGTCGGCACTAGCATCTCGGACATATGCTAAGTAAGCCAAACACCCTCGCAAAATCAGCTTCCTAGCTCAAAGACAAGAGATATTCGCAGATGATGTGTGGCTAACAGAACCCTGCCACACAACTGGGGATACACCAGGTATGGCGATGGTAATGGTCTTGGCATAACAACCCAAAACCACATGGTGAGGGGATAACCAGACCATGCCCAATATCACATCAAAATCTAACATATCAAGTATCATTAAATCACCCCAAGTCTCCAAATCACAACCAGATATCATGCAAGATCTCACAATCTGATCCACTACTAAAGAATCTCCTACTGGGGTCAAAACAGAAACAGAAACACATATGACTCACTAGCCAACCCCAAACAAGGAACAAAGTAGGCAGATACGTATGAATATATAGATCCAGGATCAAATAAAGCATAAGTTGGTCGATGGCATACAGAAATCATACCGGTGATCAAAGCATCCGAGGCCTCTGCCTCTGGTCTCCCAGGGATCGTATAAAACTGACAGCGACCACTACTTGACCGACCGCCATCCCTACCACCTGTCCTTCCTCATGGGCCACCACCTCTACCCTGACCTCCACCTCCTCGAGCCGGTGGAGCGGCTAGCTAAACTATACCCCATTGGGGGCAATCTCTAGCAAAATGACCACTACCTCCGCACTCATAGCAAGATGTAGCCCTCTAGGGAAATCTCTGGCAAAATGATAGTTGACTCCACACTCATAGCAAGGCCCTAACGGCCTACCCTACCGAGATAAATCCGCTGAACCTGTGTGGCCACCTTGGCCTGATGCCCTAGAAGTAGTACCTCTCTAAGACTGACCATTATGACCATACTGACTGCTCTGACCCTGCTCAAACTGAGAACCAGAAGGCTAAAGTGAAGCTTGAACCGATCAACTAGACTGACCCTGATGCCTATGTAGCTGATGACCTTGGCCCCACTATCCTGAACCCCTACGACCATAACGAGAACCACTATAGCTATCCTGATGTTGAGGCCTCTTATCTATGGCCCCGGTGTCATGATGACGTGAATCCTCTACAGTACGGACATAGTTTGCAATAGCCTGGAATGACCGACCACTAGCAACCAATATCTCTGTAGGCTCTATAAACTCTCTTCATAGCCTCCAAACAAATCTACAGACTCTGTCAGACTCAGTAGGTATAATCATGGCCCCAAATGGAGCAAGCTGATGGAAATGGGTCTCGTACTCTGAGATGGTCATGGTATCCTGAGTAAGTCTGGTAAACTCCTCTCTCCTCCTTTCTCTGTTGCTCTGAGGTAAGAACTTAGCTATAAAGGCCTCATAAAACTCGGACCAAGTCAAAGAAGGTGACGATGATAGTCTGCAAGCAACCTGGGCCCTACACCATAACTTTGTTGGGCCCTCCAACTGATATGTAATATATCCAACCTCGTGAATCTCCAACAACCCTAGATGGTGCAGCATCTCCACACAAGTAGTAATAAATTCATGGGGGTCCTTCCCAGAAGTACCAGCAAACCTCTGAGGTGCCAATCTCAAGAATCTACCCAACGCCTTCTGCTTCATCTCTGTCATAGCTGGGCGAGGAGCAAGAGGTTGTGCAACTGATAGGACCAGAATAACCTCAGCACAGGGAGCCACAATAATAGGTTGTGCTCCTAAACTCGATGCACCCAGGGTTTCCCCCTGAGCGGATGTATGTGCTGCCTTAAAAGGTCGGTCTCTAATGATACCTAACAACTATAACAGTAAGACCTGAAAATCTAAAGACTGAGCTGGGGCTGAAGCTGGCACTGGAGCTGGTGGTACCTGGGCTGCCCCAAGGTCTATATGCTGCTCGAGAGCAAACTCTGGCTCATGATCATGCTCAAGCCCTATCTCAACTCTAGCAGTTGCCGCTGCTCGAGGACATCCTCGACCCCTACCCCTACGACCTTCATGTCCCCTAGTTGGAATCGAAGGCTCGTATCTGCCTGACGTTGATGATCTCGTAATAGCCATCTGCGGAAGAATGAATGAGAATAAGTGAGATTTTAAGAAGCTCCTAAGGATTACATACGATACAGAAGCAAATAAGAGAGTCATATTTCCTAAGATGTCACTATAGCCTCCCAAAGATTGAGTACGGACATCTCCACCCTAATCCACAGGACTCTATCTCCTATACTAATGATATCAATGAACCTAGGCTATGATACCAAGCTATCATGACCCGATTTCTCTATCATGATGGCACCTACAACCCCCCAGTAGGCAAACCAATCCTCGCAGCCTGGAACGGTTACTAATGAGCTACCATCTAACACTTTAGTGGAGGAACAATATAAATAAGTGGAAGCAAGGGAAATAAGCTGAAGAAAGTAGATACAGGAATATGAATACATCTGCGAAAGCTAAACCAAAACCCCAAAACCTGGTATCATAGTATAGAGCCAGAACTACATATAAGGAGTACAAAGGATCTAAAATAATATATACAGATATCTCCAAGTAGTAAAAGAGTACATGATATAAAAGATAACTAAAAGCTAAGCTTCAGTCGCCAAGAGCTCACCCTCAGTTAAAAATATCTCAAAAAAAACTCCTCGCACGAGTCTCCAATGAGCTAACAGCGATGGCCCATACTAGGATCTGCACCAGAAGGTGCAGAGTGTAGTATGACCACCAATTGCAAAGCAACTGGTACCCAGTAGGTATCATAGGCCGACTGGTCACATATAAGATAAAAGAGCAGTAATAAGCAGAATAGAAAACAATTAGTCACAGAAGGAAAGGAATAAGTACACGGAAGAAAGCACAGAAGGAACACAAGAAGGAACAATACAAATGGCTAGCTAAAAAAATACACATCACAGGCAAAAGAAAGAAACACGTACCCGGGATCCTCGCAACAACAAGTATATAAAGAAGATTTTAGAAAGCAGGCGGTATACTGGTAAACATAACGAGTAGAGAAGGAGAGAAAGAAAATAGTAAACATGCTCAAATACAAGGAACGATAACCCAACTAATCATTCAATCTCAAGTCAAGAATTCAACAGTTGGAAGCCCAAGTTTAACCTTAACAATATCCAAAGTCATAAGAACCACAATAGGAACCAATAGAGCAAAATAGTAACAATAAGTCTACCTACATTCCCACGGGCGCCCATACACCCAAGGAACACAAACAAGTGAAAACAAACCCTCCGGCATCCCATACTACCGGAGCGTACAATCAACAAACAGCAAACAAGGGTAGAACCTCACATAAATGAATGGTATGACATGCCATGCTAAGCTAAGACTGATAGTAGTACCGTATGTTACCCGCTTCTGGCGTCCTATGAGGCCAATAAGATAGGATCCATGGAAGGTTACACCCGTATACCTATACTATATCGTATACCTTCCCTCTGGCACTCGC
This sequence comes from Jaltomata sinuosa, assembly GCA_003996215.1. Taxonomy (NCBI): domain Eukaryota; kingdom Viridiplantae; phylum Streptophyta; class Magnoliopsida; order Solanales; family Solanaceae; genus Jaltomata; species Jaltomata sinuosa. Next base: position 702,800 of record QJPP01007665.1, read on the forward strand.
AGCACGTAGCCCCTGGTCTGGAATGGCAAGGTCCATGGAGGCCCCCGACTGACATACTAGATGCTTTGCAATCTCAAAAATCCCCAAGTAAAGCTTCCCAGAGAATATCCAGGTCTAAATTAGTGAGTCAAATAGTCCTAGTGCACAGCCTCACCGAGTCTAGCATCACCTCAAAAGTTGTAGTAAAATAAGTTTAGCACTCGACCCCGCCGAGTCTAGTATGAGTGGAAATTGTGATAAAACATCCTTTAATTCCCTCTTACCCCAAGAAGATCCATTAAGACAGTACCAAAACCCTTTACAATAATTTTCTTTAAAAATAAGCCCCACGGGCCATGCAACGTTTAGAAATTTAGCAATAGTAGGCCCGAAGTCAAAACCATAGTAAAATCATGAAGAAATTCCCTCTATATGCATGATGAATGGTATACACAATCACAACAGTGGCTCCCAGCCAATAATCAACCTATCGGCCCTACACAGGCTCCAATCATTCGACAACATAAATAGCCAGCTCTACAATAATAATAATGATGCCCGAGACTCATAGACATTCTCATATAACCCACCATCTATGTTCCAGAGTCAAACAAGGTCACACAGGACCACAAGGGTGATAATATCATCTATAACAAATACTACAACCATCGGAAGAAGAAAAGGAATGGGACATGAATAAAGCGGTCAAGGTTTGTGGTACCAACTAGTAAGCCCAACCCAAGGATGCCCATTAGTACAATTTTATTCTATATATACGAAGTCTAAGGAGTTTAAACCATAGCCTACCTCGGGGCCGAACTGCAAACATGAACCATCACTCGTGTGCCTTCCCCTTTCGAAAAGCCTCAAAAAGCTGCCACACTATCAAGAATATAATCTAAGTGTTAAGATGAGAATAATGACACCCATATTACTATATGGAAAATCGAGACAAAAATTGGGTCAAAAAATGACCCTCGAGGCCCATGCAGCAAAAAAAAATCACAATTATGTCCGCGATAAATTTAGGAACCCATGCTCAAAATTTGAGCGCAAATGGAGTTCGTTTTAAGGCTCTAAACAGCCCCGAAGTACTACTAATTGATGAGAACAAAAGTGGAGAATTGTGATTTTCAAGGGCGGAAATGTACCAATTTGGAAGCAAGAATCGACCACGAACCAGAACTACAGCTACCACGAACAATCAATCTCTCCAACACAGCTTTAACCCAAGAAAAATCAAGCTTATAAGAGCCTCAACTATGGAGATTTTTGAGCTTGAAGAGAAGAACAAGGCTTGAAGAAGAAGAAGAGGCTTACCAACGATAAAGGAGCGAGATTAATGATAATTTGGAGAATTTCCACGAGCCCACACTGTTCTTGAGTAATTAGAGTTGAGAAAAATAAAGTTGAAGTTGAAAGAAGTGAAAGAAATAAGCTGAAAATCGTGAAAAACAATAATTTAAAGAATGAAATTTGTGGAAATTGACGGAAGTTAACAAGAGATTTTACCTATTCACGAGGCCAAGAAACACACTTGAATCAGCAACAATTATTTCTCCAAGTTATGGGTAAGAGCAGGTGAAGATTTGAAGGAATTTGATGTAAAAATGGTGGAGAAAACAAGTTGGGAAGATAAGAGCAAAAGGTGAAAATAAAGCTGCCAACAACTATTTAAAGATGGCCCGCAATAGAAAGATCTGCAATTTTCAAAACTTTTATGGGGTATTTCGGGCATAATTGTAGCCTGATACTCACAAACCAATAAAGCTATTTGAGTGAAAATGACGTTGCGGACTCAACGGAATCGATGAAACTTTCATACGTTATCATTTCAGAGGAATATTGACCCAAGTCAACACTAACTAAAATCGACCAACTAGCCGAAATGAGCCCGGCTCACTTGGGACCCGAACCAACCACCAACCTATCCCAAACTGATCATCATTCCGGAGTTGATGGAATCATCGAATTTTGAATCCGATGCTCCGATCATCGAAAGCTGACCAATGTTACACTTTCAACTCCAAATGGCCTCAAAATAGAAAAATTAACATAAAACCCACACCGGAAGTTATCAGGCCCTGACTAAAGGTAGAACTAGACCAAACTCAACATTTTGGAGCTAACGGAACTGTAAAAATTTGATTTTGGGCATATTAGCTAAGAATATTGACTAAAGTCAACGAATTCCTAAGTTAAGACTCTAAAACAGGGAAACGGTCATAACAACCAAACGAATGGTCAGGGCACCGAACTAATGGTCCTAGCAAGCCATAAATGACTTGGGGCCACTACATGAAGGCTCTAACGGTACAAAAAAGGCTTAATGCAAAAATGACCGAAAGGGTCATTACAATCCGAAATGCTGGATAACTCAAATACAGATAATCATCTGAAAATGCCATACAATAATACTGAAACTTATAGCACTCTAATTCTGAACCATAACTGTCTGAATCATCTGACTAGCAAGTATACATTATGAGTATTGGAATTAACATATGCTAGGGTTACTGAGTTCTGTACATATGAATATCCTAGGTTCCCATGAAAACATGTAATAAATTTCATACAAGCAATAAAATCTGAATTGAAAGGATTTAATTAAGTTTAGGAACCCTAGGTTTGTAAAAATAATAGAAAGCTGAGGAACTGGACTGAATCTAGGGACTGAATGGGTGAATGAAACCCATTGATGAAATCCCACATACCTGTAAGAAGATTCTATGGAGGAACCTTTGGATTTGAGGTTGAACTTGAAGAAAACCCTCATGCTTGTTCTTGAGAGGAAATGCTCTTTTTTCTTTTAGAAATCTCTAAGTGTCGATTAGCTTAAGAGTAATGAGGGAAAAAGCATAAAAACCCCTTTAATTACCCCCAAACTACTTAAGGTTGGAGTTAAAAGGACTGGGAAAAGACCAGAATGCCCTAAACTTAAAAACAACAATTTTAGAATTTCCTTCGCTGGACAGGCTACTCGACGGGAGTCAGACCTATGACGGCCCATCGGCCTAGGTGTCAGAAAGGACCAGTTGGGTCTGGTGTTCTAGTTAGTCCCCACGATGGGTTCCGACAGCCCATCGCATCCATGATGACTGTGGTGACTACACATTAGGATAAAAGAGGCTGGAATGGGGCACTGGTGGTTTCCCACGAGTTATCCCATGGCCCGTCAGACTTCTGACGCCTGTGGGGACTTTCTTCTTGCTGAGCAGAGCCACTGGGCTCTTCCCATGGGGACCTCGATAGGCTGTCGGACCTCTGACACTCATGGGTCAGCCCGTGGGGCTTGATTGGTAGATGAAATTTTGCTGAGTTTTTTCCTGAGTTCTAGGATTTAAATGTTGGTCTGAATATGGGGTGTTACAATATCCCCTCCTTGGGATCATTCATCCTCGAATGAAGACTAACTAAGCTGAGTTTGGGGGGAAGAGATAAAATCCCTACTAATTGAATACTAGAAGCTGATATCTGTCTTAGTCTAGTTCTAAGGACATGAAAACATGCTAAAGGTATTGGAAAAAGCTAAGGAAACATGATACTAACACTGACATGCATGTGAGGAAACTGATGGACTTGAGAGGAACTATTACCTCAAGATGAGAATTGATTGGGAAGAAATAGGTGAGGGTACTTGGCTATTATGGTTGCTTCTGCTTCCCAAGTAGCTCCCTCAACTGACTGATTCCTCCACAAAATTTTCACCGAAGCAACTTCCTTATTTCTCAACCTATGAATTTTACGGTCAAGAATCTCAACTGGAACCTCCTCATAGGCGAGGTTATCCTTCACAGCCATACTCTCTAAGGGCACAATCGATGCTAGATCACTAACACACTTTTTCAACAACGAAATGTGAAAGACTGGATGAACCGCTGTTAGTTCTGCTGGCAACTCTAACTCGTAGGCCACATTACTAACCCTTTTCAAGATTCTGTAAGGACCTACATATCTGGGACGGAGCTTCCCCTTATTGCCAAATCTCATCACACCCTTCATGGGTGACACTTTCAGGAAAACCCAATCCTCAACCTCAAACTCTAAGTCCCTCCTCTCACATCAGCATAGGACTCCTAACGACTCTGAGTTGTCTTTAGTCTTTCTCTAATAAGCTGAAATTTCTTCATAGCCTCATGAACCAAATCTGGCCCAATCAAAGATGCTTTACCTACTTTGAACCAACCAACCGGTCACCTACATCTATGCCCATAGAGTGCCTCAATGGGGCCATCTGAATACTAGATTGAAAACTGTTATTGTAGGCAAACTCTATGAGAGTAGGTGATCATCTCAACTACCATTGAAATTGATCACACAAGCTCTCAGCATGTCCTCTAAGGTCTAGATGGTACACTCTACCTGACCATCCATCTGCGGATGAAATGTTGTGCTGAGATTCACCTGAGTACCAAGACCTTTCTGAAATGATATCCAGGAATGAGATGTAATTGAGGACCCCTAGCAGAGATGATAGACAAGGGAACCCCATGCAACCTAACTATCTCACTGATGTACAGTCTGGAATAGTCCTCCGCATTATCTGTAGTCTTGATAGCAAAAAAATGAGCTAACTTAGTAACCCTATCCACTATCACCTAAATGGAGTCATGATGTTTGCGAGTACGAGGTAAACCCGTAAGGAAGTCCATGTTGATCACCTCTCACTTTCAAGTAGGAATGCTAATATCCTGAGCCACACCTCCTGGTTTTTAATGTTCTACTTTCACTTGCTGGTAGCTGGGACATTTAGCCATAAAATCAACAATGTCCCTCCTCACGCTGTTTCACCAATAGACTTTCCATAGATCACGGTACATCTTTGTGGCACCAGGATGAATAGAATATCTAGAATTATGGGCTTCTATAAGGATATGTTGCCTCAACTCACTCACATTTGGTATGCATAAACAACCCTGGTAGCAGAGCACACCATCTCCCCCTTGGGAGAAGACCTCTACCCTTAGCTGATGAACTACACCTTTTTACTAGAGTAATTTGGGATCACTGTCTTGTTTCTCTTTCACCTCCACTATTGATGAAGATTTTGACCCATTTTAGACTATCACACCACCATCTGTCGTGTCCATGAGGCAAACTCCTAAGCGAGCAAGCCTATGAATATCCTTGGCTAATTCTTTCCTGTCTTCTTCAACATATGATACACTACCCATGGACTGTCTGTTGAGGGCATCAGCCACTATATTAGCTTTACCCGGATGGTAGAGCACATTCATATCATAATCTTTGAGGAACTCAAGCCACCTTCTCTGATAAAGGTTCAACTCTTTCTAGGTGAACACATACTGGAGACTCTTATGATCTGTTAACACGTCTACATAGACACCATACAAATAATTCCTCCAAATCTTTAGGGAGAACACAACTACTGCAAGCTCAAGGTCATGAGTCAGGTAGTTCTTCTCATGAATCTTAAGCTGCTTGGAGGCATAAGCTATGAACTTACCATGCTGCATCAAGACACAGCCCAGGCCGACCCTGGATGCATCACAATAAACCACGAAGTCATCTGAACCCTCTAGTAGAGTTAACACGGGAGTTGTAGTCAACCTGGTTTTTAACTCTTGGAAACTCTTCTCACACTCATCTGACCACTAAAAATTGGCCTTCTTCAGAGTCAACTTGGTCAATAGGGAAGCTATGGATGAAAATCCTTCAACAAACCTCTTGTTGAAACTGACCAAACCCAAGAAGCTTCTGATGTCTGTCGGAGAGGTGGGTCTAGGCCAGTTCTTCACTGCCTCATTCTTTTGAGAATTAACTCGAATTCCCTCACTAGACACCACATGATCAAGAAAAGCAATTGATTTCAACCAGAATTTGCACTTACTGAACTTGGCGAATAATTGGCGATCCTTGAGAGTTTGCAATACCACTCTCAAATGGTCTACGTGCTCTTCCTCGCTCCAAGAATATATGAGTATATCATCAATGAAGATAATGACGAACAAGTCTATATACTGCTTGAACACTTTGTTCATTAAATCCATGAAAGCTACAGGAGAATTCATTAGTCTAAAAGACATGACTACAAATTCATAGTGACCATACTGAGTTCTGAAATCTGTCTTTGGAATGTAACAATTTCTGACTCTGAGCTGATAATAGTCAGATCTGAGGTCTATATTAGAGAAGCAACTAGTACCCTGAAGTTGGTCAAAAAGTCATCAATCTTGGGGATGGGATACTTATTTTTGATTTTGACTTTGTTCAATAGACGGTAGTCGATGCACATCCTGAGAGAATCATCTTTCTTACGCACAAAAAGCACTGGATCACCCCATGGAGAGATGTTGGGTTTGATCAATCCTTTATCTAGAAGGTCTTTCAATTGTTCCCTCAATTCCTTAAACTCAGCTAGAGCCATTCTGTAAGGAGGATTCGAAATAGACTGGGTATCTATAAGGAGATCTATTCCGATGTCGATTTCCCTTTTGAGAGTAACTCCGGGAAGATCTTATGGGAAAACTTCTGGGAATTCATTCACCACTAAGACTGACTCAAGAGTTGGGGTCTCGGAGTTTGAGTCCTTAACCCAAAAAAAATGATAGATATACCCTTTGGAAATCATTTTTCTAGCCTGAAGGTAAGAGATGAATCGACCTACAGGCGCTGAGGTATTACCTTTCCACTCTAAGATTAACACGTTTGGAAACTAGAACCAAACGATCCTAGTTCTACAATCAACTGATGCATAACAGGAATATAACTAATCCATACCTAGAACAATATCAAAGTCAGTCATTTCTAACTCTACAAGATCGGCTGAGGTGACTTTCTGGGAAATTGAGATAGGGCAATTTTTGTATACCCATCTAGCTCTAACATGATTGCAAACTGGAGTAGAGACTGAGAAAGGTTCTGGGGGGATTTCTGGACTGACACCAAAATTTACTGCTATATAAGGAGTAACAAAAGAAAGGGTATCCTCTATGTCTAATAATGCATAAATATCCAAATGGAAGACTTGCAACATACCCGTGACTATATCGAGAGAATCCTCCTGGTCTTGTTGAGTCTGAAGAGCATACAATTTTTTCTGGCATTGACTGCCACCTGCACTAGATGAGGCACTCTACTGAGTTGGGCGACCTGCTGGAGCTATCGTGGAGTTAGCCTGATTCTACGGGGGAGTATCTCTGCCCTTCTGAGAAGTTATTGGGCACTCTTTCATTCTGTGGCCTGGCTTATCACACCTGAAACAATTACCACTGCCTGCCATACACTCATATTGGTGGTTCCTACCACACTTCTTGCAAATTGGATGAGTGCTCCCGCTAGTGACTGTACCTTAAGACTTAGAGCCTAGAGTCCTATACCGCCTATCCTGCCTGGACTTAGGCACTGGAGCACTGGTATAGGATGGGGCTAGATCTGAAGATTTCTGATAGAACTGAGAGTGGTAACCACCATCTGACCTCTGTTAAGAGTAGTTAAATTCACTTATTCTAGCTATTTTGTTGTCTCCTCCCTTTTCCTTGATCTTCTCCTCTTTGATCTGTTGGGCATAACTCACCAACCTTGAAATATCCATCTCCTTAACCAACATAGCAGTCTTGCACTCCTTGACCACATCATCGGACACACCAAATACAAATTTACTCATACGGGCCCAGGAGTCAGCTACCATTGCTGGAGCATACTTAGACAACTGAGTAAACTTGAGTGCTTACTCTTTCACACTCATATCATTCTGCTTCAAGTTGATGAACTCTTGGACCTTGGCTTCCCTGAGCTCAAGTGGGAAAAACTTGTCTAGAAATGCAGTATTGAAGTCGTTCCAATCCACTGGACCTACATTTGCACAATGAGACTCCTTTTGCTACTGATATCAAGTATAACACACTTATTTTAGCTGGTAAGCAGCTAAGTATGCACTCTCAAACAGAGTGATACCCATAATCTCTGTCACCTTCTAAATGTCGTTAATAAATTTCTGTGGATCCTCTTCGGACTTGGACCCATGAAACTCGAGAGGGTTCATCTGAGTGAAGTCTCTTATTCTAGCTACGGTAGAGGTAGTCTGAGGTGGAGATGGTGCCATAGCCTGCTAGTTGACCTGAGTGGTCATGGCCTGAGCAAGCACCTAAAAAGTAGCCCTGAATTCGGTATGAGTGACTTGCTCATTCAGAGGGTGTGCTGGAGCAGCTGGTGCCTACTGGTTCCTTACGTTGGATCTTCTGGGAGGCATTTTCTAAAATGTGTAGAGCATGAGATAGAAGGAGATTAAATAGAGTTCACACTCTATAGCACGAGATGGAAAAGAATGAAGTAAAGTTTTTACTATTAAAGTCTCATAGCTTCTCCCCCATAAGTGTGACGCGCTTCACACCCATGAAGAAGGCTCTAATTGATGCAATTTTTAGACACTCTAGGACACTTGAACCTAATGCTCTGGTACCAAGTTTGTCACGCCTAGAGGCTACTCCCCGAACGTAACACAATACTTAGTGTCACAAGTGACCCTAAGTTAACCCATGGTCTGGCATATCTAGATAACTTCTGATAAAACATAATCTGAGTGGAAAACTGAACTAAATTAACTATATAAGTTGGAAACAAAGCCAAGCATAACTGAATATATGAAGAATATAAGAAGTCTGAAAGTAAAACTGATAACTCCAAAGTTTATTCTAGTTCTATGTACGAAAGCCTCTAACTGAACTGAGTTGTTAGGACAAGCCCCCAGCTAATTCTAAAAGTCTGAAAACTAGAATGAAATACTGATATGAATAGGCATAACAATTATCCTCGGTCTATGAGGACTCACCACTGAGCTGCTGAGTAAAGATTGGAAATCGCACTAAATATGGTCTGGATGTTGAACGCCTGAACCTACATCATGGTAAGATGTAGCACAAAAGTGTGCGTTAGTACTTTGAATGTATTGAGCATGCAGGATATATGCAAAGCTGTATAAAATAAAGACTGAACATAGAAACATATGCTGAAACATGAACTGAGAGATAAGTTGAACGCAATGACCAAGTAAATAACATGAATACTGTAACATGCTGAACTAAGCTGAATAACTAAATACAAGGTCAATGAAATACTGAGTCTGACTGTGGGAGCTACTATTAACTGACATACCCTAAGCTGAGCTAACATGGGGCCAAACTGTAACTCTGGATGGAAGGATGTTCATACCTTGCCAAGGGTGCAAACAATTTTGGCATGGATCCACTAAACTGATGTCTACAAGGGACAAAGGTGCCAAGCCTAATCTGATGGGTGACCCCTTTTGAACCTACGATGGCACCATAGATTTGGGACTCAGGGACTGCTACCAAAGCTCTCAGCCTAAACTGGCGGGTCACTCTTCATCCCTTTGTCCATTCGGTGCTAAGTCTACTCCCAACTGAATACATAAGCAATGAATGCAAAATGTGAAATGCTGGATAGCTCAAATACTGATAATCATCTGAAAATGCAATACAATAATACTGAAACTGATAGCACTCTAATTCTGAAGCATAACTATCTGAATCATCTGACTAGCAAGTATAAATTATGAGTACTGGAATTAACACAAGCTAGGGTTACTGAGCTCTGTACATATGAATATCCTAGGTTCCCAAGAAAACATGTAATCAATATCATAAAAGCAATAAGATCTGAATTGCAAGGATTTCATAAAGTATAAGAACCCTAGGTTTGAAAAACTAACTAAGAGCTAAGGAACTAGACTGAATCTAGGGACTCAATGGGTGAAAGGAACCTATTGATGAAATTGCACATACCTGTAAGAAGATTCTACAGAGGAACCTTTGGATTTAGGGTTGAACTTGAAGAAAACCCTCATGCTTGTTCTTGAGAGGAAACGTTCCTTTTTCTTTTAGAAATCTCTAAGTGTTGATTAGTTTAGAAGTAATGTGGGAAAAAGTGTAAAATCCAGTTTAATTAAAATCCAGTTTAATTACCCCAAAATGACTTAGGGTCAGAGTTAAAAGGATTGGGAAAAGACCTAAATGCCCCAACTTAAAAACAAAAATTTTAGAATTTCTTTCACCGAACCGAATACCCAACGGGCGTCAGACCTGCGATGGCCCATCTGCTTGGGCATCAGAAAGGACCAGTTGGGTCTGGTGCTCTAGAAAGTCCCCACGATGGGTTCCCATGGACCATCGCATCCACGACGACTGTGGTGACTGCCCATAGGGACAGAAGAGGCTGGGAAGTGGCACTGGTAGTTTCCCTTGGGTTATCCCACGGCTCGTCAGACTTCTGATGCCCGTGGGGACTTTTGTCTGGATGAGGTTGCTGAGTAGAGCCACTGGGCTCTTCCCACGAGGACCTCGATGGGCCGTCAAACCTTTGATGCCCGTGGGTCACCCCGTGGGTCTTGACTGGTAGATGAAATTTTGTTGAGTTTTCCCTGAGTTTTGGGTTTTAAATGTTGGTCTGAATTTTGGGATGTTACAATATCCCCCCATTGGGATCATTCACCCTCGCATGAGAACTAACTAAGCTGAGTTTGGGGGGGAAGAGTTGTAATCCCTACCAACTGAATACTAGAAGCTGATATTTGACTGAGTCTAGTTCTAAGGACATAAAAACATGCTAAAGGTACTGGAAAAACTAAGGAAACATGATACTAACACTGACATGCATGTGAGGAAACTTAGGGACTAAAGAGGAACTATTACCTCAAGTTGAGACTGGATCGAGAAGAAAGAGGTGAGGGTACTTTGCCATCATGGCTGCTTTTTCTTCCCAAGTAGCTCCTTCAACTGACTGATTCCTCCTTAAAACTTTCACCAAAGCAAATTCCTTATTTCTCAACCTATGAATCTGAAAGTCAAGAATCTCAACTGGAACCTCCGCATAGGTGAGGCTATCCTTCACATCCAAACTCTCTAAGGGCATAATCGATGCTGGATCACCAACAAACCTTTTCAACAACAAAATGTGAAAGACTGGATGAACCGTTGTTAGTTCTGCTGGCAACTCTAACTCATAGGCCACATTACCAACCCCTTTCAAGATTTTGTAAGGACCTACATATTTGGGACTGAGTTTCCCCTTCTTGCCAAATCTCCTCACACCCTTCATGGGTGATACTTTCAGGAAAACCCAATCCTTAACCTCAAACTCTAAGTCCATCATCCTCACATCAGCATAGGACTTCTGACGACTCTGAGCTGTCTTTAGTCTTTTGCTAATAAGCTGAACTTTCTCCATAGCCTCATGAATCGAATCTGGCCAATCACAGTTGCTTCACCTGCTTTGAACCAACCAATCGGTGACCTACATCTATGCCTATAGAGTGCCTCATATGGGGCCATCTGAATACTGGGGTGAAAACTGTTATTGTAGGCGAACTCTATTAGAGGTAGGTGATCATCCCAACTACCCTTGAAATTGATCATACAAGCTCTAAGGATGTCCTCTAAGATTTGGATGGTACACTCTGCCTGACCATCCGTCTGGGGATGAAATGTTGTGCTGAGATTCACCCAAGTACCAAGACCTTTCTAAAATAATATCCAGAAATGAGATGTAATTGAGGACCCCTATCAGAGATGATAGACAAGGAAACCCCATGCAACCTGACTATCTCGCTGATGTACAGTCTCGCATAGTCCATCGCAGAATCTGTAGTCTTGACAGCCAAAAAGTGAGCTGACTTAGTAACCCTGTCCACTATCACCCAAATGGAGTCATGTTGTCTGCGAGTATGAGGTAAACACGTAAGGAAGTCCATGTTGATCACCTCCTACTTCCAAGTAGGAATGCTAATATCCTGAGCCACACCTCCTAGTTTTTGATGTTTTCCTTTCACCTGCTGGCAGTTGGGACATTTAGCCACAAAATCTGCGATGTCTCTCTTCATGCCATTCCACTAATAGACTTCACATAGATCACGGTACATGTCATGACCCAGGCCGCCATGAGTGGCACCCACCCAATACCCCCGGGTGAGCAAACCAATACCGACTCAATACTTAACCATTCTAGCAGCTTAAAACCAATGCATAAAATAAACTAGCAATAAAATCCCAAAACATCATATCATAAAACTGCAGAAACATTCTCCCTAAAACCTGAAAGTCACGTACCAAAACATTCTACCAAAACTATCTAGAAATACGGGGATGCGACCCCAAAGAAAGCAAAGTCTAAGTCTGAAACAAGTGGGCTACAACTAACAGGAAGAATACAAGGTAGCCCAATCGAAGCAGCTCACCCTTGATGTCTGAAAGCGCTGGGACTGCAGGTGAGGTCGCGTGTCAACCGCCAGAAGATTGCATGTACTCACAAAAAGAAAAGCAAGTACAGAATCAGTACACAAATACCGTGTATTAGTAGAATCATCGGCCAGCTCCAATAAACATAATATGAATAGTAAACCATAACATAGTAAGGTACAGGAAATATGTAGTAAGTCAACAAATAACCAGATATTAAGTCCCTCTCTTAGCTCATTAGCACATGAACCAAATAACAACCATTGACCAAACCCAAAACAACAGCATATACCCTTTTCACATAATCCAGACCACAAAGGATCCCATTAACATCACCCAAGTGTTAGACATGCAATCCTAGTCTACTCTAAGACCAACCTTACATTTACATAAAATCACCCGGCCTCTCATGGACCATATGCAGAATTCATAATTCAAGAATACAACCTGGTCCACTCATGGAATTATCAAAAGAATACAATAATTCAATTAAAATCAACCTGTACTAGGCATGGTACTCAAGCCAACCATTATGAATTCCCATACCAGGCATTGTACCCGAGCCAACCATTCGTATACCCATACCAGGCATGGTACCCAAGCCAACCATTAGTAATTTCCATACCAGAAGTGGTACCCGAGCCAATCGAATGTCAAACAAGTCCAATCAATCACAACCAATGAACAAACATACTTGTAAAACCAACAAGAAACAAAAGAAGTTCATTTCATAAGACTGAATACCCGACAACTAGACATTCATAATTTATTTCATAAACATGCAACTCATACACTACTATGAAATAGTACGTGAACACATAATGCATATTAGAAATCAATAACCATCACCTACCTCAAAATATTCTAAGCTCTACTTAATTAGAGCTTTTCCATTTTCCAAAGTTCTTGCCGGTTCTTGGTCTAAAACAACACACAATAACAAAAAATCAATCCTTATGGCCTACTAGTTTACCCAGATTATGCAAAATCCCAACCCCATGCCAACCATGATCATTTCACCCTTTTCTCGGGCTTCCCCACCTAAATTCACCTATTTATACCATTTTTCATGGATACATTTAGAGAATTAAGGTCACATGATTATATTCTAATAAAATTAACAACACCCAAGAACTTCTATACCCTAGAATCCCCTTTTTTCCCAGATTCTACCATCCTAGGTCATTCCAAGCCTTTCTCCAAGTCCACCCCTAGCAGTTATATAGCATAGGAAAGATAGTACGGAGTTTGGGGAGTAGAATTCTTACCTTTAGGATGAAAAATGGTGGAAAACTGATTAGGTTCACCTAAAAATTGCCTTGCCCTTCTCCCAAAATGTTCTTGATGAAAAATGAACGTTTTGGGGAAGTTTTCGGCATTAAAACCCGACTGGTCTGCTATAGCAGTCCACTCCTCTATAGCGGTACCGCCATAGCAGAGTCAACCACTATGGCAGAGGCTAACCAACGTTGACTTCTGCTATAGAGGTATTTTCTCTGATATAGTGAAGGTCACCGTAGCGGTGTGTCAACCGCTATTATGGTTGACATGGGACAAAAAGTCATAAATCCCCTCAAAAAGGTCTATTTTACAACACACTTAATTCCCTGACATTTCGGAACAACCCCTTTGTATCAACCTCGATACCGGAAGTTTTACTTACCCGAATTCAATTCTGAGAAGTCCCCCAGACTCCTTTATGTCTTAGCAAAACAGAAAACTAGATCAAAACAAGATACGTTACCCAATCCTTGTCCGGATTGCCCTAGACCATACCTCGCTCTAACACTGGTTGAGACTAGCCTAGCCCAGAATTTTCAAATCCCAAATTCGGAAGTTTTCTGACTTGAAACTTGGCATGAAAAGTCTACCTGTAACAACAAACCCAGTTGTTACAACAGATACCAATTTACCCATTGTTCATCCCTGAACGATCCAACCCAAAATTATGGAAATAAAGAATGGAAAGTGTAGTACCTGAATCCTCAAACAAGTAAGGGTACTTGTCCCGCATGTCTTTCTCGGTTTCCTAAGTGTCTTCCTTAATCGAACAATGCTTCCATTGAACCTTTAATATGCTGATCACCTTTGTCCTTAATTTTTGGATATCCCAATCAAGAATCACAACCGGTTTCTCTTCATAGAGAAGATTCTTATCAAACAACACCTCATCCCACTTGATGATGTAGTCCCCATATCTATAGTATCGCTTTAGCATGAATACATGGAATACCAGATGGACACCCAACAAACTAGGCGGTAGTGCTAACCTGTAAGCCACTGGCCCTACAATCTCAAGAACTTCAAATGGTCCAATGAACCAAGGGCTGAGCTTTCCTTTCTTACCAAAATGCATAACTTCCTTCATTTGTGACACTTTCAATAGCACTTGTTCACCAATCTGAAAAGCCATATCCCTTACCTTGCAATCCGCATATTCTTTTTGCTTGCTTTAGGCCGCTAGCAACTTGGTCTTAATGCCTCTTACCTTTTCTTGTGCCTCCCTTACTATGTCCACGCCCAAAGGCTTTACATCACCTTTCTCAAATCACCCTATATGTGACCTATAACCCCTTCCATATAGCACTTCAAATAGTGCCATGTCGATGTTGTAGTGGTAGCTATTATTGTAGGAGAACTCACACAATGGTAGAAACTAGTCTCAATGACCCCCGGAGTCAATCACACATGCTCTAAGCATGTCCTCCAATACTTGGATCGTCTTCTCCGACTGACCATCAGTCTGAGGATGGAAGGCTATGCTAAAGGTGAGTTGAGTGCCAACTCTTCATGTAACTTACCCCAAAACTTAGAGGTAAACTGTCTACCCTGTCTGAAATAATGGACAGTGGTACCCCATGCAATCTCACGATCTCCTTCACATAGATCTTGGCTAATTGCTACGAATTGTATCCCACCCTGATCAGAATAAAATGAGCTGACTTGGTCAGCCTGTCCACAATGACCCAAATAGAGTCATACTTCCCTAAAGTCTTGGGAAGACCCACCATAATGTCCATGGCTATCCTTTCCCACTTCCACTCTGAAATGGGAATCCTCTAAAATAGTCCTACAGGTCTTTGGTGCTCATACTTTACCTGCTAGCAATTTTGATATTTGGACACAAAATCAGCTATGTCCCTCTTCATCCCAAGCCACCAGTAAAACTACCTCAAATCCCTGTACATCTTGGTTATACCCAGATGAATCAAAGACCGTGAGCCATGAGCCTCTGCCAACACTTTCAGAATGATGTCATTAACCTGAGAGATACAGATCCTCTCTCTGAAACTCAACACTCTGCCAGAGTCCAATGTGGCATCCCTGGACTTTTCGGATATAACCTTGCTCCGAAGCCTGGTCAACTGTGAATTCTAAAACTGTTTGGCCTTTATCTCCTCTATGAATCTGGATTTGACCTCAATACTAGCCAACACACCACCCCATTCTGAGATACCCAGGTGCATGAATTTAGATTCCAAATCCTGAATCTCCCTTACCAAAGATCATTTGGACAACCCCAAACAAGCCAAACTACTCATGCTGATTGTCTTCTGGCTCAATGCGTTTGCCACCATATTAGCCTTACTCGGATGGTACTGAATGGTCACATCATAGTCTTTTAATAACTCCATCCACCTTCTCTGCCTCAAATTCAATTCCTTTTGAGTAAAAACATGTTGCAGACTGCGATGATCAGTGAACACCTCACACTTGACACCATAGAGATAGTGTGTCCAAGTCTTGAGTATAAACACCACTGCTACCAACTCTAAGTTATGGGTTGGGTAATTCCTCTCATGTACCTTCAACTTCCTAGATGCATAGGCTATCACATTCCTATCCTATATCAACACAGCACCCAAACCTGAATGTGAAGCATCACAATAAATAATAAATCCTTACTTTTCACCGAAAATGAAAGGATGGGAGTCGTGGTAAGGAGTGTCTTGAGCTTTTGGAAGCTCTCCGCAAACTTGTCTGACCACACAAATGGTACCTCCTTCTAAGTCAACCTTGTCAAGTGAGTAGCGATAGATGCAAAGTCCTTGACAAATCTACGGTAATAACCTGCAAGTCCCACAAAACTCCTCACCTCAGTCACAGAGCTAGGCTGGGCCCAATTCTAGACTGTCTCAATCTTCTAGGGATCCACCATCACCCCATTTTCTAACACTACATGCCCCAAGAATGTGACTAAAGTCAACCAAAATTCACACTTGGAGAACTTCGCATAAATTTTGTGGAGCCTTAATATTTCCAACATAATACGGAGGTGTTCATCATGCTCTTCCCTACTCTTGGAGTAGATCAAAATATCATCAATAAAAATGATAATGAACGAATCTAAATAATATTTAAACACCCCATTCATCAAACTCATGAATGTCGCTGACACATTAGTCAACCCAAACAACATCACTAAGAACTTGTAATTCCCATACCGAGTCCAAAAAGCAGTCTTCGGAATGTCCTCAGGCCTAATCTTCAACTGATGATACTCACTTGACAAACAGATCATCTATACTGGGTAAAGGATACTTATTCTGGATGGTCACCTTATTCAACTGCCTGTAATCTATGCACATCGGCATACTACCATCATTTTTCTTCACAAATAAGACCGGAGCACCCCAAGGCGAAGCACTGGGATGGATGAATCCCTTATCTAGAAGTTCTTGGAGCTGAGTCTTAAGTTTCCTTAACTCTGCCGGAGCCATACGATATGGAGGAATGGAAATTGGGCGAGTTCTCGGCTCCAAGTCAATACAAAAATCAATATCCCTGTCCGGAGGCATACCAAGAAAATCTGCTATAAATACCTCCTGAAACTTTGAAACAACCGGAACTGACTCAATAGATGGGGACTCCACACTATCATCCTAGAGATGAGCCAAGAAAGCCAAACACCCTCTTCCCACTAGCTTCCTAGACCGAACGAATGATATTATCTTGGCCGGCTTAGGCCTGTACACACCTTTCCACTCTAGCCTATCCTTACCCGAAATCTCTAGAGCCACAGTCTTGGTGTTACAATTCAATACAGCAAAGGGGGTAACCAGGTCATGCCCAAAATGACATCAAAGTCTACCACATCCAGAATTACCAAGTCTACCCAAGTATGCAACCCGACAAATATTACAGAACAAGCACGGTAAATATGAGTCACAACCACGGACTTTCCAATCGGGGTGGAAATATGGATAGGGGAATCAAGGATATCATAAATCAAGTCCAGACCCAAAATAAAATTCACAGACACATAAGAGTATGTAGAACCTGGGTCAAAAATTACTGAAGACATCCTATCACAAGAATTGTACATGTATTCACTGCATCTGATGCCTTCACCTCAGACCTCCCTGGAAAAGCATAACACTGAGCCTGGTCATCAATCCGAGCTACTTCCTTGGCTGGCTGCACCACACCCCTGCCCGCGCTATTGTTCCCCCTGTCTCCCCAGCCACCTGAAAGTTACCTCGCCCACCCTGTAGATGACCTCTAGCATAGCCACATCTACCTGTCGAGACCACAGTCTTAGACTGTTGCTGATCCTAATTACCAGTCTGTCTATGAGGGCACTCCCTCTTAGAGTGGCCCGGATCACCACAATGAAAACAACCACGATCAAGCGAAGGCCTGTAAGTAGATGTGTAAGAAGCTCCCTCGCCCCGAAGAGCTGAAAACAGCTGATTAGCTCCTGAACGATCACTTGTAGCAGTTGGCAAAGCTGACTGAATAGGAGGGGCAGAGTACATCTACGGATTATGGCCGCTGGAGTGCGAGCCACTGAAGTTTCCATCATTTCGGGGCCTCTTGGCTAACACCTTAGCCTGTCCAACCTGCTTGACCCCTTCTAACTTTTTAACATAATTTGTTACCTCATTGAAGTCCTTCTCTGCTGAAGTCATGTACACCGATAACACCTGTAAATCCGTATTCAAGCCCTTCACAAACAACCGAATTTGCTCCTCCTCAGAACCCAACAACTGTGTAGCAAAATGAGACAAGGCATGAAACTTAGCCTCATAAGCAGAGACTGACATGTTACCCTGTTCCAGAGCTAAGAACTCATCATTTTTGCGATCTCTCAAAGTACGAGGCATATACTTCTCTAAGAAGAGAGCGTGAAACTGCTCCCAAGTCAGTGGGGGTAAAACAGATGACCGATATTTCATATGAGACCTCCACCACTGCTTAGCATCACCCTCCAGCTGAAAGGTGGCAAACTCAACCCCATGTTGTTGTACAATGTCCAGCTTGTGCAGCCTCCCATAACAGTCCAATATGAACTCATAAGCTTCTTCCTTTTCCGTACCCTGAAACGTAGGAGGTTTCAGCTTAAGGAACTTGGTTAGCATCTCGTGCTCATTCCCTGTCATGACCGGACCTTGCATTGGTTTGAAGAAGTCGTCTGTGCCCGACGCCGCATCCATTCTAGGAGTTGTAGTAGCTGCTGGTTGAGTACCCGAAACCTGAGTACACCAAAAAATTTACGTGGAAACCCTTTTGAATAAGGGAAAAATAACGTATCAAGAGGAGTAACTGATATCACTATTATAAAGAATTTTACAACTGATAGTCACGAGTACAATATCCAAAGTGATTACAACACACTCAAAAGAAATAACCCTCTTTTGAATACACACCTCACTACAATATCGCTCACTCTATTTTTTCCTTCACAGACTATTTTCTTTCAGTCTATGGAATATCTCACTGCTCTCTATATTTTTTCCTCTCTATGATGTGTGTCTAACAAATGAGTTGTTGTGCTCTATTTATAGCAGTGAAATGGCCTTGCATTAATTGGTCGGTTGTTAATTTTCAATGTTGTAGATTTCTTTTTGAAATTCTTGCCACCTTTTGACAATTGTCAAACAAACAAGCATTTTTCTTCCTCAAAACATGGTTTGCTATGAAGTCAAAAATCAGGATGAAAATAGACTCCTTTTACACAAATTTATATTTATAAACAAGACTTGCTTTCTGTCACAAATTAAACACTCGTACTCTTTTTACATTAGTAATTTGATATAGCATGAACTTAGTTTTATTCTAGAAAATATTTGCGACTTACAATATTATTTTGATGTCACATGTGAATTACATTTTTAGACTACTAAGCCATGTTCCATGTGAATATTTATTTACATTCGAATTCAAGAGACCTAATTAGTATTTAAATATTTTTGCTACTTCCTTCTTTTTCTGTGTTTTAGTTTTCATCACTGATCATCAAATTCAGGAAAAAGGAAAAAGAAATGAATGCCATATTTCCGGCAATATAAGTCATAAATGATAAGTAAATGATTTATTCTTGTGCATCTCTTTCCAGGTTGTTTTCTCCATGTGTAAAAGAGGGAAATATACATTAGTGGAGTCACCTCCAGAGTCAAGCTTGTCTTTCAAGATATTGTTTTAGTTGTGACAGTTTTTGCATATACAAATTACCATGCTAATAGAAAAACTACAAGCATTATCAATCAAGCACTTGATCCCCAATCCCTTGGCGTTGGTCCCAATTCACTATGAAAAGGAAAGACTACTCCAAAATTGTTTAGAGATGGTTGGTTTTCATTTAATGGCCCTGATGGAATAGCAATGCTCGGAGACCTTGATGTGGCTTTCCTATTTATGTATGGAATCGAAATGTATTTCTCAGGGCATGTGGGCGATAGGATGGATTTGAGAGTTATTTTGATAGCGGGAATATTGGAAACTGGTTTATTCACAGCTCTTTTTGGAGTTGGATATTGGGGAAACATCCGTAGTTTCTATTACTATCTGATAATTCAAATGATTGCTGGATTGTTCCAATCCACTGGATGGCCTTCAGTAGTTGTCGTGGTCTAAAATTGGTTTGGAAAGAAGAAGAGGGGACTTATAATGGGCATCTGGAATGCTCACACCTCTGTTGAGAACATTACAGGGTCGTTGGTAGCCTCAATCTTATTGAAATATGGATAGCGTTGGTCGATGGTTGTTCCTGGTATCCTTATTGCTTTTAGTGGCATCATAGTGTTTCTTTTGTTACCCATTTATCCTGAATCTGTTGAAGGTAATAAACATGAAGCATCATCTCCTGGAAAAGAAGACGAGGAAGTGAATGAACCTCTCTTGAGATCAAACAAAGAAGAGGAACAATCAGGCGCTATGGGTTTTATAGAAGCATGGAGGATCCGGGGGGTTGCACCAGCCACTTGCTCTTTGCCTTTTTTTTTGCCAAGTTGGTGGCTTAAACATTTCTCTATTTGCTACCTTATTACATTTGCCACACAGGCATGAATACTAACTATTCTATATTCGTCATGTTATTTTCTTACTCTCTTATGTAAAAGTAGTTTGTCTCAACCCGTTTGTGTTTGTTTAATGTTACTGCAGCTATAGATGGACAATACTTGTCCAACTAAGAATCTGGAAACTTATCAACATTGTTTGATGTCTGAGGGGTAGTATGTGGAATCCTAGTAGGTTACATCTCTGATCAGTTGGATGCCAGAGCTATAACAGCTGCTAGCCTCATGTACTGTGTTATCCCAGCTCTATACCTATATCGAAGCTACGAACACATCTCCATGACTATAAACATCATCCTCATGTTGATTGTAGGAGTGTTTGTGAATGGCCCTTATGCATTGATAACAATTGTAGTTTCAACTGACTTTGAAACACATAGCTCTTTGAAGGGTAATCAATTCACGAGCACTTGCAACTTTCACTGCTATTATTGATGGAACTGGATCAATTGGTGTTGTCGTTGGACCATTTCTAATAGGTTACATTTCAGCTAAGAGCTAGAATGTAGTTTTTGTAATATTGACTAGGCTAGTTGTAATCGAGGTGAATGGAAAGATTCTAAGATTATAGTTGTCTAGGCTAGTTGCCAAAGAGATGACTAGTTGTCGTAGCTTGCAGAGAATACCATCAAACAAGCATGTGTGGTTTTGGTTAAATACCAAACGAGTTTTGACTGAAAGAAAGTTCAAGACTGCTAAACACAGGTAATTTAGTTAATTACTGTAATAGAATTTATTTTCTTCACAAAGTTAACACGTGACAAGATGAACTTAATTTGAAAATTTCACTGTGAAGTAACAGACGCACAATATTTAGACTTGGCGAATAAATTATGCACAAAGTTTAAAGTCAAAATATTACAGTGTAAAAAGAAGGGAAAAGGGAAGAAAAATATTATTTGACTTGAAAATAATCACAAATAATACATCACAACTTAGGCAACACACTAATGACATAAGCAATTTCTAGTTTTCTACGTCACAACTGCAACTTGCAAGCATCACAATGAGCATCCATATCTTCGTCTTCATTATCACTGTCAAGAGGCCAGCGATTTCTGCGTATGCATTGATGTTGAATTTTGCAACGACGGGTCTTTGTCCCAACACTAAAAGATTTTTCACCCAAATATGTTTCAAGATTTTTACAAACTTCTTTCTACACTCCCTTGTTATGTTTTCTTAGTGGCTTTGTTTCTTTCATGCTGCCAATCAGCATTACTCCTTTTCTCTTAAAATCACCCCCCATAAAAACCATAATGATGCCCACCACATAGAATGCTCCAATGTGGCCTCCTTTTGTTGCTCTCTTCAAAAATTCATATCGTCTCTAAAAAAATCCATCCGATAATAAGCATATTTAAGAGTAAATTAGTATCACTCTCAATTTGAAAATTATAATTGAAATATAGATACTTCTCAATATAATATAGGTTTCGCAACAAGTAAATCAATAAAATATTGAATGAATTGATTAATTAACGAGGTGGAGACTTTTAACTGTGATGGTATACTTTTTTTCATTTCAAATTAAATATAGTTTAGTAGGCATGCTAAATACCTAATATAATTTTATAATATTTTTTATATAATACACAAAAATGTGCATGTCACATATTTTACATGTCTATAGTATTCCTTTAATTTCTGTGTTTACTTTTGCATTAACAATATAATAGCCTACTTTTATGAAAATTACATGTATATAGATAGTTATGTACTACTTCCCAAATTGAGCCGAATTCGTTCTCAAGTAAAAATTTTTAATGCCCCATAGTGTGCCTACTTAATATTCACGATTATCCTAATTAATTGTTGATCATATATATTGATCACCATTAGAGAACATTAGAAGAAGAAGAAAAAAGAATACAAATTCACCAATCATAAAAAATTGAAGATTAAAAACTTAGTATTAATTAGTTACATAAATTAATTCTTACCTACCTCTTTCGATATAAAGCTTCTGTATTCCCGCATTCTTTGCACAACTCCATGAAAGAAGTGAGTTTGTTTATCTTCTCTTGCTTTTGCTTTTGCCACGAGGTTCTATCGGAAAGTCTTCCAGCGTTGTATTCTGATATATGTATCGTTCATTTGCGACTTCATGAAAAACCTTGCAACTGAAATATCAATCGGTTAAAAAAAAATTTGCTCCTCATAAAAAGATTAATAAAATTATGAGATGTGTAGACATATGTACCTTAGCTTAGCATTAATTTAACTCTTAAAAGAAGTAGAAGCAACCCTTGCAACAATTTCAGTAACTAACTTATTAGGAAGTGATTGAATGGAAGAAGAAAAATTATCTTTAATGAGCTTGTTATTTCTTCTTCCTCTACAATCAATCACCATTTGAATTTGTTTCGATCAACAATGAAGAGAGTTACTGCAAATAGCCTATGCAATTGAGTTAGGTCTATTTATTTATTTATTTATACTTGAGTTTCTGTTTCTTTAGAATTTCCTACTTTGAATGGGATTTGGATTATAAACCGAAAAAGAAATTGTTTAAAATCTTTTTTCTTATATCGGGTGAAAGTAGGAAAAGTGTGTTGCAATCCTTTTCCTCGGTGTACTTGGATTATTGATTTCTTGCTACTTACTATAATATTTTACAAGGTTTATTTTTAGAGACATGTCATAAAATTATTTAATTAAGTAATTATACCGAGATGTCGAGGTAGCAGAGTAAAACAATGGACTGGGCTTACATGGGTTCTTTTATGTAAAATCCACATTCAATATTATGCCACTTGGGAGTTATACAGTGAGGTTGGGATTAAGCCTTGATCTCTAGATAATATTACTAACCACAAATCATAGTTAAATGGAGGAGGTAACATATGGAATAAATAATCTTCTTCATAATTCATATCTTATAAAAAGAATGTACGTACAAACACTTTTTAAAAATTAAAGTTGATCTTTAGAGAGAAGTGTAAATAATTAACTTTTTTATTGAGATAATTACCTATTTAATATAAAACAATAAGATTTTAGTGTAACGTACCTCAACTATACGTACAATAGAAGATATGATCAAGACTATCGAAACCTAGGTGAAATCTCCGGTATTTATAATAATGCAAAACTAATTTTTAATATAAACTAGAAAACCTAGGTTTATATTAGACATGAACTAAATAAATATCAAATTCTAAATAAATTTGATTTCCAACAACTTTAATTTAAATGAGAAAAGGCACAAGTACCTCCCTAAACTATACCCGAAGTTGCTATGACACACCTAAACTTTACAACGGTCCTATTACCCCCTAACCTCATTTTTCTGTATTTTTGTGCTCCTTTTGTGCTGACATGGCTGCCAAGTCAGCACAAAAGGAGCACAAAAATATTTTGTTACTTGGCAGCCACATCAGCAAAAAGGAGCATAAAAATACATAAAAAGTGAGTTTAGAGGGGTAATAGGACCCCTGTAAAGTTTAAGTGTGTCATAGCAACTTCGAGTATAGTTTAGAGAGGTACTTATACATTATCTCAATTTAAATTATTCTTCCAACATGTTATACCAGATATTACTTTAAGATTGCCATTAGTTTCTGAGTGCAACCTATATTTTGTTTAAAATCTAATAACCATAATTATGTGGAAACAAAGTATGCATTATCATGGAGGGATGTCGTGAAATTATGAATGAAACTCTTTCACCTTTAATTAGAGGTAAATAGAAAAATTTCTGATAGGGAGTGCTTCCCCTATTAAAGGAGTGCATATCGAATACCGATAGTTATATATAATTTTATTTTTTAAAAACAAAAGGAGAAATGAAGCATGCATTTATAAAAGATTAAAATTAGGTAAACTTCCTTCAAATCTTCCCATTCATCAACATCCTTAAATGTAAATGTTTCGGAATTAGCTAATTTCAATAGAGAAAATGCGCCAATATCCCCTTAAAGTTGGTCGACATTTAGAAGTAAACACCTAAAATTTGTGAGGGTCCTATTACCCCACTAAACTAATTCTAATCATAATAAATAGACACTTTTAACACCAATTATGTTCTCAGTCTCTGCGTGTGTATCTCACCCTCAATTCAAATAATATAATATTATTTTTTCTTATCCATTTAATAAAGAATCGGGTAATACCCTGACCCATTCATATTTGAACCCATTTCATTCTCCCCTCTCTTTACTTTCTCCGGCGAATTTTACTGCTAAGGAAATTCTCCTCCCCGCTCTTTGTTCTTTCTCCGATTCCACATGTAAATACACCCTTTTTAGAGAAATCAACACTGATAGTATTAGTTCTGCTTTTTCTTAGGGATTTTGTCGATCAAGATTTTATTTTTCTGCTAAAACTCACGTACCCATATCAAGTAAAAACAAAAGGGTGTCATGTATTTCTGTCCATTGTTTTAATTTTGTGCTAAAACAAAAGTGGGTTTAGTTAAACAAATAAATTTTCAATCGATTTAGAATTTTTGTGGAGGCAGTGAAGGTGGTGCAACAGGGTCGATTGTGATGAAGTCGAAGTGGATGATGGGTTTGATTTTATCAGATCCATTGGTATCGTCCCCGACGAATTCGGCATCATTATAAAATCAGAAAAAGAAAATCAAATTTATTTCACAAGCTAAAGAAATCAATTTCAACCACTATAAGTACACTATTAATATTACTTTGAACTTGTACCTTGTAGAGAAAATGTGATTCTTTCTTTCTTCTTGTTTGGAGAAGACGAGTTGTTTTTCGTTCTATTATGAAAAAAATTACACCTAAATCGCTCCTATCAATGGAGGTTTTGGGGTTGTAGAGAAAAGAAGAAAACTTTTAAATTGTTAATGCCACATGGCAATTTTTTACTGATTTAGGAGGAAATTTTAACTCATTCACGCGCCCTTCATTAATGGCACTACACTTGCTCTGAAAATGGGTCAAAGTGGTTATTTATTGTGGTTGAAATTAGTTTAGTGGGTAATAGGACCCTCACAAACTTTAGGTGTCTACTTCCAAATGTCGACCAACTTTAAGGCATCTTGATCATTTTCTCATTTCAATATAATGATTTGAGAAAGTGAGACTCATGAAATAAATCAAACTAGAGATCTCTCAATGATTCATGTCTTTTGAATCACTATCTCCACATAAAATTTCTTTTCTTTTTTTTTGTGGTACCTATTCAGATCTAAGAAGGCCAAAATAATTATAGATATAGATGCTTCTCATTGCTCAAAGTAAAACAATAATTCAGAAAATAAAAAGAGAGATTAATTTGGCTAGCTCTGCCTACCATAACCAGTCCATGATCCCATTTTAGTCATGAAAGGAACTCCTTGTTGCAAAAGTTTGCCAAATAATTTATTTCAACTCACTTTGTGAAAAAATAAAAGAAGGGAAATAGGAGAAAACAATGGAGCAAGTACCAATATTATTAATGCAAAACTGATTGTATTTCATCTTTTTGTTCCCAGCAGCTAGCAATATTTGTGGACAAAAGCACTAGACTTGATGATGATCGATCAAGTGAAAAAAAACGAAATAAAAATATTCCACTGAGATGTTACAATATTTTGGGAAGACCTTCATTATTGCCGATCCTTAGGGAACTTCATTAATAATTTAACACACACAAAAAGGCACAACATGCACATACACAATTTACATAATATAAAATGGCATAATACATAAACGTGTCATTTAATGTCATTTAACTTGGCCTCAACTGATATTTTTGTCGTCTTTCATCTTTGAGTCTGTACATGTAGACACTTAAACTTGTATAAAATTGAACAAGTAGACACACGTGTTCTACATGACATAATATGCATCCTGCATGTCATTATACGAATCAGTTTAAGCGTATATATCACGTAAATTAAATTGTTATGTAGGAGGCGTATGTCTACTTGTTCAACTTTATACAAGTTTAAGTGTCTACTTGTGCACATCCAAAGTTGGAGGACACAGGTGTCAGCTGAAGTCAAATTAAAGGCAGAAGCGGATCCAGCATTTTAAACTTATGGGTTCCCAATAAAATTAATTAATATTGCCAGATAAGTTAAAAAGAGTCATCCAAGGGGACTCGAACCTAGGTTTCATGCGAACAACGCCTCTGTATACAATAAATTTTTATTAAATATAAGTCCGTAAGAAATTCAGTTTATAAATATATTAGTCGAAACAAAGATTATAGATTAATATAATTGGATTAATTATTTAAATCTAATAAATACGGATTTAATTAAAATTCCAATTTTGTTGGGCTAGTCCAATGATTTAGGCTACAAATGATGAGCCCACTTTGTCAAGCCCAAGATGTCATCTTATTCTAGAAGCCCAATTTGGTGTCACGTGTCAAATGACATGGCATGCCAAGTCAAGTAAAGGAGACAATAGGGTCATGCCACATGTCAAAATGATGTAGCATACCAAGTCAAATTAAAAACTAATGGAAACACGCCACGTGTATAAGTGACATGTTCCGACCAATCAAATATGGACACATCACTTCAATCTGATTGGCCAGAAAGAGTTTGCACTTACCATAATTCTTCCCTCCTACAACTATAAATAGGGGTCCTCCATAGTTCAGAAAAGACACCAGAATTCTAAAAAGAAGCTAGAGAGAGCTCGTGGATCAAACACTGCAAATTTCTCTACAAGCTACAAGTTCAAGCATTCAATATTCAAGTTCAAGTTCAACTACAACTCAAGATCAAGACCACCAGATTCAAGATCAAGCTCAAAAGCCCTTGAATTCAAGTATAAGTCAAGATCAAAACTCATCAAATTCACAAGTCAAGATTAATTCCACCAAATTCAAGATCAAGCTCAACGGCCCTTGAATTTACATACTTGGAAAGATGAATCAGAAGATTAATTGAGATTATAATACTCATATATTCAAATCAAATACTACGATTGTCACGATATTTTTGGTCCTGATTATTATTTTTTGCGACTCAAATTTTATTGTCTACAAATTCTGACACGCCCAGTGGGACAATCTCTACCTCTCATCTCAACCAATCATCAAAGTTTAAGGACATCGAAATGGCTTCCAAGAAGATCAACTCCAAATCAACTTCCTCCAAGGCTGCTGACTCCAAGTTCTCTGCTAAAGTGGAAAGCATCCTCAATGTTACCTTTGAAAGCTTCGGGCCTGTTACGAGGAGCAAAGCGAGAATGTTAGGACAACAAACAATCCAAGTACCATCTGCAGCAACTCCAGTCCTCGGATCTTCATATTTAAAAGAAGGAAGATCATCCGTCAATGCATCAAAAGGGGGAAGCAATCTTGCTGAAAGAATTAAGAAGACGATGGCTCAACTTGATCTCTCTCGGTCCAAGAACTCTGCCACGATGAAAGATGATGAGTCAAGTGATGGTTCCTCCCGGCTCACATCACGTGATATGAGCACATTGAGAATTAACTTACGCGATAATCCATGCTACTCTCCAACGTCACAAACAATCATGCAAGCGATGGTGACTGATGCTTCATCTATGGAAAAGCAACTTGCAAATCTGATGAAGATGATTGAAGGATTGACCAAGCATATCAATAATTAGGTGTCTCGAATTGATAAGTTGATGGACAAGATAGATGGATTGATAGACGCAGAATCTGGCCATGCACCTGGGAAGGCTCCTGAAGTTCAAAAGATTGAAACTCTTGGAAAACAAGCACCACCAACAAAAGAACTTCTAGTTTCTTCTTAAGGGATAATCCCACTTGACCGGCTGAAGGAGTTCATTGAAGGGACCATCAAGGACAAGTACGAAGTTTCTACCAAGTCTTACCTTATGTATGCCAAGCCATACACTTCAAGAATTGGCAGCTTCAATATGCCTCCCGGTTATCAGCCTCCCAAATTTCAATAATTTGAGGGCAAAGGGAACCCAAAGAAACATGTTGCACACTTCGTTGAGACATGTAACAATGCTAGAACCTACGGAGACTATCTTGTCAAGCAGTTCATCCGCTACTTAAAAGGAAATGCCTTTGATTGGTATACGGATCTCGAGCCTAACTCTATTGATAGTTGAGAGCAACTGGAGCATGAGTTTTTCAATCGCTTCTATAGTACAAGGCGTACAGTGAGCATGGTAGAACTCACAAATACTCGCCAAAGAGAGAATGAACCAGTCATTGATTTCATCAATCGGTGAAGGAATGCAAGCCTGAACTACAAATATAGACTCAGTGAAGCTTTTGAAATAGAAATCTGCATCCAAGGAGTGCACTGGGAGCTTCTCTACGTCTTGAAAGGAATCAAGCCAATGACTTTTGAAGAGATAGCTACATGTGCTCATGATATGGATACGAATATGTCGTCCACCAAAAATGATGTGGTGCATGTTAATGATCCTCGCAAAGGAAAGGGAAAACAAGAACCTCAGAGATAGAGCAAGTTTGTCCCAAAAAATGACAATAAAGAATTCATGAATGTCAACATGTCTCCTGTGAAGTTCACCACAAAGGTGAGCAAGAAGCAAAGCATTAAGACAACTTCTTCTCAAGGACGTCCAAATCAAAAATTGACTTTGAAGGAGATGCAGGAAAGGGAATACCCATTTCTCGATTCTGATGTTCCTAAAATATTTGATGAACATCTCGAACTAAAGCTCATTGATCTACCAGAGATAAAGCAGTCTGATGAAGCTGGAAGAACTGATGACCCAAATTATTACAAGTATCATAGGCTTGTGGGTCACCCTCTCGAGAAATATTTATTCTTTAAGGACAAAATCATGCAATTTGCCAATGAGAAGAAGATTGTGCTTAATGATGAGAAGGCCAGTTCTCATAAAATCTCTATCACTTTTGGCTCGCTCGATCCAATTCAAATATGCAACTTTGAAGAGCATAAAGAAGAACCATTGGATCATGATGAGCCTCAAATAGATAAAGACGATGGTGAAGGTTGGATTCTGGTAATTAAGCGAAGACGCAACAAGGCAAGTTCACGAAAAGTGTCATCTACGCAACCAACTAGAAGGAGGATGGTGAGGAAACCAAGGAAGCAGAAATTAGTTGAGCGTCCGAAGAAGGCAAAAGTAGAGGTGCATCACCACCAGAAACCACGACGTCCTGTGACTTTGGAGGAATTCTTACCAAGTTGGTTCTGTATGAAAACTGCTCTAGACAACATCGAGGTTTTATGTTTCAATACTGACAAAGAAGAAGTAAGAAGTGAAAGTCTATCGATGGTGCCTCCTAAATCTTCTGAAAAGCCTACTAAATCCTTTTTTCAAGAAGTACATGCATGTGACACAAAAATCATATTTACAAATAATGATCTTTTGATTGATGAGACACTGCATAATTGTCCATTGTATATGATAGGTAATTTTCTAGAGAAGAGGGTAAACAGAATCTTAATAGATGAGGGATCTGGAGTCAATTCTGCCTATTTGCACAATGAAGGAGCTTGGCATTACAACTGAAGAACTTGTTGAAAGTCGTTTGATAATCCAAGGATTCAATCAAGGCAGCCAAAGGACCATAGGTTCTATCAAGTTAGATATCCATATGGAAGATTTGCAATCAAGTGCGTGGATGCATGTGATCGATGCAAAGACTTCATACAACATATTGCTTAGAAAGCCTTGGGTTCATAAGAACAAGATCATTGCATTCTCTTACTATCAATATTTGAAGTATCTTGAAGGTGGAATTGAAAGGAAAATAATTGCTAATGGCAAGCCATTCACTGAAACCGAGTCACACTTTGCCAATACAAAGTTCTACCTGAAGAGTCACGTTGTGAAGGACGCGAAGATTGATGATGTTAAGATAACCAAGTGAGATGAGATTGCAATCAAAAGATCCGATGTGGCTGTTGGAAAGGTCAAAGTTGATCATAACGAGTCACACTCTATTCTGAATAAAGGGAAGATCATATCCTTGAAAAAGAAGACAACTCTTGTACTCCGCTATGTTCCGAAGGTGAAAAAAGAGGAAGGTCAACTATTTGACATCCAAGAAAATGTACTAGGGGGCTAACTCTTCCTATCAAATGGATCAATGCAATAAATTTATCCTCAAAGATACATGGAGAGTTTGTGGCTCAGAATCCACCTCAAAATATGACACTTCCTATGAAGTGTACGAGTGACGATTTCGATCCAAATACTTACATGTTATTTGCAAAGGCTGGATATAATGCCAATGAATCATCGAGGTTAGGCAAACTCCTATCATAATCTACTATCAGTCAATCACGTGAAGGTCTAGGTTACCAGCAACCACCGCCAGTCTGCATCTTCATAAGAAGGGCATGTAGCAACTATATCACTGTGGAAGATGAGTCTGCCACTTTCAACAAAAGACCTTCTGTCTTTGATAGACTCAAAAAATCAACTGCAAGAACTTCTGTGTTTGAAAGGTTAGGTCTATTGAAGAAGAATAACAAGCATTGGAGAGATTATCAATGCTTGTTTCACCTAATTTCCAAAGAGATTTTCAAAGTTTGATTCCTTCTAGAATGAGGCAACATACGAAACTTATGGTTTCATGTGAAGAGACACTAAAAGCAAGGATTCACACTATGGTTCATACCAAGGAATGTGAAGAAGATGAAGAAAGTGTAGGCTCTTCATATCATATTACTGCCTAGAGTAAGCAAGATACCTTATCTCAAATGGAGGTTGACGAGGATATTGCCTGGTGTTATCACATATCTATAAATGATCGTGATCCTAAAGAGGATGAAGATGCTGGAGATTCTCCACCAGAACTTTAAGAAGGAGTAAAGACCACAACAGATCCCTTGAAGGAAGTTAATCTTGGCACCAAAGAAGAACCAAGGCCAACCTACCTAAGCATTTTTCTCGAAGCTGATGAAGAAACCACTTACATAGATATACTTAAGGAATATAGGTATGTATTTGCTTAGAGTTATAAAGAGATGCCTGGCTTAGATCCCAAAGTGGCAGTCCATCAGTTGGCAGTCAAGAATGGTGCTCAGGCCTAAAGACGTTTCAGACCTGACTTGGTTCTATTGATCGAGAATGAAGTTAACAAACTCATTAAAGCTGGCTTTATTTGAAAAGTAAATAGCCTACATGGATTTCAAGTATTGGCCCCATGCGGAAGAAGAATGGCTAAATTCGAGTTTGTATTGACTTCAGAGATCTCAACCACACATTTCCTAAGGATGAATTTCCACTCCCTATTCCAGAGCTGATGATTGATGCTATCACAGGATATGAAGCGATGCATTTCATGGATGGTTCCTCCAGTTATAACTAAATTTGTATGGCACCAAAGGATGAAGAGCTCACCGCGTTCCGTACACCTAAAGGTATTTATTGCTACAAAGTGATGCCTTTTGGTTTGAAGAATGTTGGTGCCACATATCAAAGGGCTATACAAAATATCTTTGATGACTTGCTCCATAAAAATGTTGAATGTTATGTTGATAATTTGGTGGTGAAGTCAAGAAAGAGAAGTGACTACTTGAAAGACTTGAGAATGATGTTTGAGTTAATGCAAAGATATCAACTAAGGATGAATCCGTTGAAATATGCTTTTGGAGTTACTTCTGGAAAGTTCCTTGGATTTATCGTGCGACATCGAGGAATTAAGATTGATCAGGCTAAAGTGGATGCAATTTTGAAGATGTCTGAGCCTTGAAATATTCATGAGTTAAAAAGTCTTCAAGGTAAGCTAGCATACCTGAGGAGGTTCATCTCAAATCTAGCTGGAAGATGTCAACCGCTCATCCATCTCATGAAGAAGGGTTCTCCTTTCAAGTGGGACCAAGCTTGTAGTAACGCCTTTGAAAGTATCAAGTCATATTTGATGAAGCCTCCAGTCCTTGCAGCTCCTATACCTGGAAAACCATTGATATTTTATATTACGGCTCAAGAAAAGTCAGTTGGAGCACTATTGGCTCAAGAAAATAGTGAAGGCAAAGAGAACTCTCTTTATTACCTGAGCAGAATGATGACACCAAATGAGTTGAAGTATTCGCCAATTGAAAAGTTGTGTTTGGCATTAGTATTCTCAATCCAAAAGATGAAGCACTACTTTCAAGCTCATGTTGTTCATCTTGTATCCAGAGAAAATCCCATCAAGTTTATTATGTCAAAACCAGTCCTTAGTGACTGACTTGTAAGGTGGTACCTTCAGTTTCAACAGTTTGAGATCGTGTACATCCTTCAAAAAGCTATAAAGGTACAAGCATTAGCAAACTTTTTGGCAGATCACCGGATACCTGATGATTGAGAGTTAACCGATGAACTTCCAATGGTTATTAAAGTTCAACCTCTATGAAAGATGTACTTTGATGGTGCGGCACATCGAGGTGGAGCTGGTGTTGGCGTGGTGTTTGTTACTCCACAAGAAGAGGTTCTCCTATACTCTTTTACTTTGACACAATGTTGCTCCAATAACATAGATGAATATCAAGCGTTAATACTTGGACTTGAAATGGTTGTCGACATGAAGCAACTACAATTGCAAGTCTTTGGTGACTCTCAGTTGGTGATCAATCAACTTTTGGGGAGTTATAAGGTCAAGAAACCTGAGCTACGCCCATATCATAGTTATGCTCAGAAATTGATAGGATGGCTCAGAGATGTGAGCCTCCAACATATACCAAGGAAGGAGAATCGAAAGGTCGACGCCTTGGCTTCTCTAGCTTCAACTCTAACTCTTCCAGATCAGATACAAGTTACTATTTACCAAAAATAGGTAGTACCGCCGCCAAATGAGGATGAAAATGTAGAAAATAAGCTGGAGCATCTCGTCGCTGTTTATGAAGCCGTGAAGGAAGATTGGCGATAACCTGTTATTGACAACTTGTGTTATGGGATACTTCCAGAAGATCCAAGGAGAAAGACTGACATCCATCTTCTTGCACCTCGCTTTCTTTACTACAAGGACACATTATATAGAAGATCATTTGAGGGAGTACTTTTGCGATGTTTGGAGGCAGAAGAAGCGGTTCAAGCTTTGCAAGAAGCACATTAGGGAGTATATGGATCACATCAATCTGGACCAAAGCTACACTTCCACATAAAGAGGATGGGATATTACTAGCCGACTATGGTGAAAGATTGCTTGGATTACGCTCGAAAATGCAAGACTTGCCAGTTTCATGCAAATTCTATACATCAGCCTCCTAAAGTATTGCACCCGACTATTACATCTTAGCCATTTGACGCCTGGGGACTAGATGCCGTTGGACCACTACCAAAGTCTTTCGGTGGACACTTGTACATCTTGGCTGCAACAGACTACTTTTCAAAATGGGCAGAAGTTGTCGCTCTCAAAGAAGTGAAGAATGAGAATGTTGCAAACTTCACTAAAGTGAATATTATCTACCGTTTTGGCATTCCTTGCTACATAATAACGGATAATGGCAAGCCATTTGATAACAAGTTGATGAACAAGATTTGTGAACTCTTCGAGTTCAAGCAGCGTAAAACTTCTATGTATCATGCTGCCGCCAATGGTCTAGCTGAACTTTTAATAAGACTCTGTGCAACTTGTTGAAGAAGGTTGTCTCCAAGTCTAAAAGAGATTAGCATGAGCGAATGGAAGAAGCTTTGTGGGCATATAGAATGACTTACCGCACACCGACACAAGCAACCCCATATTCACTTGCTTTTGGAGTTGAAGCAGTCCTACCACTTGAGCGTCAAATACCTTCTTTAAGACTTGCTATTCAAGAAGGCTTACTGAAGAAGAAAATGTTTGATTGCGTCTTGTCGAGTTAAAGGCACTTGATGAGAAGAGGCTGGAAGCTCAACAAAATCTTGAAAGTTATCAAGCCCGTCTATCTCGTGCTTTCAACAAAAAAGTTCGCTTGAGATTCTTTCAGGTTGTAGATCAAGTACTTGCAGTAAAGAGGCCCATTATCACTTCGCACAAGTTTGGGGGCAAATTCACCTCAAAGTGGGATAGACCATACGTTATACAAGAAGCGTATTCAAATGGTGCTTACAAGCTTGTTGATGCAGATGGCGTAAGGGTTAGCCCTATCAATGAAAAATTCTTGAAGAAGTACTATCCTCGAAGGAAGATGACGCTACTTAAGGCACGAGCATAAACTGCATGTAACTCCTGGCCCGCAAGAGTATAACCGTGTACGGCCCTCCAAAAAGAAAAAAATTATCCGCTAGGTTGAAAACCTCGCAAGAGGCGTACTAGGAAAAAGTTAGGGCACAAAAAGTCCGCTAGGTTGAAAACCTCGCAAGAGGCGGCCTAGACAAAAGTTAGGACCCCGAAAAAAATCACTCTCTCAGAACTACGTTATGACTGATCCTTTTTACCGAGGTACGTAGGCGCTTAGAATTTCATTCTGGGTTCAGTCACACGAGTGTCAAAAAATACATATTCCTACTTGATCTGTCACATGAAAGTCAGGCATACAAGTACTCTTTCATTGAATTTTGGAGTTTCGCCAAATGTTAATAGCTCGATGGGGGCAAACCTCTATGGAAAATGAACTTCTTCACTAGGATTTGAGGTCCTCAAATTCACCAAGCCTGCAGATTGAAGTTCAAATCTGCCCAGTCTGTAAGGTGAAGTCCTCAAAATCCTCTAAGTTTGTGAGTTGAAGTCTTCAAAGCTCTAAGTTTGTAGCGTGAGGTTCCAAATCCTCCGAGTCTGCAGGTTGAAGTCTTCAAAATTAATTGACTTTGCGGGATAAAGCTCAAATCTTCTAAGTCTGCAAGTTAAAGTCCTCAAATTCAATAACTTTGAAATATAAAGCATCGAAGTCACTAAGTTTGTAAGTTGAAGCATTCAAAACCTTCCAAGTCTGCAAGTTGAAGTCTTAAAACCACCATAGTTGCAAGTTGAAGTCATCAAATTCGTCGAGTCTGCAGGTTTAATTCAAAATCTACTAATTTTGCGAGGTAAAGTTCTCAAATCTTCAAGGTCCGCGAGATAGAGATTCCAAATTTCCCAAGTTAGCAGGTTGAAGTCAAAATCCTCCAAGCTTGTGAGTTGAAGTCTTCAAAGTTGTCAAGTCCGCAAGTTGAAGTCCTCAAAGTTCAGCAACTCCGTAAGTTGAATTCTCAAATCTACCATATCTCTAAGTTGAAGTCACCACCAAGTCTGCAAGTTGAAAGTCCTCAAATCCTCATAAGTCTTTAAGTTGAAGTTTCAGATCCACCATCTCTGCAAGTTGAATTCTTTAAAGTCATTGAGTCTACAAGTTAAAGTCTTCAAAAGTTTGAATCAACCAAGTCTCTGAGCCTTGTCATTCTAAATTTTCATACCTTAAGGTGGACAAAATTTGTCCCTTTGCACCTTAAGCTGGCCTTTTCGCGAATTTATCCTTAAAAGGATCGTTCAATTCCCATGCCTTAAGGTGGACAAATTTGTCCCTTTGCACCTTAAGCTAGCCTTTTCACGAATATGTCATTAAAAGGAGCCGAACTTGAAGCTGGACTTGTCAGTCTCAAGGTGTCGGAGGTGATGTTAAACTCTCAGACTTTAAGCTGATTGTTGCATACATGCGTCATTAAAAAGAGCCAAACTTGGAGCCAAACTTGTCAGTCTCAAGGTGTCGGAGGCTATGTTAAACTCGCGCACCATAAGTTGATTACTGCATAAGTACCAAACTTGAAGCCAAACTTGTCAGTCTCAAGGTGTCGAAGACGACGTTAAACTCTCGCACCTTAAGTTGATCATTGCATATGTACGTCATTAAAAAAGAGCCGAGTTTGAAGCCAAACTTATCAGTCTTAAGATGTCGGAGTCGATGTTAAACTCTCGCACCTTGAGCTGACCCTTGATGAATGTTATTTGTTTCAAGCCTATGAAAAGAGAGGAAAGAAAAGAAAAAAAAAATAAAAAGAAGAAAGGTAAAAGAAATTACCTCACGGCCTAACGCTAGCAACTTGCAAAAATTCCCAAAATATTGACGTATCTCCGCGAATTAGTGAAGTTATTAATGCCTAGAAAATAAGGGGCATGTCTCTATTTATAGAGACCCAAAATAGTTATTGAAAGGTTCCTACGCGATGTGGGATGCAACTCTCCAAGGCAAACAAGGAGAGGAAAAGCGAAGAAAAAAAAAGTTTTCATAAAAGGAAACGTCGAAATCGCCTAAGTCACCTGCAATTATGGAACATATGTACACAATAATGAATGCAAATGAAGAAAAAGTCAACCCCTTCCTAGTGGGTTCACCAATTGCACGTGGATTTTTTTTTCTTTTAAAAAAAGAGAAATAAAAAGAAAAACTCTCACAACACATCAAAAATATTTAATTTAGATCCAAATTATTCTTGTTTGATGTGGCGTGCATTTGTTCAGCATGATTTCTGTGCACAAATATTATTATCTAAGTTAATACTTCAAGCCTAGTCTTCGAGATTAAATATCTCGACAAGTCTTGAACCAGGGAGTAATTTGTATATAATGAAATTTTATTAAATATAAGTCCATAAGAAATTCGAATTATAAATATATTAGTCCAAATAAATATTATAAATTAATATAATTGAATACATTATTTAAATCCAATAAATATGATTTTAATTAAAAGTCTAATTTTGTTGGGCTAGTCCAATATGATTTGGGCTACAAATGATGAGTCCATTTTGCGAAGCCCAAGATGTCATCTTATTCTAGAAGACCAATTTGGTGTCACGTGTCAAATGATGTGGCATGCCAAGTCAAGTAAAGGAGCCAATAGAGTCATGCCACATGTCAAAATGATACAGCATGCCAAGCCAAACTAAAGACCAATGGAAACACGCCACATGTACAAGTGACATGTTCCGACCAATCAAATATGGCCACATCACTTCAATTTGATTGGCTAGAAAGAGTTTGCACTTACCATAATTCCTCTCTCTCCTACAACTATAAATAGGGGTCCTCCATAATTCAGAAAAGACACCAGAATTCTAACAAGAAGCCAGAGAGAGATCGTTGATCAAACACCACAAATTTCTCTACAAGCTACAAGTTCAAGCATTCAACATTCAAGTTCAACTACAACTCAAGATTAGGACCAGCAGATTCAAGATCAAGCTCAAAAGTCCTTAAATTCAAGTACAAGTCAAGATTGTTTTGTCCCTTTTCGAATTTTTATAAAGAAGAATGGTTTTTGACACTTAGAAATTATTCCAAAACTTAAAGAAAATTTCAAAATAATTCTAAACAAAATAGAGTCGCCACTTAAATTTTTATAAGAAATTAAGAAAACTTTAAGGAATTTCAAAGCCTTAAAAAATAGAAATAAATATTTAAAATTAGAGAAAATGGGTAAGGTTTCAAGTAACGTCTTAAGAAGGGTTTTAAGGCACTTAAGAACGTCCATTTTAAAAACGGTTGACCAAAGAACGATTTTTGACTAACTTTAAAATGACTAATTTTGAAAGAGTTTGAAATAGTAAAATTAATGATTTAAACAAAATGCTATTAATCTATCCACAAAAATAAATTATTTCAATTAAAGAAAATTTCTTCTTTATGAAAATATTCAAATTCGGGAAATTTTAAAGCAAACTAAAATTTCAAGCAAAAAAGTTGTTCAAAAAAGAACTTATTTCTAGCATTTGAAAGAAGACTTATTTAAAAGGCATTTTTTTGGAAATTTGAAGAAATCCTATGTGATTACAAATAATTCAAATTTTGCAAGTAAATAATAATATTTTTAACTAAATAAGGAAAAGGTTGAGAAGCTAATTCGACTAATTTGACCGGTTACAAGTTTTGAAAGCAAACATCTTTCTATGCCAAAGAGAATCCATTTTAGGCAAATTAAAATAAAATCTAGATTTCTCATTTTAACCCAACTAAATTAAGTGACAAGTTTTTTAATAGAACAAATTACAAGAAAATAAAACAAAGATAAAGCTAGAAACGACAACACTTTAGGGGATTTATTTAAATTAATTAAAGAGTTAGTAAAATTAATACAAAATAATTGAAATCAATTACATAGGAAACAAAGGAAAGTTTAAAATTTGGGCCCCTGTTTTGGCCCATTCAAATCTGTCCAAGACTTTTGGACTGGGCCTTTGTGGACTTTTAAGTCCATTTCTTGAACTATATATTAGCTGTGTATACTATTGTATACCGGCTGTATACTTCGTATCTATTCTTCCCAAGACCTGTATATTAGCTTCCCTTTCCATCTTTTCTCTTCTTGAACCTGTATATCTGCTCCTTGTTGTGTATATCACTGTATATCAGTGTATACCCGCAAGTTTCTTTATGTATCAGTCCATGCTTTGGACTTGACTTGACTCAAGATTTGGACTTAGCCCATCAGAAATACAGGCATGGGAGTCCATTGGACTCGACGAAGTGTCACATGCATCAAACAAAGAGAGAAGAAAAGGATTAATATCTATTCAGAAAAAGTAACGAACACAACAGATATTAAAATATAAGCTCAAACCCAAGACCAATTTCAGCAAAGGATCAGCAAAACAGATCATTCATACAAGCAGATTACTTCATTCGATACCCCATAAAATTTTACAAGAAATAAGCTAGCATTTATAATGATGGCTTAGACGCCTAACCACTCTAATGGGAACTTCAGCGACTTCTCATGAAGCATGTATAAAAAAAATGAGATGTAAAGAGGGAAATTATCCAAGTGAAATTAAAACTAGACCGATAAGCATGTTGTCAAATTTGGTCCCAAAAGAACATGAAAGTGACATGTACATACATTACTTCTTTATCAAACAGAAGCATATTACTAATAAATCAAACATTTTCTATTGATTTCCTTCTTAGAACATAAATAGTATGAAAAAGTCAGAAAAGTAAATTCACTCTTCTTTCTAACAGATTCTAACGTAGCATTTAGAAAGCTAAGTTGGACCCTACCGAAGTACTATCATGAACAACACAGCAATTCACTAAGTGAGACAGCAATAAGAAAGCAAACATGAATAAAGACTAAAGCGGTTTCAAAAAAAAGAGCAAACAGGAGGGAAAGGTTTTAAACTTTGAGCTTCCAGCAATTGGTCTTGTTCCTTTTAAGCTTATTGTAGGAGATTTCAAGAAAACAAATTCATGCTTCTATGGAAGAGAACATCTTAGATCAAGCAAAAACCTTTAAACAGATTTAAGAAGCCATGAACCATAACATAAGGATTTACTACTGCTTCTTTAACAGATTTCAAATAGAATTCAAAAGATAAGTAGAACCTTATTGGAATACTAGTTTGGACAAAACGACCACCTATAAACAAAATAAATCACACTTAGGCAATCAAAAAATTGTGCTTGTTTCTTCAGCAGAGGACCTTTGGAGGTAGAGATGAGCTATTGAAGATATTTCTCATCACCTCTTTGGTCCTTGCTTTTCTTCAGTCAGCCTTCTTATGGTTTCATGAACTAAGAAGGTGTCTTGAAGAGAAAACTCTTAGCAGATACATACCAGGACATCATGTTTATACACAAAAATGATAATAACAAGAGGCACTAGCAAGAGGTCAAAGAAGACAAGGATTAATCTTAAAACTAACACCCAAACGTATTCATCAAGCAATGGGCACATGAGCTGGTTAACAAACAAAAGGGAAAGGGAAGAACTTTAGGGATGTCAAATGGATTATACAACTATCATTTTAGCTCCCAAAATCATGCTTAACACGTTAGTAGGGACTCATATCATATCATACACATCATAAATATTGGCTACTCAAGTGATTAGAGGGGATTAGGGGAGTTTCGGGTCTTTAGGAGCTTTGGGATGAGCCAAACCAATAGGTTCAAAGCTCATCCCAAGCTCAACTATTCCCAAAAGCTCAACCCGTCACCTCTCTCAATCACACAACCCAAAAACAGCCTTCAACCAAATGAAACAACAACTTTTAACATCACAGAATCACGATAGCTAATCACTGATGAATAGGTTCGATTATTATCTCAAAAAAAAAACAATACCTAACACACTCAAATCTCTTACAGTAAGCTAATCCGAATGAGAACTAAAACAATAAAATAAAATGAGAGTGTGAGATGTCTACCTTTCTATGGGCAGCAACTGGGACAAGACGAGTTGGGTTTTTCTGACGACCTTCCGACAAACAAAAGATTTGAAACTTCTTGGTCTTCGATTAGCAAAAGAAAGCAGATCAAAAACCTCTAAGGAATCTTAGAAGAAACGTGTGATTTTGCTTAGAACCTTCTTTGATTTTTTGGATTTCCCCAAGTGCTAGAGAAAAGGACTCTCCAAAGCCTTGCTATCCAAAAAATACCCTTAATCAATGAGCAAAGGGGGGTTTATATATGGGAATTTCAGGGGTTTCCAACGGGTGGAAATGGAGGGAAAATATTTGGGAATTTCTGATAGGGTTTGAGAATTTTTGAAATCCGAACACCTGATGATGCCACGTTTGTACCCTGTTGGTACAAAATCAATCATGCACCAATGATTTTGAGGATCATCTATCGTGATTTAAGGTGACACGAACGTTGAGACGCCACCTGTCCTCTTCTGGGTTCTTTTAGAAGGTGAACAGCTCGCCCTTTTAGTACAACAAATGAAGGTGAGGGGGAAACAGACGGAGGGTTGATGATTTGAGGAAATTTGGCGTCGTTTGGAGGTGATTTGCAGGTCGTTTGGCTGGGTTTTGACGGAAGGAGCTTCTGGGTTTGTCCTTGTTGTTGTCGTCTGTTGACGAAGAGAGAGAGGGAGTATAAGGATTTGTTTGGTGTGTTGTGTCTGAGTGGAGAGAAAAGAGAAAGGGTGTGTTGGGTTGGGCCTGGACCGGAGCGGGTCAAACAGGTGTGTTGAGGAGTTGGGCTGGGGCGGATTAAAGGGTGCTGGTGTGAGCCCAAATGTTGGTTGATGACAAGGGGTTATAAGGTTGATTTAACAAATGTGGCCATTTGAGTTAAGGAATTAGCCAAATTGAGAATAAATTAGGAAAATCCGGCTATGATTTAAATAATTGTAAAGAAATAGGCTAGAATAGGAATGGAGATGAACTAATTACAATTAACCAATTGAGCTTCTTAAATTTAAATTATTTGAAATAATTATTACGTTTAACACATGATTACCTCTTTAATAATTATGAAACTAATTTATTCAATTAATCTCATGTTTGAATTAATTTAGAGGGAAAATCAATCATTTAATCTTTAAAAAGGATTTTCTTATGAAATTAACTTTACAATAGATCTTTAAGTAAACTTTATATAAATTCCACATAATTAAATGTGAAAAGTATAAATTATTACTTAGAACTATTATAAAGCTGATTTGGAAAATATTTTATCCTTTTTTACAAAAACAATTATTTTAAAAATTGTTTAAAAATTCAAAGGCTCAAGATTAATTCGTAATGTGGAGGGTAAAAATTGAGTGTCAACAACTTCCCCTCCCTTTGGGTAGGGTGAGTGTAATGAACCCTGGGCAAAGGAAATTGACGTTCCCAATTTTATCCGACCACAGATTCATCTTTGGGAAGCGGTTAGTTTTAGCATAAATTTTAAGGAGTTATGGCCGAACTCCGGTATCGAGTTTCCTACATATCTCAGGTTACATGAGAATTCAGGCCACTTGTAGTTCAAGACGCTTAATTTTACGCATGATATTTAAGGAATTCCAAACTTTCTCGATTTTAGATTACGGAGAGACCGGAAAGCTGGAGAGTAAGGAGATTGGGGGGTTTGGAATGCAGCCAAGTTTTAAATATAGAGCCCGCCTACATATCCCGGGACTTAGGAATCAGGCTGCTTGTAGTTCGACTCAATCGGTGGAAAAGGTAATCTTTATGTTAAGACAACCTTTGGCTCGGGATGAGTGACAAGTAATTGAGTTATGAAAAAGAGGCTTGTAATCATCTCAATTACAGATGTGGGGACCTCACATCCATAGATAAAAGCTACATGGACATAATTTCCAAAGCTCGAGGTGTATTGTCACCCAGATTTGAAAATAAGGAATATTGCTTCCAGCGTGAACTCAGAAAATACCCTGGATGAAAAACTAAGACACCAACGATAGGAAATACCCATATGCCTTCTGATAGAGGTGTGGTTTGATTAAAGTGGAAGTCGATTCTCAACTCGCATCCAAAGAGTTTGATATTCCTCTTTGAACTATGTCCCAGTTTGCTGCTAAGAAAAAGTTCCACGTTGTGATGCGTCCTTTTTGGTGTAGTCCTCACCTGTGGTTTTATTTTAAAAAATGTATCCTTCTCGGATGCTCTCGACAACATCTCAAAGGGAAATGGTTAGTGGTAAAGTAATTCCATTTGGAGAGATAGCTTCTTTGTCATACTTCATCTTTGAATTACGTTCTAATCTCGTGTGGTGACGTCTTTTTAACGTATTTCATACCTGTTATTCTCATTTTTTCGCGTTTGTTATTTTTTGAAGAAGATGCCGCTCTTCCCTATCTTTGCTTCAAGAAATAGCAATTTCCGTGACAATTAAACATGATAGCCTTCTTGGCTATCGGATAGGATTACCTTGTGCGGTGATTCTGGAATATGATGACTTTCGTAGTCGTTTCATGTGATGGTCCTCTTGACCATTTGTGGCATTCTCTTGAATGTGATAGCCTTCTTGGCTATTGGTAGCGATCTTTTGCATATGCCTTTGGGGTGAATCTTGCGCATCATTCGTATCGATGCAACTAACAGATATTCCCTCCATTGCCAGACTTTGGGTAATCTAGCACATTATT
This sequence comes from Jaltomata sinuosa, assembly GCA_003996215.1. Classification (NCBI taxonomy): domain Eukaryota; kingdom Viridiplantae; phylum Streptophyta; class Magnoliopsida; order Solanales; family Solanaceae; genus Jaltomata; species Jaltomata sinuosa. The sequence goes on from QJPP01007665.1 coordinate 745,900, forward strand.
CAATTTTGGATAGAGGCGGCTTACAGATGCCTTTAATTTGTCAACTTTGAGTAATCTTGCACATTATCTGACTTTGGATAGAGGCGGCTTACAGATGTCCTTCGAATTGCCAGTTTTTTGGGTAATCCTGCACTTTTATCCGATCTTGGATGTAATGCGACTTACAGATTTCCCTTGAATTGCTATCCTTTGGGTAGTCCTGCTCAATATCAACGTGGATATGCCGCGGCTTATAGATAACCCTTGGACTATCAATTTTTGGTAGTCTTACACTTTATCCAATTTAAGATAATATTGCGACTTACGCATTACCCTTGAACTGTCAATCTTTAGGTGATCTTTCACACTATCCGGTTTCAAATATCACTGCATCTTATAGATAACTCTTAGTTTGTCAAGTTTCGGGCAATCTTGCACACTATTCGATTTTAGACATCGCTGTGACTTACAGATAATTTTTGGCCTTCTAATTTTGGGAGATCCGGTTCATCGTTTGATTTGAATGGCATCTTACAGACATCCCTCAGATTATATGCTTTCGACCTTGATGACAAGCGGTATTTGATTATTGGGGGGGAGGGGGGAGTGTCAAGGTCTTTGTCACATGATCAAATATAACTGCACCTTCTGGTGACTGATGTTTTTGAAGGCATAAACATCCTTCGGTATGAGATTTCATTATCTTAATGTGACAACAAAATAAGAATGCATAAATATCCTCAACGTCAGACTCTGCCATCTTACGCGATATCAGACATGAATATGCTGGATGTCAGACTTGGAATAATAAGGAGCAAGTATACCCTCAACATCAGACTCCTCCGTCTTATGTGATATCAGATATAAATATGTTGAATGCCAGGTTTTGCATAATAATAAATATGCATGAATATATGTGGCATAAATATCCAAATGTAAATATTCTCAACGTCAGACTCCTCTGTCTTACGCGATCTTAGATATAAATAGGCTCTTGGGTCGATCCCGTGCAGCAAGTGCGACTTAAGGACGCCTCTGAATGTCATCCTCTTTGAAACTGGCCGGTAGAGGGACATAATACCTACAGCGAATGCATCTGCGGTATTTAAATGATGATGGTCCTCTTGACATGCAAATATGACATGGCCCTCTCGCGTGGTCCTCTTGACATACAAATATGACATGGCCCTCTCGGCATGGTCCTCTTGATATGCAACTATGACATGGCCCTCTCGGCATGGTCCTCTTGACATGTAACTATGACATGGCCCTCTTGGCATGGTCCTCTTGACATGTAAATATGACATGACCCTCTTAGCATGGTCCTCTTGACATGTAAATATGACATGGCCCTCTTGGCATGGTCCTCTTGACATGATTCCTGCGATATGATGCCATACATTATGATGCAACACAATATAATATGATGCAATGCGATATGACATAATATGATGCGGCATAATGTTATGCCATGCAATGCAGTACGATGCTATGTGATGCAATGTGACATGGTGCAATATGAATGCAAAATATGATGCAACGTAGTGTCGTAAGATGAAATGGCCCATAGAGGAGTCGTAGAAAACATCACCTTTGGTCTTTATTGCCATGTCGACTCCTTTGTGGGTACCTGTGCTCAAGGCAAATGGTTAGTCGATACGGTGTCGCTCTTACTAGCAACCACAGTTAAACTTGAAAAACTTTAAAGACGACATTTATGAAGCTAATCAAAACAACTTTCATTTCAAATGTGAATGAAATGGTCGTGTCCAAAGCCATAAATACCATTTTTAAACATCGTCTATTCGTGGTGATTTTGAACCTGCTGGGGATTAGCGGAGAACGCCATCGATCTCTTGTTTAGTGTCCCAATTCAAAACTGACCAAAATATCTTGATCCATTTGGAGACTTCAGGACATTGTCAGTCTCTCTTTATCTGGTAGTTTTTGTGAACTACAAGAAGATTCGCCCGTTCTAGGGACTTTTGCCTCTTTGGCTTCTTCCCGCTACTTTGGCTTTTCCAGCTAAATTTTAGGGAATCTGGTCTCGTTGCATTTCTTTGAACGCGTTGGATAATGAGGGGTTGCTTTCTAATATACTTTTGGATACAACCTACATCTATAGAAAAATTGTTAGTTTTTGCAGAAACTGGTCTGTGTTGACCTCTTTCGATCCCCTGCTCCTCGTTTTGTCTTGTTCGAATGCTTTTCCAATCTCGAGTACTCGTCGCCCTCGACTCTATCTAGGCCACGAGAGACGTAAGACAAAACACATTATAAGGAGTAAAACAAGTTTTCGTAACGATTTCAAACCGGCTCTTTGAAAAACAAAGATTTTGAAAAAAGATAGTTTGAAAAGGTCTCTGCCCGTCATGTCATGTGCTAGCTCAACGAATGTCCTTTACTCGAGGCTTTAACGTTTTCTGATATACTGATGGAGGACTCTGGAGATCCTTCGCAATCCTAGCTGGGGAGTTTGGAAATGATCTTTCAGGAAATCTGTCATAGCTCGGGATTAATCCACCTCGGACTTGCTACAATTAGCGATTTCTTGAAAATGACTCTGATCTCTTGGTGTTGGGGAGCTTTTCAAAGTTTAATTCTGAACTCCCGAATGCATCTTGGTGGAAATTTTGAGGTCCTCCTCAAAATTTCTGCCCCAGTTAAAAGTTTTGCGATGAATCTTATTCCATTGGCAAGGAATTTGAGACTCTGTGGGGGTCACGAGATTCTTTCTCTATATTTATTTGGGTTGCTCTTCGGCACATTCTGTACTTCGACTTGTTGGGGAATGTTCTTTGTCTTCTAAATTTTTGAGATTCCTTTCTCAAAAAATCTGCCCTAGTTTCTATTTCTTGGGTAATATGACCGAGCCGTTGTGGCGTTTACGTATCCACTAGCCTTCTCTTGTTTTGCTGGAAGTGACCTTTATCTCCTGAATTTTTTAGATTTCTTTCTCAAAAATTCTGCCCCAGTTTCCATTTCCTGGGGTGATATGACCGAGCCGTTATGGCGTCTACATATCCCATTGAGGCAGAAATCAGGTCAAACGTAGTTCCCACACTCAAAGTGGGAGAATGTTGGAAATGAATAAAGGGGTGACCGAAGCCGACCAAGGCCACCTACGTATCTCATTCTTGAGAATTCATGTCAAATGTAGTTCAGGATAGGAATAGAAAAGATAGATTTTCTAAGGGGTAGACCAAAACCGATACAGGCCGCCTACATATCTCATTCTTGAGAATTCAGGTCAGACGTAGTTCATACATAGAGGATAGGGATATTTTTAAACTTTTACTAAGTGCAAAATAATTACAATTAGAAAATACGATTACAGAAAAAGAAAATAGAAGAAAAATAAGTCGTCTTCAGGCGTAGTATCCCTTTGCAGCATTGGAGTTGATATAGGCTTGGGCCTTACTTGTTCATCCATCTCGGATAAAATGAAAGCTCCTCCAGATAGCACTTTTTGGGTGATGTACAATCCTTGCCAATTTGGTGCAAACTTTCCTTTGTCTCATGGGAGGGAAAGATTAACTGTCCATTCCTGGGATTGAATTCTGGATTGATTAGTAAATTTTGGGGAGATGATGTTTGTGCTCATTCTCGTCCTATTTTTGTAGGACCAGACAAAGATGTCGATGTACGGCTTGAGCAGGCGGATAAGCTCTTTCTTTTGTGCTTTTGACGAATGAACACCGACGTTGATTTCTTCCACTTGACTGTTGCCTCCCAGATTGACCACCTCAAACTCTTTTAGGTGGGGCCTTTTCTGGTCTTCAAAGTTCATAGACTTCTTGGTTGTTGTTCAAGGACCATGATGTCTTCCACATACTCCTCGAAATTATCATTGTCTAGCTCAGTTTATTCGTTAAGCTTTTGACATGATATGACAGTGGCAGGTTTTAACTTATTATTACTAAAACCAAAACAAAATGGGTTAGATAATAACAAATAAACACAATCAATTTTGAACGGCAAATGTTTTCAAAATAAGGAGGCTTTCATTGAAATCCAGAATTATTTACAAACTATGGCTACAACCCACATGAATATAGGTTCATTCCTTTTGGAAAGCAACAAACAGTACGAGGAACATTAAAACATAAAGAGTGGGTCGCGGAGCCTTATCCGGACCATCACCATTTTTTTTATAAAATAGAGTCTTTGTCTACCCAGCCGAGTGGAGAGTCACGAGGGGAGTTGCGGCCCAGTTTCGCAACTTTTCGCCAGGCCTGGCGTCCCTGATCATGGCTATTTTTTGGGGACCTCCTCTATTATGGCATCATATTCTTTGAACAGATCTCCTATCTCATCCCCTTAATCGTCACTTGTAGAGAAAAGCTGGGATATATGAGTCAAAGGTCTTAGCAATTCTCGATCATCCTCTTTATTAAGAATAGTTCTTGCATACCATTCGTCATCAGTTTCATATGTACTGATGGTCACCCCTCCATGCTTTGGTAAAGGATTACTACTAAGTTTTTTGGAGAATGGCGACTCTTTAATCGATTAGGTTCTGAATTTCGTGTTTCAGATTAAGGCAATCTTCAGTGGTATGTCCAACACTTCCTGAATGATATGCGCAATGTCGATCAGATTTGAAGAATTTAGATGCTGGATTAGTAGGATTTGGTACGTTAGACCGAATTAATCTGGCTGTTTTCAGTATCTCAAAGACTTGAGTTTGGCTTTCCACTAATGGAGCAAAGACTTGGGGAGGTCTCTTCTTATGATTTGGATGGGATATTTTATTTTGGTACGTCGGGGTAGCTACCTTGTGGCATGTTTGTGGATTTGAGTAGCAAGAAATTGGTGCTTGAAAATTTGATTGGAAGTTTTGGTATGATTGGTAATCTGGAGGTGGAGCTTGGTACTTTGAGGGTGGAGTTTGATATTTATCCTGAGCGCAAAAGATGGGATAGGAGTTTCGTGAGGTTGAAGGGTAAACTTTCGGTGGTGAAAGCTTTATCGATCCATTTTTGAGAGACTTTTCTGTGCTCCAGCTATAAGAAGATCCAAGTGTATTATTAGGAGAGTGTTCAGGTGACGCCGTGTTCAGGGGAGGGACATGAAGTAGAGACCTTCTTTTTCTTGGGGTGGGCAATTTTGCATAAATGATCGAATTAATCAAACTTCTTGTCCCTCTCATCTCATTTCTCATCTTACCAATTTGTTACGCCAGTAGCGCAATCAACTCACTATGCTTAGACATGAGAGTAGTCATCCTAGTTAAAGCGATGTTCTCAGTATCCTCGGTCATTATTCTTTTTCCTAAGTCACGATCAGGGGAGGAAACTTTGTTTTCTCTTGATTTTGTGAGGTAAGAGGATTCTGCCATCTTTTCTCAATACAGATCAGTTTCTTTACCTGTTACAGAAAAAATAACTCAAAATGCAGAATATGTTAGATTCCATTAGTGGTAAGCAACACAAAATATTTGACTGAAAATAAAACACATAAGAATTGTTTTAAACACATAAAAGTTGTCTTTTGTCAAGGTAAACTGATCCACGGGTATGTATTGACTCGAGGGTTCAATAGACAAGAGTTTTTCCATTGATTTTGGATAAGTAAATTTTAACAGGAAAGTTGACTTGTTGATCTTGTAGCATCCTCGTTTGTTGTATCTTCTGAACTTTCTAACATCCTTGTCAAAGTGGAGAAAATGAAATTTTCTTAAAGATGGGGGACGGGCCCTGAAAAGATGTAGTTCGGATAAGGCAAGTTTATTTTCTAAACAAGACTTAAAAAGGGTTTTAAGAAGTCTTTAAATTTTTTTTGGAGAAATTTGAAGTACTCCGAGAGTGATTTTGGGTCGGACTTTGCACGGTGGGCTTTTATCTTGCCTACGGGTTCTTAAATGTTCAAATAGGAGTGGATCAATTTACCTTTGATTTGAGCAACACACATAAGCACGTAAGACAGTTATATCACATAACAGTTCATAGCGCGTCCTATACGGATATGTGACCTTTTTATGCCAAAGGTACGCTTAACGAATTGAAGGATGTGTATGTCGTTTGTAAGATGTTCCATTGCCCCAAAATATATTTATACATATTGATTAAATAAAATGGGGGTACAAAATTGAGGAAAAAGGAATGTATATCAAAATCAGTCCCACATAGGGGTACAATCCTAAACTAGGCCATCGTGGTTGATCCTTCGTTTTCGAACTTCTTGAACTTCTTGCAAATTTCGAACGCCTTTCAAATGACAATCTTCAAAATAAAAGACTATCTAAATATATTCCAACCCCGAGGAACAATGGTTCGTACAAACCAATATCGCATCCTTCAATTAAACACATAAGGGATGATCGTCTGTAATTGACTCGTGGCCGATAGACGCAAGGTGGTCTTTCTAATGGGCCCAATACCCCTAAGGTATTAGGTCGTCCTAGGCCAATGCCTGAAATGGGTTTTGGTTTCGCTCTACCTAGGTGTCTAGAGTGGGTTTGTTTTGAAATAGATCGGGTCCTAAGTGGACAACTTGGGTTGAAAATACGATAGCCATTGGACGAATGACGCACCCATAAACGATCGTATTTTTGAGAAAGTGTTATTTATAGCGAGAGGTCACGGGATCGTGAACCTCCCTAAAATATAGATAAAATCGCATGCCATGTGACGGAATATGCTATGAGATGCAATGACAGTATATTTTGCGATAAATAAATACATAAGAAAATATTACTTAAAATTTACTAATTATTACAACATTTTGAATAGTTAGTCATATAAGTTAGTCAAAAATAGTTCAAATTTTTTGTTAGAACCTAAATAGATCCCCAGCAGAGTCGTTATTTCTGTTTTATCCCTTTCGAATTTTTATAAAGAAGAATGGTTTTTGACACTTAGAAATTATTCCAAAACTTAAAGAAAATTTCAAAATAATTCTAAACTAAACAGAGTCGCCACTTAAATTTTTATAAGAAATTAAGAAAACTTTAAGGAATTTCAAAGACTTAAAAACAAAAATAAATCTTTAAAATTAGAGTAAATGGGTAAGGGTTCAAGTAACGTCTTAAAAAGGGTTTTAAGGTACTTAAGAACATTCGTTTTAAAAACGGTTGACCAAAGAACAATTTTTGACTAACTTGAAAATGACTAATTTTGAAAGAATTTGAAATAATGAAATTAATGATTTAAACAAAATGCTATTAATCCATCCAAGGCAAAAATAAATTATTTCAATTAAAGAAAATTCTTTCAATTAAAGAAAATCTTTCTTTATGAGAATATTCAAATTCGAGAAACTTTAAAGCAAACTAAAATTTCAAGCAAAAAAGTTGTTCAAAAAAGAACTTATTTCGAGTATTTAAAAGAAGACTTTATTTAAAAGGTTTTTTTTCGAAAATTTGAAGAAATCCTATGTGATTATAAATAATCCAAATTTTGCAAGTAAATAATAATATTTTTAACTAAACAAGGAGAAGGTTGAGAAGCTAATTCGACTAATTTGACCGGTTACAAGTTTTGAAAGGAAACATCTTTCTATGCCCAAGCGAATCCATTTTAGGCAAATTAAAATAAAATCTAGCTTTCTCATTTTAACCCAACTAAATTAAGTGACAAGTTTTTTAATAGAACAAATTACAAGAAAATAAAACAAAGATAAAGCTAGAAACGACAACACTTTAGGGGATTTATTTAAATTAATTAAAGAGTTAGTAAAATTAATACAAAATAATTGAAATCAATTACATAGGAAACAAAGGAAAGTTTAAAATTTGGGCCCCTGGTTTGGCCCATTCAAATCTGTCCAAGACTTTTGGACTGGGCCTTTGTGGACTTTTAAGTCCATTTCTTGAACTGTATATTGTATACACAGCTATATACTTCGTATCTATTCTTCCCAAGACCTGTATATTAGCTTCCCTTTCCATCTTTTCTCTTCTTGAACCTGTATATCTGCTCCTTGTTGTGTATATCACTGTATATCAGTGTATACCAACATATTTCTTTATGTATCAGTCCATGCTTTGGACTTGATTTGACTCAAGATTTGGGCTTAGCCCATCAGAAATGCAGGCATGGGAGTCCATTGGACTCGACGAAGTGTCACATGCATCAAACAAAGAGAGAAGAAAAGGATTAACATCTATTCAGAAAAAGTAACAAACACAACAGATATTAAAATCGTATAAGCTCAAACCCAAGACCAATTTCAGCAAAGGATCAGCAAAACAGATCATTCATACAAGCATATTACTTCATTCGATACCCCATAAAATTTTACTACAAATAAGCTAGCATTTATAATGATGGCTTAGACGCCTAACCACTCTAATGGGAACTTCAGCGACTTCTGAAGCATGTATTAAAAAAATGAGATGTAAAGAGGAAAATTATCCAAGTGAATTTAAAACTAGACCGATAAGCTTGTTGTCAAATTTGGTCCCAAACGAATATGAAAGTAACATGTACATACATTACTTCTTTATCAAACAGAAGCATATTACTAATAAATCAAACCTTTTCTATTGATTTCCTTCTCAGACCATAAACAGTATGAAAAAGTCAGAAAAATAAATTCATTCTTCTTTCTAACAGATTCTAATTCTTTCTAACAGATTCTAACGTAGCATTTAGAAAGCTAAGTTGGACCCTATTGAAGTACTATCATGAACAACACAGTAATTCACTAAGTGAGACAGCAATAAGAAAGCAAACATGAATAAAGACTAAAGAGGTTTTAAAAAAAGAGCAAACAAGAGGGAAACGTTTTAAACTTTGAGCTTCCAGCAATTAGTCTTGTTCCTTTTAAGCTTATTGTAGGAGATTTCAAGAAAACAAATTCATGCTTCTATGGAAGAGAACATCTTAGATCAAACAAAAACCTTTAAACAGATTTAAGAAGCCATGAACCATAACATAAGAATTTACTACTGCTTCTTTAACAGATTTCAAATAGAATTCAAAAGATAAGTAGAACCTTATTGGAATACTAGTTTGGACAAAACGACCACCTATAAATAAAATAAATCACACTTAGGCAATCAAAAGAATGTGTTTGTTTCTTCAACAGAGAACCTTTGGAGGTAGAGATGAGCTATTGAAGATATTTCTCATCACCTTTTTGGTCCTTTGGGGGGGATTTAAATGTCAAATTCACACAAGTTAACTAACAAGCAGCAAATTTTCAAGAGTTTATAATCAATGTGAGAATGAACTAGGGCAGTGTTCACCATGGCGTCGTAACAATTTCGACTCAAAGCTTAACCGGGTTCTTTCTATATGTATATCACGATGTGATTGAATTAATGGTATCATCTAAACGTTTTTCAACCAAATAGACGAATTTCCTTTTCAATTCTCTCGAACTTGAAAAGGTGAAATTTCTTATTTCAATCCTACACATCAAGTAGATTAATCTAGTTACAACATTAATCATAAGACGAGAGTTGGTAGTCTCGAATCCTCGTAGTTAATCAAATTTCCCGGTTTTAATCTCTTTGTTCAAGCAAATTAAACCTAGGCATGTCCTAATGTTTGCACCCACTATAAAACGTTAATAACGAATGATTAACAATGTGACAACATATAGATTGAACCCAATGCTACCCGGAATCTATATTGCTACTTTTGCCATGGCTCCCACAACCCTAGTTGTGGGAGTTTAGCCACTCATGTTGGCAAAATGAAGCAAAGAAATAATGATATTCATAAAGGAAGAAAGAATTCTTACAATAGAAAAATCTTCTTTACTTTGAACTTCGAAGAATTCAAGCACTAATGGAGAAATTCCCAAGGAAAAAGAAAAAGACGTGTTTTCTTCGTTCTTTTTTTCCCTCAAAATCGCCTCAAAAGTGCGTTACAAATATTCTATAATAGATAATAAAATAACCCTAACACAGGGTATTTATAGTAGTCCAGGAAATAAAGTCCAAAAATAGAATTTTCGAAATCCCGCTTCGCCTTGACGGGTCGCCTGACGGACCGTCATGCATGTGACTGGCCGTCACTTGAGCCGTCACAGCTAAACAGTGAGCTCCCGGGCAAATCTTCAGGTTAGTCGTCCAGCAGGTGACGAATTACATCATTTGGCACACACCTGCACTTTCTATCCCCAACAACAACCAATTAAGCACAACCCCATCTTTCTTATCATGTACCTCTACAGTAGCCACCCTCAACTTAGGCTAATTGCCTGAGTTAAGGTGCACGATGTCTAAGGAAGATACCAGGGCCAAAATAAAGACTCAAAGTTAAAAAGGGAATGGTAATAGGTTATCGCAAGAATAAAGTCAACTTTGGCTCAAAAAGGGATCAAAGGGGTTATTTACATTTGGATAGTCTTTTAGGCTAAGTGGACTGCACACAAAAATGGCCTGTTATCCTTTCCTAAGCAACCAATTTCAAGCTTAACAAAATAGACCGGACAAGTTCTAGATGCATGCACAGAGTAAGAGTTTATAACAATAAGCTCACACAGACTTGGCACCAAGAAACCATACCACTGCCAACTATCAAAACAACAGTTTGGCTTAAGCACAATTATTACAATCACATCCATTCAATGACATTCAGAGATCCAGAACATTCAGTCATTTCAAACATAAGTACAAAATCAACTTTTTCAGAGGGGGCTCCTTTTAGTTGAACTTGACAAAAAGACCATGCTTGCTATAGACACCACAACACAAACAAAATTAAAATGACAACCTAAATATGTCGGTTCTACTGGATAGCACACCAAGGGAAAAGAAACACGGCAACAAAAACCCTCGGTGGTGATAGACTCACAGGTATCCAAATACCCTCAACTTAGACTCATGCATTGTTCCCAATGTATGTATATGAAAACTCAACTTATGAGATAAAGGAATACCTGTGAAGCCCTTAGGCCTCAGAATTTGGTACGATGTTGGAGACCGTCAAGGTCTCCAATATGGAAGTAGTCTCTGGAATAGGTGCAAGCAACATCAGCCAGTTGAGCTTCAACTTTCTCTTTTACCGACTCCTCAACTATTCGAGACAACTTCGTCACTCTTTCTAACTTCTTTTCCTTGTTGGTTCTCTTCCGGTGTTTTCTTTTCTTTGATTTGTTCTCACCACCTTCATCTATGGGTTTCTCTACTTGCGATCCCAATATCATCCTCATAACAGCTAGGGTCTCAACAACACCCTTCTCCTCAATATGCACATCCGTAGGGGCTTCATCAATAACATTGAGAACCGAGACCACCCTCATATCTCTTGGTGGCTTCATCGATTTACACACATCGAACTTGACCAATTCATTGTTCAGTCTGAATGTCAGTTCGTTTCTTTCCATGTCGACTAACACTCTTGCAGTGGCTAACAATGGCCGTCCCAAGATTATGGGAACTTCAAAGTCCACTTCGCAATCTAAGATTACAAAGTCCACTGGGAATATAAACTTACCAATCTTCACTAGCACATCATACAATATTCCCACCGGTCACTTTACTGAACGGTCGGCCATTAACACCCTCATGGTAGTTGGTTTGGGGGCTCCCAAGCCCAAATGCTTATAGATTGCTAGTGGCATCAAGTTGATGATAGCACCAAGATCACATAAAGCTTTTTCAAAATTGAATTTCTCGATTGTACATGGAACAGTAAAAGCACCTGGATCTTCTTTCTTTTGCACTAATGATCTTGAAGAAATAGCACTGCAGTGGTGGAGGTTATCTTCCAGTTCAAAGCTTACTGACTTCTTCTTGGACATCAAGTCCTTCATGAACTTGGCATATCCGGGCATTTGCTCAAGAGCATCCACCAGTGGGATGTTCACTGATATCTGCTTGAGCATGATCATGAACTTGTGGAACTTGGTATCTTTCACTTTTTTCTTCAACCGTTGTGGGAAAGGAGGAGGTGGCCGAGGCATCATAGTTGGAAGTTTTTCAACTTCCTTGCCTTTGTCCGTGAGCACTTGAGTAGCATCCTCTACCATATTTTCATCTGCAACATCACCTTTCTGAGTCTGAATTACCGGATGTGATTCCGATAATATTTTACCGCTTCTCGTAGTGATTGCCATACAACTCCCATCATTCCTCGGGTTTTGAATGGTGTCACTTGGCAAGGTACCTGTCTTCCTCTGATTAGGGATGCCGAGATTTGACTCATTTGTTGCTCTAACTGCTTGATTGAGGTGGAATGAGAATCCATCAACTGACTCATTGATGATAATTCAGATTTCATTTCCTTGACTCCGAAGTCAGTAGATTCCACCTTCAACAACATTTTCGCCATCATATTCTCTAATTTAGACGTCCCTGTCTCATTGCTAGCTCTTTCCTGATTACCAGGTGGTACGTACAACCCACCTCTATCAGTTTTATTCTTCCAGTTCCCCTGATCACGATCTCTGTAGCTAGCTTTTTCATAGTAGTTGTCCTTCTGATAGTTCCGACCTTGGTTTTCCTAGCCATTGGCCTAGAAACCCCCCAAATAATTAGCCTCCTCATCAGATTCAAACTCTGCTACTCTACCTTGGGAACCCACAAATTTCACTTTCTCCATACCTCCTGACAGCAAATATTTTGTCAGTAGGTCCATTTGCGTTTTTAGATGGGCCATATCTTGGTCCCGCTCTTCCTCTTTCCTGCGTTGTTTCGCTGACATACCGACTGCATAAGTGCTAGCAACTACCTTTGTATCCCGTGTATGCCAGGCCCTGTTGGTTTTAGTGAGTCGGTCCAAAATAGTTGTGGCATCGATAAAGGTAAGACCCATAAATGCTCCACCTGCTGCATTATCCAGTGTCGGCTTGGTAGCCGAATTCAGTGCCCTGTAGAATGTCTGCATCAAAAAATTGTCGATCAACTGATGGTTTGGGCATTGTGTCAGATTTTTCTTGAACCGCAACCAGGTCTCATGTAATGCCTCCTGAGGTTGTTGCCTGAAATTGCTGATTTCGTCCCTCAACTGTATCATCCTAGAGGGAGGAAAGAACCTTTCTAGGAAAGCTCCTTTCAACTCTCCCCAGGTTTTTATAGAATCGGGAGTTGGCTCAGTCAACCACATCGCTGCTTCATCAGACAGAGACAGTAGGAACAACCTAAGCCTGATGGCCGTCTGATTCACTCCCGGAAATTCAAATGACTTGCAGATGCTCACAAAATTCATCAGGTTCCTGTTGGGGTCATCACCAGCCACACCACGAAACAACCCTCTCAAATTAAACAACTGAATCATTGTGCTAGTAATGTTGAACTTGGCACCGAGCGCTAGCGGAGGAAGAACAATGGCGCCCGTAGCACCAACTCCATCTAATGCAATTTCATCCTCGATATCCTCAGCATTCAAGTGATACTGAGCCTGTTGAGCCTGTTGTTCTGCAGCGAGCCTTGCTGCCTCCTGCTGTTGTGCATTCATGGTTTGCCTTAGCGTTCTTGCAAGCTCGAGGTCGTAGGGTAATATTGGTTCACCCGAGCGTCGGGTACTTGGCATGCACAACTCTGTACCCTATAACAAACAAAAATAACAAATAAAAGTAAAAGCAGAAAATATGACTAAGAGTCAAATAAACACACCGGACTTAATAAACAACCGTATTCCCCGGCAACGGCGCCAAAATTTGATACGCCAAAATTACAACTTCAATTAAGAAGCGTAAGCGGTCGTCATCAAATATAGAATCCAACCGAGGTTGGGGTCGATCCCACAGGGAATAAAGTGTAAATTAAGTCGTTAGTAAATTACTTGACTATTAATCAATAGTTTCAGGTAATTTGGAGGGGATTTAAATGTCAAATTCACACAAGTTAACTAACAAGCAGCAAAATTTCAAGAGTTTATAATCAATGTGAGAATGAACTAGGGAAGTGTCCACCATGGCGTCGTAACAATTTTGACTCAAAGCTTAACCGGGTTCTTTCTATATGTATATCACGATGTGATTGAATTAATGATATCATCTAAACGTTTTTCAATCAAATAGACGAATTTCCTTTTCAATTCTCTCGAACTTGAAAAGGTGAAATTTCTTATTTCAATCCTAAACATCAAGTAGATTAATCTAGTTACAGCATTAATCATAAGACGAGAGTTGGTAGTCTCGAATCCTCGTAGTTAATCAAATTTCCCGGTTTTAATCTCTTTGTTCAAGCAAATTAAACCTAGGCATGTCCTAATGTTTGCAACCACTATAAAACGTTAATAACGAATGATTAACAACGTGATAACATATATATTGAACCCAATGCTACCCGGAATCTATATTGCTACTTTTGCCATGGCTCCCACAACCCTAGTTGTACGAGTTTAGCCACTCATGCTGGAAAAATGAAGCAAATAAATAATGATATTCATAAAGGAAGAAAGAATTCTTACAATAGAAAAATCTTCTTTACTTTGAACTTCGAAGAATTCAAGCACTAATGGAGAAATTCCCAAGGAAGAAGACAAAGACGTGTTTTCTTCGTTCTTTTTTTTCTCTCAAAATTGCCTCAAAAGTGTGTTACAAATATTCGATAATAGATAATAAAATAACCCTAACACAGGATATTTATTGACAGGTCGCCTGACGGACCGTCATGCATGTGACTGGCCGTCACTTGAGCCGTCACAGCTAAATAGTGAGCTCCCAGGCAAATCTTCAGGTAAGTCGTCCAGCAGGTGACGACTTACAACTTTATAGGGTAAATCGCATTTCCCAAATGCGTTTTATGATAAATTTTCAGGTAAGTCATCACCTGCTCGACGACTTACATGCATATAGGGTAAAACACATTTGAGGAGTGCGTTTTATGTGCATTTGTTTTCTGTTTTATCTTGGTGGCCTCGGTGACGGTCCGTCAGGACAGTGACAGGCCGTCAGATGGGCCGTCACTCCTAGGCAGTGCTCGATGAACATGGTATCTCGTCCTGGCGGCCTAGCTGACGGCCAGTCACAGGTGTGACGGTCAGTCATGCCAGCCGTCAGGCTTAACCAGTTGAGGTTTTTGAACATTTTTTCTTTCGTTTCCATCTCTAGCTCCATTCCCTGCAAATATAATAATAAAACATCAAAAACCACAAAAGTTGCTTGAAAACTCGCGAGTATTCTTAGTTAAAAGCGTCAAATGTATCGTAGAATCCCGGCACATCAGTACTCATCAAGCAATGGGCACATGAGCTGGTTAAAAAACATAAGGGAAAGAGAAGAGCTTTAGGGATGTCAAATGGATTATAGAACTATCATTTTAGCACCCAAAATCATGCTTAACACGTTCATAGGGACTCATATCATATCATACACATCATAAACATTGGCTACTCAAGTGATTAGAGGGGATTAGGGGAGTTTCGGGTCTTTAGAAGCTTTGGGATGAGCCAAACCAATAGGTTCAAAGCTCATCCCAAGCTCAACTATTCCCAAAAGCTCAACCCGTCACCTCTCTCAATCACACAACCCAGAAACAACCTTCAACCAAATGAAACAACTTTTAACATCACAAAATCACGATAGCTAATCACTGATGAATAGGTTCGATTATTCTCTCAAAAAAAACAAACAATACCTAACACACTCAAATCTCTTACAGTAAGCTAATCCGAATGAGAACTAAAAAAATAAAATAAAACGAGAGTGTGAGATGTTTACCTTTCTATGGGCAGCAACTGGAAAAGACGAGTTGGGTTTTTCCGACGACCTTCCGACAAATAAAAGATTTGAAACTTTTTGGTCTTCGATTAGCAAAAGAAAGCAGATCAAAAACCTCTAAGGAAGCTTAGAATAAACGTGTGATTTTGCTTAAAACCTTCTTTGATTTCTTGGATTTCCCCAAGTGCTAGAGAAAAGGACTCTCCAAAAGCCTTGCTATCAAAAAAACCACCCTTAATCAATGAGCAAAGGAAGGGGGGGTTTATATTTGGGAATTTCTGGGGTTTCCAGCGGGTGGAAATGGGGGGAAAATATTTGGGAATTTCGGATAGGGTTTGAGAATTTTTGAAATCTGAACACCTGATGATGCCATGTTTGTACCCTGTTGGTACGAAATCAATCATGCACTGATGATTTTGAGGATCATCTGTCGTGATTTAAGTTGAGACGCCACCTGTCCTCTTATGGGTTCTTCTAGAAGGTGAACAACTCACACTTTTCATACAACAAACGAAAGTGAGGGGTAAACAGACGGAGGGTTGACGATTTGAGGAAATTTGGCGTCGTTTGGAGGTGATTTGCAGGTCGTTTGGCTGGGTTTTGACGGAAGGAGCGTCTGGGTTTGTCCTTGTTGTTATCATCTGTTGACGAAGAGAAAGAAGGAGTATAAGTATTTGTTTGGTGCGTTGTGTCTGAGTGGAGAGAAAAGAGAAAGGGTGTGTTGGGTTGGGCCTGGACCGGAGCGGGTCAAACAGGTGTGTTGAAGAGTTGGGCTGGGGCGGATTAAAGGGTGCTGGTGTGAGCCCAAATGTTGGCTGATGACAAGGGGTTATAAGGTTGATTTAAACTCTGCAAATGTGGCCATTTGAGTTTAGGAATTAGCCAAATTGAGAATAAGTTAGGAAAATCCGGCTATGATTTAAATATTTTAAAGAAATAGGCTAGAATAGGAATGGAGATGAACTAATTACAATTAACTAATTGAGCTTCTTAAAATTTAAACGATTTTAAATAATTATTACGTTTAACGCATGATTACCTCTTTAATAATTATGAAATTAATTTATTCAATTAATCTCATGTTTGAATTAATTTAGAGGGAAAACAATCGCTTAATCTTTAAAAATAATTTTCTTATGAAATTAACTTTACAATAGCTCTTTAAGTAAACTTTATATAAATTTCACATAATTAAATGTGGAAGATATAAATTATTACTTAGAACTATTATAAAACTGATTTGGAAAATATTTTATCCTTTCTTACAAAAACAATTATTTCAAAAATTGTTTAAATATTCAAAGGCTCAAGATTAATTCGTAATGTGGAGGGTAAACATTGGGTGTCAACAAAGATCAAAACTCATCAAATTCACAAGTCAAGATTAATTCCACCAAATTTAAGATCAAGCTCAACACCCTTGAATTTACATACTTGGAAAGACAAATCAGAGGATTAATAGAGATTGTAACACTCACTTATTCAAATCAAATACTACGATTATCGCGATATTTTCGGTCCTGATTATTATTTTCTGCGACTCAAATTTTATTGTCTACAACCTCTAAAGGTCCCTTTTGAACAACTGATCAACCATCAACTTTGTTAGTGGGTTCCTAACTTAACATTCCTATATGTTTAATAGATTTTTTAATATAATTACAAGGTTTACGAAAATATTTGGGGGCACCCTGAATGGTAGATCCGCCCCTAGTTAAAGAGTATGTTTATGTATTATTTTACTTGACCCTTACATTAAAATAATTTTTTTTTTACTTGTTCATTTTAGCGAAGTAAGAAAAAATTATCATTTTCTTTCAATACTACTCTTATCATTAAATAACTACCTAAAGAATTAATAGCTAATCAACTTTAGATTTTTTCAAAAGCATAATTAGTAAGATTAATTTAATAAAAAATAAACTCATAAACATATTTTCTAAGTAACATTGGATTATGTTACAACAGCTTTTTGAAGGTCTTTTTCCACACTTTTGGCTTGGTATACACCAAGAAATTCTTCTTATAAAAATGTGGAGGCATGTCACATGTGGATAATTGTAGTTCGACAATAAACTTAAACTTGTCACAATGTGGCTTAATCTTAGAGTCTTGATTAGAAAACGATGCTTCGAGGCTGAAACAACTTAGAGCAATTGGTTTGTCCATGGACAGTTGAATATCATGTTAAGTGTGGGAATAACGTCTCATATTAATAGCTGGAAAAAAATTTATTATACATATAAATTGTGAGGATAATCTTAATCGTATGATACTTTATTGAGAAAAATGGTACAAACTTGACCCCCCAAAAAAAGAAATCACATTATATTAAAAATATTTTGAGAATGATTGAGCCCCCAACATATCCATCAATCCTATCTATGGAGGCAAAAACTATTTCATATTGATAAATTGCATGGGGGAATTTTGAACAAAGATGACTCTGATGTAAGCTCAAACTTATGCAAAAGAATCCCGGCAAGGAAACTTCCAAGCTCTTTCCTAGATATAGCATTCATTCTTTAATTTATTCTTCATCTAAAACAAATTAAAAAAGGAAAGAAATTAAATTTAAAAGAATTGATTAAAATTATAATTAAAAATACAAAACTTTAAATAGTTAACACGTGAGCCTTTGCGCGATTTGACTCAAACTGGATTATACTATAACGAAAGTCGATTGAACTATAGTCAGTTAATCTGTAGCCAACTCGCAGTTGAGCTAAGCTCAAACTCCACGAAATTTGAGCTCGACCAGCTCGGCTCGATGCCCAAGCCACACATCACAAGAAAAATTCATCGTCGATTTGCCTCCTACATATTTAGTTTAGTAGGCCCATTTCATAGTGATGAATGGTATGGGGAACTTGGCGCATGGACAACTCCAAAAACTTTTGCAAAAGAATCCAGGCAAGGAAACTTCCAACCTCCTTCCTAAATATACCAGTCAATCTTTCTTCCCCATTTCAAAATAGATAAGCATTATTTAAGTAAATTATTGTACCAATCCAAATAAAATTTTAAATTAATAACTGGAAATATCAGGAAGTGAGAAATATGAAATAATATAAAATGGTATCAAATTACATTAGTTCGAATATTTGTTGGAAAAGAATTGCTATATTATATTAGAGTGTATAGTGTATAATAATGATAATTGAAGCATCCTACAAAAAAGACCACCTTGGGCCTATTGTGCTTCCAATGGCTTTTTAGATGAGAGTTATATTGGTTGTGATGGAAAAATAGAATTCCTCTATTCTTGATTAAAAAATTTGAGTTTGAATCTTAGAAGCGAAAAAAAATTATGATATGGAGGCCTTATGAGGTGTTAATCCAGATTAACCGAGGCCTTGAAGCGGATACTAAGCACATGATGGTAAACAAAAATAACAAAGATAAGTGTCATTTGAATTGTAACTTATTCTCATTTACCTTGCTAAGTTGAAGCATCGACGAGTATACCTTCTTCAAAGTTCAATATACCCTTTAGTGGTGGCAAATGAGTAGATTGGATTGAATTTGAGCGCATTGAAAATGGATTGAGCTAAAATGAATTGGATTGCAATCTATCCATATTAAATATGGGTAAAAATAAAATAGAATGGATTAGATAACGATTTCTAACAACAAAACTGCTACTTCCACACTGTTTTATATTAACTGAAAACAAAGTTACATCTATTTTGCCTGGTATGGGATTGTTCTGTTTCCATATTTAACCCATTGTTTAAAATAAATTAGGCTTTACTCTAATTGTGAATATTCAAATCTAATAGTACTTTTTTGTATGTTGTCATACAATTTCTACCCTAATTAAAAAGACTCTTATCAGTAATCATGTACCCTTTTTGTTGTAACTTTTTACAAGAAAAGATAGTCACATAAAAAAAATTAAGCTAGAATAAGATAGGTCAGAAATGCAAAACCAGATTTTCCATGTCATTTTTAACGCAAGCAAAACTCTTCCATATTTATACAGGTTTATGTGGTCTATGCCGAACGGGGTAATGCGGGTTAAGAACATCAAAATATGCTATGGGGCCAGGGTTGAAGTCTTTGCCGGTTTAAACACTGCTTGCCATCCCTAGATAAGTCCAACAATTTTCTTTTTTAAAGATAAAGCAAATAAGAATACGATAGGTAATAATTATATGGTGTATTATTTAAAACTATATTAAATCAAGTAGAAAAAAAATCAACTGAATATGATAATATATTACATAAGTTTCAATAAAATACTTCAAAGAAAATAAATTTATGAATATTATGTTTGGACGGGTTCCAGTTTTGCTTTGTAAACATTTGCCATTTGGTTATAACTACTAGAATGAGAACTAAAATACAGAAGTAAATAATGTTATATGTAGTGAAAAGGCTTTTAAGCGTACCATCTTTAATTTGATTAGAGAAGGGGCCGAAGGGGAAGGATATACAGGAGAATGATATTATAAATTGGAAAGCATCATATCAGTTTGAAAACATATAGATTGAAGATCATATTTATTTAATTAAAATAAAAGTGATTCAACTCATAAAATATAAATTTAATAGATTGATTTTATAAATATGGGCTGAATTTCTCTAATACCCTTGTGAATCTAATATGTATGTGAAATAATATTTTCATCGATGTACTTCTGAAGTGTATGGAATGCTCCATTAAACGAGCTACATTAATTAATTCTAAGATTGTTCCAAATTTTAATGATGTTGATTTCACTATCCACTAATTTTTTGGTATTTCTCAGAATAGTAAACTTTTTACATATTACTTCCTCCGTCTCATTTTATATGAGTTACTTTGACTTGGCACGGACTTTAAGAAAAAAAGAAAGACTTTTGAAACTTGTCGTCTAAAATGAGTCTTAGATGTTTGTGTGGTTGTAAATCATTTCATTAAGGGTAAAATGAGCATTTTAAAGTTAAATTTTTACTAAATGTAAAAATGTGTCATTCTTTTTGGGATTGATTAAAAAAGAAAGTGAGTCATATAAAGTGGGACAGAGGAAGTAATAAAATACAATAAGAAAATTGTAATGACTAATTCAAGATGCTAATTAATTAGGGGTGGTAAAATGGGTAAATTCTGCTTGACTCAATCCATTTTAAATGGGTAGAGTATCCAATTATTTAAAAGTGGATCAAATATGAATCAACTCATATTGTTCATCATAAATAAAGATAACCAACGGGTATACAGTATCGTATGTAAGGGTGTAGGAAACTCTAGAAAATGTACTTATTAAGGGTGTGTTTGGTATGGAGAAAAAATATTTTTGAATTTTTTTTACCAATTTGCTCATATTTGATTGGCTTAAATATTTTGCAAAATATTTTTCACATAGAACTTATTTTTCTCTAATTTAAGAAGGAGACTTCCATGTATATAGCAAGGAAAATATTTTCCAATACTTCCCTTAAATCAGGAAGACACTTTTCAAAATTTTCCTTAAATCTCACCACCCCAAAATAGGTCCAGCCATGGGGACCTGACCCGAACCCAACTATGATCCCGACTCAGGACCCGACTCCTGACTACGACGCCGACCCCAGACCCAACTTTTGACCTCAATTGTGACCTGACTCCCGGCCCCGATTCGAAACTCGTCTCCCAACTCAGTACTTGACCTTGACCCCAACTCGCAATACCGACTTGAGACCAAAATTCTGACTCATGATCCTGACTCAAGACCTACATCCCGACACCAACTTGAGACCCGAGAAACAAATCATGACCCCGAATCGACTTTTGACTCCCAACCTAACTCTTGACCCTGACCTGACTCTCGACTCCCAACCTAACTCCTGAGCCCAACTTGAGACCCGAATCCTGACCTTGACCCTTACTTGAGACTCGAGTTCCGACTCCCGACATCAACTCGGGATCTGACTCTTGAACCTGAGGCCCAACCCCAACTCGAGACCTAATCCCAATCCATACCCTAACCCAAGATCTGAATCTCGACGCCGACTCATGATTCGACTTCCAACCTCTAAATGAGACCTTAATCTAGACACCAACTCGAGACCCAAATCTCAACACCGACTTGACTCCTAATCTCAATTCGAGGACCTGACTCTGACATCAACCAGAGACCCAAATCTTGACCCCAACTTGAGACCTGACTTCCAACACTGACTCAAGGCCAAACTTCCAAATCTAACTCGATATTCGACTTTGACCCCAACTCTGACCCGAGATCCAATTTTGACCCCAACTTGGGACCTATCGACTCCCGACCCTGGCTCAGAATTTTTTTAGAAATATATGAATATATTTTCCTTCATACCAACATATCTTAAAAGAAGAAAAGAAGAAAAAATATGTGTAATATGAAAATACTTATTTCTTTACATAATAAGAAGCAATAGATAATATGGATATCCATATCATCCGTTGATTTACCCATTTTTTATCTATATCAAATATGCGAGGGTTGGATATTTTATTCATTTTTACCTGATTCATTTTTATCCACTTATATTTGACTTGGCGCGCCCGTTTGCCACCCTTAATGCTAATATGAAAAATAGAAAAGTAGAATAGATTGGCAATTTAAGTTAATTGGACAAACTCATACGTTACACCTTTATACGAATCGAGTCAGTATTTAACTCAACTATCTTTTTGTTTCTTGATTTATACTTTCTTAAGATCTAGTATTTTAGCTATTATACCTTGATACTAATACTACAAAAATAGTTTGATAAATTTAGTTATTCACTTATGCTTAGTAAATGGAAATTTCCTTGATCATTAACCTTTCCTTCCTCTCTTAAAAAATTACATCAAACTTTTATCTTTTATATGATTGTAACGACCTGTTCGTCGTTATAGAAAAGTAGGGGAATAAGTACCCATCTAGAAAAGTCACTAGGATGAGAGTTAACAGAATTTTAGCCTAGGGTGAGCTTTGAAAAAATCTAATATACTGTGCCTTAGAGACAATTAGGGTCTCATAGTTTGTTATATGATAGTATGGAGTCCGTTTATGGATGGTCGACTATTGTAGGATCCCAAGAAAATTTTGGGATGAGAATTGGGTTCATAGAACTCTGAATATGATAATTGTCATGTCAGGATTAACCTGTGTTATCTAGAAAATGAAGTGTATTGTGAAATAAGAGGTTTGGAGTGAGTTTCTGATGTTCTGAAAATTGTCCTTCATTGCGACGAAGGGGTCACTCATCGTGATGGGCCATCGTGATAAGTCATCCTTGTCATGATGACTCACTGTGATGAGAAATGGCTCATCGCGATGAGATGACGGACAGTTTACTTGAACTTATTCAATTTTTCTAGGTTATTTTTTGACAACCCCTATTTCGTTTTAGGGATCTAAGAAGCGTTCTTCTCAAGATATTGAGTATTTTCCCTTCGTTTGAGGTAAGTAACTCTATAAACCCCTTCTTTTAACGATCATTAATCTTTATAGCATCCTTTGGGGAATGATTGATGGTAGAATTCTTGAGTTAAAGCTCTAAAAGCATGAAACTTAGGAAAAACCCTATGGATAGGTGAAGTTATACCTAGAATCGATCCTAAGTTGTGTTTTTATAATTCCTAGTATGAAATTAATGGTTCTTAGCATGTTTAAGGCTAATGAAAACCTTGAGTTCCATAAAGGTGAGACCTTTAGGTATAAAAATTGCTAAAAAGGGATGAACTTGATTAAAAACCTTTTGGGTATTAATTTTATGAATATTATGAGATTAGTTATGTCACGACCCAGACCGCCGTGAGTGGCACTCACCCAATACTCCCAGGTGAGCAGACTAATTCTGACCCAACACTTAATCATCCTAGCATCTTAAAACCAAAACATAAAATAAACTAGCAATAAAATCTCAAATACTATTTCATAAAACTGCGGAAACATCCTCCCTAGAACCTGAAAGTCATTGTACCAAAATATTCTACCATATTGTCTAGAAAATACGGGGATGCAACCCTAAATAAGCAAGAGTTTAAGCCCAAAACTAGTGGGCTATAACTAAACAGAAAGAAACCAAGGTAGCTCAATCGAAGTAGCTCACCCTTGATGTCTGAAAGAGCTGGGACTAAAGGTGAGGTCACGCGTCAACCGCCAGAAGATTTCCTTTAATCATAAAAAAAGAAACACAAGTGCAGAATTAGTACACAACCGTCGTGTACTGGTAGAATCATCAGCCAATTCCAAATAAATAGTATATGAACAGTAACTAAAGCCAAGTAAAGTACAGGAAACATGTGAACAAGCCAACAGATATCTCTAGACTACCAGTCTCCCCCAAGCTTATCCCCACATGTAATCCACTTCATAACCATTGACAACACAATAAACATTCTGTTTTACTTAGCCCAGACACACCCTGGGATCCCCCTAACAACACCTATGTGTTAAACATACAACTCGATCTACACCAAGACTAACTCATAATCAAATATAATAAAAATTCGACCTCTCAAGGACCATATGCAATATCACAATTCAGTAACACAATCTGATCCACTCATGGAACCATCGCAGGAATGCACAATGCAATAAAATAAATCTGTACCAGGCGTGGTACCCGAGCCAACCAGTTAGTATCCCATACCAGGCGTGGTACCGAGCCAACCATTTGTTATCCCGTACCAGGCGTGGTACCCGAGCCAACCGTTAGTATTCTATACCAGGTGTGGTACCCAAGCTAACCGAGTATCACACAGAATCCACAGTCACAAACAATGAACAATCAACACTTGTAAACCCACAAGCAATAACACCTAGTTCATTTCACAAGACTGACATGACACTTAGACTTTCCTAAATCATTTCCTAAGCATGCAACTCATACAAT
The DNA here is from genome assembly GCA_003996215.1 of Jaltomata sinuosa. NCBI lineage: Eukaryota > Viridiplantae > Streptophyta > Magnoliopsida > Solanales > Solanaceae > Jaltomata > Jaltomata sinuosa. The sequence goes on from QJPP01007665.1 coordinate 770,272, forward strand.
ACTTAAGCAAAAGTACACGAATATACAATGCATACAGGAATCAATAACCTTCACCTACCTCAAAATATTCCAAGCTCTATTGAACCGGAGCTTTCCCCTTTTCAGGATCCCTTGCTTGTTCTTGGTCTAGAAATAAATATGCAAGAACTATAATCAATTACTGACCCAAAAGTACCTGGATTATACAAAATCACAATCCCCAGGCCAACCTATGATCATTCCACCCATTTCCGGGCTTTTCCACCATTAATTCACCTAAATTCATCATTTTTATGGATACCTTTAGAGAATTAAGGCTAAGTGATCATCACCCATCATCAATAATCAAGACCCAAGAACTCTAGCACCCTAGAATCCCTATTTTCCCTGGATTCTTCTATTCCTAGGTCATTCCAAACCTTCCCCCACGTCCACCCCTAGCAATTTTAAAGCGTAGGAGAGATAGTACAGAGTTTGGGGAGTAGAATCCTTACCTTTGGGATGTAAAATAATGGAAAATGGATGAAAATCGCCCAAAATTGCCTTGCCCTTCTCCTAAAACGTCCTTGTTAAAAACTGACTATTTTGGAGATATTTCTTCATTAAATCCCATCACGCTTTGCTATAATGGTCCGCTCTGCTATAACGGTACCGCCATAGCAGAATCGGCCGCTATGGCGGAGGCTGACCAACGTTGACTTCTGCTGTAGCAGTATTTTCTCCGCTACGACAGAGGTTGCTATGGCGGTGGCGGTTGACACGGGACAGAAAGTTGTAAAGTCCCCCAAATTGGTCCATTTTATAACACACTCATTTTTCTGATGTTTTGGAACAACCCCTTCACGTCAACCTCCATACCGGGAGTTCTACTCACCCAAATTCGATTCTGAAAAGTCTCCCAAACTCCTTTATGTCTTAGCTAAATAGAAAACTAGCTCGAAATAGGACATATTACCCAATCCTTACCCAGATTGTCCTAGATCATACCTCGCTCCAAAACCAACCGAGACTAGCCTAGCCAAGAATTTCCAACTCCCAAATTCAGAAGTTTTCTGACTTGAAACTTGGCATAAAAAGTCTACCCGTAACAACGAACTCAATCATTACAACAAATACCAATTTACCCACCGTTCATCCCTGAACGATCCAACCCAAAATTATATAAATAAAGAAAGGAAAGTGTAGTACCTGAATCTCCAAACAAGTGAGGGTACTTGTCCCGCATGTCCTTCTCGATTTCTCAAGTGGCTTCCTCAATCGAACGATGCTTCCATTGAACCTTTACTATACTGATCACTTTTGTCCTCAATTTTCAAACATCCCGATTAAGAATCACGACCAGCTCCTCTTCATAGTGAAGATCCTTATCAAATAACACTTCATCCCACTTGATGATGTAGTCTCTATCCCCATGGTATCATTTTAGCATGGATACATGAAATATCGGATGGACACCTGATAAACTAGGCAGCGTGCTAACCTGTAAGCCACTGGCCCTACAATCTCAAGAACTTCAAACGGTCCGATGAACCGAGGGCTGAGCTTGCCCTTCTTACTGAAACGCATAACTCTCTTTATTGGTGAAACCTTCAATAGTACTTGTTCACCAATCTGAAAATCCATGTCCCTTACCTTGCAATCCGCATATTCCTTTTGCCTGCTTTGGGCCGCTAGCAACTTGGTCTGAATGCCTCTCACCTTTTCTTGTGCTTTCTTTACCAAGTCCACGCCTAAAGGCTTTACATTGCCTTCCTCAAACCACCCTATAGGTGACCTACAACTTCTCCCATACAGTGCCTCAAATGGTGCCATATCGATACTGGAGTGGTAGTTATTGTTGTATGAGAACTCACATAATGGTAGAAACTGGTCCCAATGACCCCCAAAATCAATCACATATGCTCTCAGCATGTCCTCCAATACCTGGATCATCCTCTCCAACTGACCATCAGTTTGGGGATGGAAGGTTGTACTGAAGGTGAGTTGAATGTCCAACTCTTCGTGTAGCTTGCCCCAAAACTTAAAGGTAAACTGCGTACCCCTGTCTGAAATGATGGACAGTGGTACCCCGTGCAATCTCACGATCTCTTTCACATAAATCTTAGCCAATTGCTGCAAATTGTAGTCCACCCTGAATGGAATAAAATGGGCGGACTTGGTCAGCCTGTCTATAATGACCCAAATAGAGTCATACTTCTCCAAGGTCTTGGGAAGACCCACCACGAAATCCATGGCTATCCTTTCTCACTTCTACTCTGAAATGGGCATCCTCTGAAGTAGTACTGCAGGTCTTTGGTACTCATACTTCACCTGCTGACAATTTTGACATTTGGACACAAAATCAGCTATGTCCCTTTTCATCCCGGGTCACAAGTAAAGCTGCCTCAAATCCTTGTACATCTTGGTTACACCCGGATGAATCGAATGCCGCAATCTATGAGCCTCTGCTAACACTTTCTGAATGTTGTCATCAACTCGAGGAACACAAATCCTTCCTCTGAAATTTAACACGCCGCCAGAATCTAACATGGTATCCCCACACTCTCCAGATATTGCCTTGCTCCAAAGCCCGCTCAACTGCGAATCTTGGAACTGTTTGGCCTTTATCTCTTCTATGAATGTGAATTTGACCTCAATACTGGCCAATACCCCACCCTATTCTGAAATACCCAAGTGCATGAACCTAGATTCCAAAGCCTGAATCTCCCTAATCAATGGTCGTTTGGACACCCCCAAACAAGCCAAACTACCCATACTAACTGTCTTCCGGCTCAGTGCGTCTGCTACCATATTAGCCTTACTCGAATGGTATTGAATGGTCACATCATAGTCCTTTAACAACTCAATCCACGTTCTCTGCCTCAGATTCAAGTCCTTCTGGTAAAAACATGCTGCAAATTGCGATGATCGGTGAACACCTCACACTTGACACCATAGATATAGTGTCTCTAAATCTTGAGTGCAAACACCACCGCTGCCAACTCTAAGTCATGGATTGGGTAATTCCTCTCATGAACTTTCAACTGCCTGGATGTATAGGCTATCACATTCCTGTCCTGCATCAATACAACACCCAAACCCGAATGTGAAGCATCACAATAAATAATAAAGTCCTTACCTTCAACCGGCAAAGACAAAATACGAGCTGTGGTCAGAAGTGTCTTGAGATTTTGGAAGCTCTCCTCACACTTGTCGAACCACACTAACGGTACCTCTTTCTAAGTCAACCTTGTTAAGTGAGTAGCAATAGATGCAAAGTCCTTGACAAACCTATGATAGTAGCCTGCGAGCCCAACAAAACTCCTTACTTCAGTCACAGAGCTAGGCCGGACCCAACTCTTGACTGCCTCAATCTTCTGGGGATCCACCATCACCCCCTTTTCTGACACTACACGCCCCAAAAATGCGACTGAAGTCAACCAAAATTCACACTTGGAGAACTTTGCATAGAGCTTTTGGTGACTCAATATATCCAACAGAATACGGAGATGTTCGGTACGTTCCTCCCTACTCTTGGAGTAGATCAAAATATCGTCAATAAAAATAATGATGAACGAGTCCAAATAAGACTTAAATACCCCATTCATCAAACTCATGAATGTTGTCGGTGCATTAGTCAACCCAAACGACATTACTAAGAACTCATAATGTCCATACCGAGTGCGGAAAATAGTCTTAAGAATATCCTTGGGCCTAATCTTTAACTGATGGTACCCTGACCTTAAGTCATTTTTGAAAATACTGATGCACCTTGTAACTGGTCAAAAAGATCATCAATACAGGGTAAAGGGTACTTATTTCGGATGGTAACCTTGTTTAACTGCCTGTAATCTATGCACATCCGCATACTACCATCCTTTTTCTTCACAAACAAGACCGGAGCACCCCAAGGCAAAGCACTGGGACTGATAAAACCCTTGTCTAAGAGTTCCTAGAGCTGAGTCTTAAGATTCCTTAACTCTGCCGGAGCCATACGATATGGAGGAATGGAAGTTGGGCGAGTACCCAGCTCTAAGTTGATACAAAAGTCAATATCCCTATCCGGAGGCATACCAAGCAAATCCGCCTGGAACACCTCCTGAAACTCTGAAACAACCGGAACTGACTCAATAGATGGGGACTCCACACTATCATCCCGAAGATGAGCCAAAAAGACTAAACACCCTCTCCCCACTAGCTTCCTAGCCCAAACAAAAGATACGATCTTAACCGGCTTAGGCCTATACACACCTTTCCACTCTAACCTATCCTTACCCGGAATCTCTAGAGCCACAGTCTTGGTGTTACAATTTAATAAAGCATTATAAAGAGATAACTAGGTCATGCCTAAAATGATATCAAAGTCTACCATATCCAGAATTACTAAGTCTACCCAAGTATGCAACCCCATAAATACAACAGAACAAGCACGATAAACATGTGTAATAATCATGGACTCTCCAACCGGGGCGGAAACATGGATAGGGAAATCAAGGATATCACAAATCAAGTCCAGACCCCAAGGAAAATTCACATACACATATGAATATGTAGAACCTGGGTCAAAAAGTATCGAAACCATCCTATCACAAACATGAATTATACTTGTGATCACTGCGCCTGATGCCTCCGCCTCATAGTTCCCTGGAAAAGAATAACAGTGAGCTCGGTCATCAATCCGAGCAACTTCCTTGGCCGGTTGTGCCGCACCCCTGCCCACGCTGCCATTCCCTCTGTCTCTTTAACCTCTCAAAAAGTTACCTTGCCCACCCTGTGGATGACATCTAGCATAGCCACATCTACCTGCTGGTACCACAGCCTTAGACTGCTGCTGAGCCTGAGTACTCATCATTTTTGCGATCTCTCAGAGTACGAGGCATATACTTCTCTAAGAAGAGAGCGTGAAACTGCTCCCAAGTCAGTGGGGGAAAACAGATGACCGATATTTCTTATGAGACCTCCACCACTGCTTAGCATCACCCTCCAGTTGAAAGGTGGCAAACTCAACCCCATGTTGTTGTACAATGCCCAGCTTGTGAAGCCTCTCATAACAGTATAATATGAACTCATAAGCATCTTCCTTATCAGTACCCTAAAACGCAGGAGGTTTCAGCTTAAGGAACTTGGTCAGCATCTCGTGCTCATTCCCTGTCATGATCGGACCTCGCATTGGTCTGATGAAGTTGTCTGTGCCCGACGTCGCATCCATTCTAGGAGCTATAGTAGCTGCTGGCTGAGTACTCAGAACCTGATCTGCAGTCCCTGTGAGGTTGGCTCTAGCACCAACCAGCACACTCAAGAAGGACCACACTTGCTGAAATGTTGCGGGTGTGATAGGGGGAAGGTAAGCACCTCCAGCCGATGCTGCCTCCGCCTGCTATACACCCTCTTTAATAGCAACCTCGATCTCCTCTTCAAGCTGATCTTAGGGTAGGGGAGGGGTAGCTTCAAGTGCTCCTGCGCTGCTTGAGCTCCACCCCTAGCGGGTGTTGCCCTACCTCAGCCCCTGCCCCTGCCCCTACCCCTGCCCCTACCCCTGCCTCTGACAATCAAGCCCGCTACTGGGACCGCTGCTCTTGCTCCGTTGTTCCTTGTGTTAACCATCTGCGGACAGAAGAGTGAACAAAGTCAGATACCAATTTGTATCACCAGATACCAATTGGAATCAAGTTACAGCACGAAAGGAGAGAGAAGAGATAGTTCCTAAAGTCCTATAGCCTCTCAAAGAAAGTACAGACGTCTCTGCACCGTTCCGCAAGACTCTACTAGACCTATTTTGGTATGATGAGATCAAAGAACCTAGGGCTCTGTAACCATCTTTATCACGACCCAGACCACCATGAGTGGCACCCACCCAATACCCCTAGGTGAGAGGACTAATTCCGACCCAACACTTAATCATCCTATCAGCTTAAAACCAAAGCATAAAATAAACTAGCAATAAAATCTCAAATACTATTTCATAAAACTGTGGAAACATCCTCCCTGGAACCTGAAAATCATTGTACCAAAACATTCTACCATATTGTCTAGAAAATATGGGGATACAACCCCAAATAAGCAAGATTTTAAGCCCAAAACAAGTGGGCTATAACTAAACAGAAAGAAACCAAGGTAGCTCGATCGAAGCAGCTCACCCTTAATGTCTGAAAGCGCTGGGAATAAAGGTGAGGTCACGCGTCAGCCGTCGAAAGATTTCTCGTACTCACAAAAAAAGAAATGCAAGTGCAGAATCAGTACACAACCACCGTGTACTGGTAGTATCATCAACCAATTCCAAATAAACTGTATATGAACAGTAACTAAAGCCAAGTAAAGCACAAGAAACATGTGAACAAGCCAACAGATATCTCTAGGCTACAAGTCTCCCCCTAGCTTATCCCCACATGTAATCCACTTTACAACCATTGATAACATTCAAGGACAACACAATAAACATTTTGTTTTACTTAGCCCGGACACACCTTGGGATCCCTCTAACAACACCTAAGTATTAAACATACAACCCAGTCTACACCAAGACCAACTCACAATCAAATATAATAAAAATCCGGCCTCTCAAGGACCATATGCAATATCATAATTCAGCAACACGACCCGGTCCACTCATGGAACCATCACAAGAATACACAATACAATAAAATAAACCCATACAAAGCGTGGTACCCGAGCCAACCAGTTAGTATCCCGTACCAAGCGTGGTACCTGAGATAACCATTTGTTATCCTGTACCAGGCATGGTACCCGAGCCAACGTATTCCGTACCAGGTGTGGTACCTGAGCCAACCGAGTGTCACACAGAATCCACAGTCACAAACAAGGAATAATCAACACTTATAAATCATTCCCTAAGCATGCAACTCATACAATACTTAAGCAAAAGTACAAGAACATACAATGCATACAGGAATCAATAACCATCACCTACCTCAAAATATTCTAAGCTCTATTAAACCAGAGCTTTCTTCTTTTTCAGGATCCCTTGCTTGTTCTTGGTCTAGAAACAAATATGCAAGAACTATAATCAATTACTGATCCAAAAGTACCCGGATTATACAAAATCCCAATCACTAGGCCAACCTATGATCACTCAACCTATTCTCGAGATTTCCTACCATTAATTTATTATTTTTACGGATACCTTTAGAGAATAAAGGCTAAGTGATCATCACCCATCATCAATAATCAAGACCCAAGAACTCTAGCACCCTAGAATCCCCCTTTTCCCGGATTCTTCCATTCCTAGGTCATTCCAAACCTTCTCCCAAGTCCACCCCTAGCAATTCTAAAGCGTAGGAGAGATAGTATGGAATTTAGGGAGTAGAATCCTTACCTTTAGGATGAAAAACAATGGAAAATGGATGAAAATCGCTCAAAATTTCCTTGTCCTTCTCCCAAAATGTCCTTGTTGAAAACTGACTATTTTGGGGAAGTTTTTGCATAAAATCCCATCACGCAAACTGACCTACCCAAGAGAGAGAACGCAAGAGTGACTCCTCCCTATCACAGCTATAGCGGTCCACTCTGATATAATGGTACCACCATAGCATAATCAACCACTATGGCGGAGGCTGACTAACGTTGACTTTTGCTGTAGTGGTATTTTCTCCGCTATGGTGGTGTGTCAACTGCTGTAGCGGTTGACATGGGATAAAAAATCATAAAGTCCCTCAAATTGGTCTATTTTACAATACACTCATTTTTCTAACGTTCCAGAACAACCCCTTCACGTCAACCTCAATACCGGGAGTTTCACTCACCCGAATTCGATTCCAAAAAGTCCCCCGGACTCCTTTATGTCTTAACTAAATAGAAAACTACCTCAAAAAAGGACACATCACCTAATACTTACCCAAATTTCCATAGACCATACCTCACTCCAAAACCGATCGAGACTAGCCTAGCTCAGAATTTCCAACTCCCAAATCCGGAAGTTTTCTGACTTGAAACTTGGCACAAAAAGTTTACCCGTAACGACGAACCCAGTCGTTACAAGTTAATTTGGAAAATTCTACAGACCTTGGATAAAGGTAGAATTTGTGGGTTTAAATTTCCAGAATTGGGTCTTACTTTTCAGCTTTAAATTATTTTTGAGATTTTCAGATAAACTCCAAACTTATGTTTTTATCAGTTTTGCTTCCTCTCAGTTTTAAATTTATGTGATTGTTTAGTATATGTCAGGCCATGTGTTAGCTTGGGATCACTTATGACTCTAAGCACCATGTACGTCCAGGGTGTAGACTCAGGGTGTGACAACACCACTTCAGTAGCATTATTGCATGAGAAATTTTGTTTGTTTTCAGCTGCCTCAGGGTTTCAAGCTAATCTATTTAAAAGTGTTGTACATTGTGGAGGAGTGGCTGATTCAGAAAGACAAAACATTCAAAATCTTCTAGAATATTGTTCAGATGAATTTCGATTCACAAACTTAGGTGTCCCACTGGCCACAAAGAAGCTGAGAATTATAGAATGGCAACGTTTGATACCCAAGATTACTAGAACAATTTCATCATAGATAGCTAAGAAACTATCCTATGCAGGCAGGGTTCAACTGGTTAAATCAGTATTATTTGGTATCCAATCATATTTGGAACAAATATTAATCCTTCCAGTAAAGGTGATGAAGACTATTGAAGCCAAGTGAAGAAGCATCATCTAGTCAGTCTCAAATGATATTACCAAGAGAGCTTTGGTATCATGGAGTAGAATTTGCTTCCCTAAAGCAGCAGGAGGGTTGAATATCACTAACTTGAAGATTTAGAACGCAACCATTACAAAATCATGTTGGGATCTAGCTAAAAAGAAAGACCTTCTACAGATCAAATGGATCCACTCCTGCTATGTGAATGTCATGACCTAAACCTCCACGAGTGGCACCCACCCTAAACCCCCGGTGAGCTAACCAAGTACCCAAGCCAACACTTATCAAAACTAAGAAGCTAAAACCAGTTGCATTAATCAAAACCAAGATTCATAGCTAAAATAAATGATAAAGAAATCCCTGCAGAAAATACTCCCTAGAACCTGAAAGTCGTGTACCAAAACATCTGTTAAGTCTTTAATACGGGGATGCAATCCCAATAAATATAAAGTCTGAGCCTGAAATAATGAACTAGAAATAAACTAGATGAACCCATGGTAGCCTTGAAGAAGCAGCTCACCCTTGGATTCTTAAAACGTTGGAACTACAACTTAGGTCGCATAGTAGCTGCCGGAATATGCCATGTACTCACAAAAAAAGAGCAAGTGCAATATCAGTATACGAAAAACAATAGTGTACTGGTAGGATCATTGGCCGGCTCCAACTATATGAAATATGTACAATTAACTAAAATAGAGTAAAATCTGACAGAACATGTAAATCCAAGCTAGTGATTATGAATAAACTCTCAGTAATCAATTAACCTAACAACCACATAAACCATGTCCACGAACCACCATAAGAACAACTAAAGATAAAATTATACCTAACCTTTGAATACCCCGACCACCCAAGGATCCCCAAGACATTAGCTGTGGTGGTTAACCAACAATCTCGGTCTATACAAGAACCATTTTAGCATCTAAACACAGAAACCCGGCCACTCATGAACCAATGGTAAACAAATGCATCACAACCACTAATCTGGTCCACTTATGGAACCAATACAAGAAGAAATAAGATAACATGTATAATCAAACCCATACCAGGCGTGGTACCCGAGCCAACTATTATAGAAATTGTACCAGGCGTAATACCCAAGCCAACTAATACATATCCCATACCAGGCGTGGTACCTGAGCCAACCAATAGAACTATATCAGGCGTGGTACCAGAACCAACCAAAGAATCACAGATATCATACAATCACAGACACAATGAATACAATCACACTTGTAAATCCAACAAGCATTAAACAGGTTCATTGCACAGGATTAACAATCAGATATCATTTCAAATAATTTACCTTATTCCCTAAACATGTAATGTACAGAATTACTATATAAAAGTTAACATGCACATATCACGTATTGGGGAAAACATTCAACCATTACTTACATCGAATACGCCTGAATGCTCTACTGAACCTGAGCCTTCCCCTTTATTAGGTCTTAACTTTCTCTTGGTCTAAAATAATCACACAGTAATACAAGAATCAATCAATATGGCCTAATCATTCTCGGATTATATTCAAATCCTAATTCTCAGGCCAAACTTATGATCATTCCAACCAACCTAGGGCCTTCGAACCCATAATTTGCCTAAAACTACCAATTTCGTGGTCACATTAGCAAATTATGGTGTTAAAATAAGAAATAAATAGTTTACATACAAAACCCAAGGCTTTCTACACACAAATTCCTTGTTATACCAGATTTTCTACCTTAGGTCAAGCCAAACCTTCTCCAAAGCCCGTAACTATCGATTCTAAGATCCAGGAATCGAAGTACTTAAGTAGGAGAATAAAATACTTACCTTTAGAAAGGAATTTGGTAGAAAACTGATATAGAGTTCCCCAAATCACCTCTGCCCTTCCCCAAAACGTTCTTGAGAATTTTTGAATATTTTTGGGGAAATTTTGTATTAACTGTAACTTATTTTGCTATAGCGGTCCCTACTCCGCTATACTGGCACCGCCGTAGCGAAAGTCACCTGTTATAGTGGGGTTGACCACCTTGACTTCCGCTATAGCAAAAATTTTTGCGCTATAGCGGTCATCGTCATCACGGCATGTCAACCACTTATAGCAGTTGACATGGGGCAGAATCTTGAGAATCCTCCCATATTTGCCCATTTTACAACACATCTTGAAACCTTGATGTTCTGAACCAACCTTTTCACGTCAAGTTCAATAATGGGAGTTCTACTCACCCAAATTCATTTTTGAAAAGTACTACGAACTTCTTAACAACCTTAACTAATAGAAAATCTAGCTCAAACAAAGACATTTTACCTAGTCCTTTCCAGGATTACCCTAGAACATACCTTGCTTAGAAATCATTCGAGACTGGCCTAGCCCAAAATTCCCAACTCCCCAACTAAAAAGTTTTCTAACCCTTTTCTTTGTAAAAATAGTCTACCCATAACAATGGAATAGGTCATTACAACATATACCAATTCACCCATCATTCATCCCCGAATGATCAAACACGAAAAGATAACCTAAAAGGAGAAAAGGGTAGTACCTGAATCTTCAAACAAGTTAAGGTACTTGTCTTGCATGTCCTTCTTGGTTTCCTCAACCAGACGATGCTTCCATTGTAACTTTACCAATCTAATTTCCTTCATCCTCAATTTTTGGACATCCTAATAAAGAATATCAACCGGCTCCTCCTAGTACTGAAGGTCCTTGTTTAACAAGACCGAATCCCATTTAATGATATACTCCCTATCCCCATAGTATCTCTTCAACATGGATACATGGAAAACTGGATGAACTTTGGATAAACTGGGCGGTAATGCTAGCTTGTAGGCTGTCGGCCCTATAATCTCAAGCACCTCAAATGGACTGATATACCGAGGGCTAAGATTTTCGCTCTTGCCAAATTGCATTACCCCTTTCATTGGTGACACCTTCAACATAACTTGTTCACCAACTTGAAATGCCATATCTCTTACCTTGCAATCCACATACTCCTTTTGCCTGCTCTAGGCTTCCAGTAACTTGGTTTGAATTTCTCTCACCTTTTCCCGAGCTTCCTTCACGAAGTCAACTCCAAAGGGTTTCAAATCGCATGCCTCAAACCACCCTATAGGTGATCTATATCCCTTCTCATAAAGTGCCTCGAATGGTGCCTTATCAATACTGGAGTAATAGTTGTTGTTGTATGAGAACTCACACAATGATAACAACTTATCTTAATGGCCCCCAAAATCGATCACATATGCTCTCAGCATGTCCTCCAACACATGAATGTCCTCTCCAACTGACCATCGGTTTAAGGATGAAAAGTTATGCTAAAAGTGATTTGGGTGCCCAATTCTTCATGTAACTTGCCTAGAACTTGGAAGTAAACTGCGTACCTCTGTCTGAAATGATGGAGAATGACACATCGTGCAATCTCACAATCTCCCTGATGTAAATCTTGGCCAACTTCTGGGAATTGTAATCCACCCTGACAAAAATGAAATGAGATGACTTGGTCAGTCTGTCTATGATGACCCAAATAGAGTCATACTTTCCCAAGATCTTAGGAAGATCCACCATGAAGTTCATGGCTATTCTTTCCCACTTTCACTTAGGAATTGGCATCCTTTGAAGCAATCATGTAGGCCTCTAATGCTTATATTTCACTTGCTGACAATTTTGACACTTAGATACATATTCAGTTATGTCCCTCTTCATCCCAAGCCACCAATAAAGTTACTTCAGATCCTGGTACATTTTGGTTACACCTAAATAAATTGAGTACCGTGAACCATGAGCTTCTGCCAATACATTATGAACCAAATCATTAGCCTGAGGAACACAAATCCGCCCTCTGAAACTCAGTACTCTACACGCGTCAAGTGTGGTTTCCGGGGCTTCCCCAGACAATACCTTGTTCTATAGCTTGTTCAACTGCGCATCTTTAAACTGTTTGGCCTTGATATCCTCTATAAATGTGGGTTTGACCTCAATACTAGCCAATACTCCACCCTTGTCTGAAATGCCCAACAACATGAACTTGGATTCTAGAGTTCAAATCTCTCTGGCCAAGGGTCGCTTAGACACCCCCAAATAAGCCAAACTACCCATGCTAACCATTTTATGGCTCAATGCGTCTGCCACCATATTAGCCTTACTCGAATGGTATTGAATGGTCACATCATAATCTTTCCACAACTCAATCCACCTCCTGTATCTCAGATTCAAATCTTTCTATGTAAACACATGCTGCAGGCTGCGATGGTTTGTGAACATCTCACACTTGACACCATAGAGGTAGTGTCTCCAGATCTTGAGTGTGAAAACCACCGCTGCCAACTCCAAATCATGGGTTGAGTAGTTCTTCTCATGGGGCTTCAATTGCCTTGAAGCATATGTGATAACATTCATGTCCTGCATCAACACAACACCCCAACCCGAATGCGAAGCGTCACAAAACACAATGAAATCTTTACTTTCAACCGGCAATGATAGGATGGGAGTTGTAGTCAGAAGGGTCTTGAGCTATTAGAAGCTCTCCTCACACTTGTCAGACCAATCAAAAGGTACCTCCTTCTGAGTAAACCTTGTCAAGTGAGTAGCACTGGAAGCAAAATTCTTGACAAACCTGCGGTAATAGCCTGCAAGCCTAACAAAACTCCTAACCTTAGTCACAGAGCTAGGCCAGACCCACATCTTAACTGCCTTAACCTTTTGGGGATCCACCATCACCCCTTTTTCTGAAACCACATGCCCTAAGAAAGCAATTGAAGATAACCAAAATTTACACTTTGAAAACTTGGCATACATTTTCTAGTGCCTCAATATCCCAAGAACAATGTGAAGATGCTTTGTGCTCTTCTTTACTTTTAGAGTAACTCAGAATATCGTCTATAAACACAATCATAAAGGAGTCTAAATATGACTTAAAGACATCATTCATCAAACTCATAAATGTTGCTGGCGCATTGGTCAACCCAAACGACATTACCAGGAACTCGTAATTCCCATAACGAGTCTGGAACGCCGTCTTAGGTATATCCTCAGGCCTAATCTTTAGCTGATGATACCCAAACCTCAAGTCAATTTTAGAAAACACCAAAGCATCCTGCAACTGATCAAAAAGGTCATCAATGCAGGGTAAAGGATACTTATTTCAGATGGTAACCTTGTTCAGTTGCTTGTAGTCTATATACATCCTCATACTACCATCCTTCTTTTTCACAAACAAAACTGGAGCACCCCAAGATTAAGCACTAGGATAAATAAATCCCCTATCTAAAAGTTCCTGGAGCTGAGTCTTAAGTTCCCTCTACTCCGTCGGAGCCATACGATAAGGAGGAATAGAGATTGCGCAAGTGCCCGACTCCAAGTCTATGCAGAAATTAATACCTCTATCCAGAGGCATGCCAGACCTCCTAAAAATCAGAAACCACTGGAACTGACTCAATCAAAGGAGGCTCCACACTAACATCCCGAAAATGAGCTAAGAAGGCTGAACAACCTTTCCTTACTAACTTCCTAGCCCAAAAAAAGGATATAATATTGTTGGCTTAGGCCTGTACACACCTTCTCACTCTAGTCTATTCCTTCTCAGAATCTCTAGAGTTATAGTCTTAGAATTATAGTTTAGCACAACATGATACAGAGACAGCCAAGTCATACCCAAAATAATATCAAAATCCAGCATATCCAGAATAACCAAATCTATCCAAGTCTGAAACCCCATAAACACCACAGAGCAAGTACGATACACATGAGTTACTACCACAGACTCCCAAACTAAGGTAGAAATATGAATAGGGGAATCAAGGATATCACAAACCAAATCCAAACCCAAGAAATTATTTACAGATACATATGAATATGTGGAACATGGATTAAATAACATAGAAGTCATTCAGTCACAAGCTAGAATTATACCTGTTATCATAGCATCTGACGCCTTGGCCTCAGATTTCCCCCAGAAGGCATAACAATGGGCTATGTCATCAATCTGGGCAACTTCTCTGGCTGGATGAACTAATCCCCTTCTCGCGTTACCATTCCCTATGTTCCCACGACCTCTTTGAAAATTACCTCGCCCACTCTGTGAATGACCCCTGCCATTGCCACCTTCACCTGGCGGAACCACAGTCTTGGTCTGCTATTGAGCCTGATTTCCTGCCTGCCTATGATGGCATTCCCTCTTGAAATGACCCAGATCACCACAATGAAAACATCCACGATCAAGAGAAGGCCGATTGGTAGAAATATACAAAGCCTCCTGGCCTCTAGGAGCTGAGAACTGGTGACTGGCTTTCAAACCACCACCTACAGAAGCCGGGAGGGCTGACTGAATAGGATGAGATGAATAAACCTGTTGACTGGGACCCCTGGAGTAGGAACCACTGAAGTTTCCATCATTCCTGGACTTCTTAGATAACACCTTAGCCTGCCCAACCTGCCTGACCTCCTCCAGTTTCTTCACATAATCAGTCACCTTATTAAAGCTCTTCCCTGTCAAAGTCGAATGAACAGACAAAACCTGCAACTCAGTATTCAGACCCTTAACATACAGATGAATCCTCTCCTTCTCAGTACCCAGAAGTTGGGTAGCATAATGTGACAAGGCATGAAACTTAGCCTCATAGGCTGAAACAGACATTTGCCCTGCTTAAGGGCCAGAAACTAATCCTTCTTGCGATCTTTCAGAGTGCCAGGTACATATTTCTCCAAAAATAGGGCATGAAACTGAGCCCAACTCATCGGAGGCAAGGCTGAAGATCGACACTCTACATGAGCTCTCCACCACTATTTGGCATCACCCTACAGCTAATAAGTAACAAACTCTACCCCATGCTGCTGCACAATGCCCAACTTATGCAGCCTCTCATAGCAGTCCAAAATAAACTCAAAGGTATCCTCCTTCTCTGTACCATGAAATGACGGAGGTTTCAGCTTCAAGAACTTAGTCAACAGCTCGTGCTTGGTCTCGGCCATAATAGGGCCTAGCATTCGACGGAAGAAAGCATCAGTGCCCAATGATTCATCCATTCTTGGAGCTATGGCAACAGCTGGATAAGTGCACAAAACCTGATCTGCTGGCCCAGTAGGGGTGGCTCCAGTACCTGCCAGCCCACTCAAAAGGGACAACACCTGTTGAATTACCTCGGTCGACATAGGGGGAAGACCTGCACCTCTGATCAGTGTTGCCTCCTCCTTCTCCGTGCCCTCCTTAAGCACAACATCAACCTCCTCCTCAATAGGATCCTGGGGTGGGGGAGGGTTCGCCGCCCTTGGCTCAGCCGCTGCCTGAGCTCCACCCCTGGTGGGTGTTGCTCTTTCTCTGCCCCTTCCTCGCCCTCTAGCCACTGGTCCTGCAACTGGAGCTGTTGTCCTCGCTCTGTTATGTCTAGTGTTAACCATCTGTAGATAAAAGAGTGAAGGGGGTTAGATACCAATTTGGATTAACACATACTAATTGGAATCAAGTTATAGCACAAAGGAAGAATGAAGAGACAATTTCCTAAAGTCCTGTAGACTCTCAAAGAAAAGTACAGGCGTCTCCCTACCATTCCACAAGACTCTACTAAACCCATTTTGGTACGACGAGATCAACGAATCTAGGGCTCTAATACCATCTTTATCATGACCAAAATCGCCGCAAGTGGCACCCACCCTAACCCCTCGGTGAGCAAACCAAGTACCCAAACCAACATTTATCAAAACTAAACAGCTAAAACCAGTTGCATTAATCAAAACCAAGATTCATAGCTAAAACAAATGATAAAGAAATCCATGCGGAAAGTACTCCCTGGAACCTGAAAGTCGTGTACCAAAACATCTATTAAATCTAGAATAAAGGGATGCAACTCCAACAAATAAGAAGTCTGAGTATGAAATAGTGGACTAAAAATAAACTAGATGAACCCATGGTAGCTTAGAAGAAGCAGCTCACCCTTGGATTCTGAAAACGTCGAAACTACAACTGAGGTCACATAGAAGCCATCGAAATTTCCCTATACTCACAAAAGAAGAGCAAGTGCAGTATCAGTCTACAAATAAATAACAGTATACTCGTAGGACCATCAGCCAGCTCCAACCATACAAAATATGAACAATTAACTAAAATAGATATTGCGTCCTAACGCACACGCAAGTGTACACAATTGTATAAGTAATATAGGATTGAGAGTCTAGATATCGTACCCACAGGGACTTGTCGATTAACTATTTTATTAAATTAAACTAATTTTAAATATTTATTCAAGCGTAAAAATCCAAAGATGAATTTAGGATTAACTAATCTAGAAATAAAAATAAGAAGTTAACTAATGCACAATAACCAAATAAAGAGCATATTTTCACGTAACCAATGTGATAAAATCGATTTAGGATTATGGATTCGTTAACAATTATGTCGAGTAGACAATTTCATTGACTTGTTTGTTTATCTAATTATTGATTTACGAGATTGATGACATGATTATGGTCTTCCGAGCTTCTAATCATCTATCCAGAATAGCCTCACAATTACATCGTTAAGCGGGGATATGATATTCTATTCCGAACGCATTTATATGTCTTCTCGTTTCGTAACCAAGCAAGACATTCTAGGTATATTCCTATCCTAGCCGCAAATCTACTTTTTATGTTATAAAAGAGAGTCTTGCTCCTTATATTTCTCATTCTATCTTATTGATCCTTCTTCCGGGTTCACAACATTATAAGTTTATTTTAATGATCGCAAAGCATTAAAATAGTAAGCACAAGAATATAAGAACAACTAATATGATAATCATGCTAATCAAATCAAGAGTCTACTATAATAATTATGAAGCTATCATAATCCTAGAATGAGAATTTTTATTCCACATAGACATGGAGTAATTATAACTATTCATCGAAAAGAAAAATGCAAAAATAAAAAATAAAGGAGAAGAAAAGAATAAACCAAAATTCTCCGGCCTCTACGGTGGCTCATAGCTCTTCGTAGGTCGAAAGTTCTGAAAGAATCGTTCTTATGAGCTATTTATAAATGTACAAAAAAGTCTCAAATAAAATAACTGAGTCCAAAATGAATTGAGAAACTAAAACTCAATTGAATTTGGCATCAATGCAGACGCCGCTTTAGCTGTTGTTTTCAATTGCCAGAGGCCTTCATATTCTGTCTTAGCAGGTACGTACTTCTTCAATTCAATTTGATTGTAACATATATATAAATAATAATATGATATTACAATTCTTCCATTAAGCTACCTGCTTGATTTTCTTATATGATTTCTCATTTTTAATTTGTTTTTGCTCCAAATTTCTTCTTCTTCACACCACTTTAATTCTACAAATAAAAATACTCAATATAAGAATAATTATAAAATTAATGCTAAAAAATAACAATGAAAAGAATAAATATGAGCCAAATAATGATTAAATATAGGTATTTTTGGTCTCACATCAGCAGAGTAAATCAGACATAACATGTAAATCCAAGCCAGTGATTATGAATAAACTCTCAGTCATCAATTAACTTAACAACCACATAAACCATGTCCACGAACCACCATAAGAACAACTTTAGATAAAATCGTACCTAACCTTTAAATACCCCGATCACCCACGGATCCCCACGACATTAGCTATGGTGTTTAACCAACAACCCCAATCTATACAGGAACCATTCCAACATCTAAACACAGCAACCCGACCACTCATGGGCTAATAGGAAACAAATGCATCACAACCACTAATCTGGTCCACTTATGGAATCAAAACAAGAAGAAATAAAACAACATGTATAATCAAACCCGTACTAGGTGTGGTACCCGAGCCAACTATTATAGAATATGTACCAGGCGTGGTACCCAAGCCAACTGATAGATATCCCATACCAGACGTGGTACCCGGGCCAACCAATAGAACTGTACTAAGCACGAGCCAACTGAAGAATCACAGATATCATATAATCACAGACACAATGAATACAACCACACTTGTAAACCCAACACATATTAAATAGGTTTATTGCATAGGATTAACAATACGATATCATTTCACATAATTTACCTTATTCCCTAAACATGCAATGTACAAAATTACTATGTAAAAGTTAACATGCACATATCACGCATTGGGGAAAACAATCAACCATCACCTACCTCGAATACGCCTGAATGCTCTACTGAACCTGAGTCTTCTCCTTTCTTGGGTCTCTAGATTGCTCTTGGTCTAAAACAATCACACAATAATACTAGAATCAATCAATATGGCCTAATCATTTCCGAATTATGTTCAAATCCTAATCCCCAGGCCAAAGCTATGATTATTTCACCCAACCTAGGGCTTTTCCACTCATAATTCACCTAAAACTACCAATTTCGTGATCACATTAGCAAATTATGGTGTTAAAACAAGAAATAAACAGCTAACATACAAAACTCAAGGCTTTCTACACCCACATTCCTTGTTATACCATATTTTCTACCTTAGGTCAAGTCAAACCTTCCCCAAAGCCTGTACCTGTCGATTCTAAAGTCCGGGTATTGAAGTACTTAAGTAGGGGAATAAAATACTTACATTTAGGAAGGAATTTGGTGGAAAATTGATATGGAGTCACCCAAATCACCTCTTCCCTTCCCCTAAACGTTCTTGAGGATTTCTAAATATTTTTGGGAAAAATTCTGCATTAACTGTGACTTATTCCGCTATAGTTGTCCCTACTCCGCTATAGTGGTACCGCCATAGTGGAAGCCACCCTCTATAGTGGTGCCGCCGTAGCGGAAGCCGCCCGCTATAGTGGGGTTGACCGTCTTGACTTTGGCTATAACGAAAATTTTTTTGCTATAGAAGTCATTGCCGTTGCAGCGTGTTAGCCGCTATAGCGATTGACACGGGACAGAATCTTGGGAATCTTCCCAGATTTGCCCATTTTACAACATACCTTCAAACTTGACGTTCTGAACTAATCTTTTCACGTCAAGTTCGATACCAAGAGTTCTACTCACCCGAATTTGTTTTTGAAAAGTTCTACGGACTCCTTAACGTCTTAACTAATAGAAAATCTAGCTCAAATGTAGACGTTCTACCCAATTCTTTCTCGAATTTCCCCAGATCATGTCGGAAAGGCCTAACGTGCTCCAATCCTGCGAGACCTAAAGCACTCTTTATCATGTGGTTGCAACTGCAAAATAGAGTGCTTACAGCTGACAGATTGATCAAATAAAGAATACATATAGACAAGATATGTGTTTTATACAACGCTACTAAAGAGACACGAAATCACATCTTTGCAGAATGCATTTTTGCTAGACTACTGTGGAGCAACCTTATGACATGGATCCAAATTAATGGCCAAGTATAGCATCTTGGGATCACTTTGTGGAGTTACTGCTCAAATGCATTAAAAGAAGAATATATATTGCCAAAGCTAGCAAGATGATATACATTGAATTTATACACGATGTTTGAATAGAAAGAAATGCTAGAATTTTCACTCAGAAGGCAAGAGTGTATGATGCACTAGCTAGAGAGATAGCTTGTAATTGTTATGTTCGAGCTAATAGTAGCCTAAATCTGTTTCTTCAAAAATACAGGTTTAATTGAGGATTTTAGGTATAGTGGATAGGAGAAAGAAATTTTCTTTTATGATAAGACAGACAATGTTGGTTTGCCTGATTTGTAAATATTACATTTGGTGATTAATGGAAGTCGATAATTACCAAAAAAAGTTATATCTCAGTACTAAGCTTAGTTTACTTGTTTATGACTGTCAAAAGATTAGGGTGGGCTTACTTTTTGATTTATTAGTTGCTTTAATTTTATAAGAGTTTAAATTATATAATAAATAGTTAATATGTGAAAGTTTTACACGATCACGTTATTTTTATATGTTTTAGCAAATAACTTATTTTATTTTTGAAAATTAAAATTTTTATATTTTAAAAAAAATTATTTATAAATATATTTTGAGTGACCTGATAATATAAGAAAATTTCTTACATTGACGATACATATAACTTCAAACTCATTTTATAATACATCCCACATTTCAATTTGTCTAAATTAGAGCTCAAATTTACCATTTCAAGCGATCTCTCAATTAATTTCATGCCTCAAATTTTCTATTTTTAGGTGCATACGTCGATCTGTAAAAAAGATGAGTGAACGAGTCACAATTTTTATTATGACTATATGTAGTATATCAAATATAAACAGTCTTTCAAAAAATATTTTGACTGTTGTAAAACTAAACTAAAAGAGTAATAATATGAACAAGAAATAGACAAGAAATTAGAGAGACAAAAAATGAGAACTTTCTTATTCTTCCAAGTATGTTCAAATGTTTCTCAAATATCATCAAGTGTATCAAACATTATGTTTAGAACCTCTATTTATAGTATTACATTGAGGAACATAAAAGGAGATAATAAACATGGCATTAATCCTTTAGGAGGTAGGGAAGATAATGGTGTTATGGATGATCAATGAGGAGGTGGGAGTTACTACTCATCAAGGAGAAGTTATGGTATGGAGGTTACTATTCATCAATGGAATTATAGTGTGGACATCCACAATACAAGATGACAACATTGTGTGGTAACACAATTGTTCACAACACTCCCCCTTGGATGTCCATTGATAGATAATGTGCCTCGTTAAAACCTTACTAGGAAAAACCCTGAGAGAAAAAATCCTAGTGAAGGAAAAAGAGTACACATATCTTCTAATATGCGTTGTTTGCTGCCTCGTTAAAAACCTTGCCAGAAAAACTCATTGGGACAAAACCTAGGCCAAGGAAAAAAGAGTGCAACACGTATTTACTTTCCCTGACAAAGACATCACTTAATCTTGTAGATGATACATTCCAATCCAGCTTCTCAAAGTGTTGGGATTGACAATGCCTCCATCAAATATTCCACCAAAATAGAGTAAAATAGTCCTTTGCTGAAATATACTTTGTTTTGTCCTCTTCTCTATATTCTTCTTTCAATTGAGCTATGCAAGAAGTATCATTTTATATAGTATTGCAACCTCAATCTCAAAGAAAATCACACATCTTCTTATGTGTCACTTGCTTTATAAGTTGCTAGTAGCTTTACTTGACTTGAATAAATGTCAATCATTGACTGTCTTGTAGAATATAATAATATGACAATGGCCTCACAAGCAAATAGAGAACTTCTGTATGATCAAATGCTTTGTAGATCCAATAATTTCCTGCATTTGCATATCCAACAACCTTTTGACAATATTGGTTAGAAATAATCATCTATACCAATATCTAATTTCACTCAAATATTTTCACATAAAAGTGAAATTATGTCTTTCCTGCATATTAACAAAAATATTATTTCATGTATAAATAACAGGATATATAAGTGCACCAATTGCACTAAGACATGGCACTTTCTAACCATTTTTATGAGATCAAAATTATTCTTTCTTTATGTTAAGCGATCTTACAACCATTGAGGTACTATTTAATGGAATCGCTTTAACCTTTTTAAATCCTTCATAGATTTTCATATAATATTTACCGTCTAGCTAGACATAACAATTATTCTTTATACGCATTCAAGTTTTTCATATATTGCTAGATTGAAAGAAACCTCATTGCATCCACCAATAGTAGAATACATCTCCAAACAATAATGCCAGGACTTTTGCGAAAAATCTTTATGCCTCAAGGCACAAGACGTACTTTATATCTTACGATTTTATATTTCGCATAATAATACATTTATACCTCACTGGCATTATACTTTAGTCTATAGACTAAGTCCAGACTATCATTTTTCAAGTGAAACAAAATGTACTTGAATTGCGTATTTTATCTGGCCAATCATTTATCTGTCATACTATTTATGTTTGACAGATTTAAATTCAAGATCCTCATTACCATTTATAATGGTGAGCGCTACATTATATCAAAGATACCGTCGACGGTCATTTTGATATCGATTTCAATATGACATAACTTATCGAGATCTCTTTATTTTTCATCATTTTCAGGTACCTGAACTTTTGCCAAGGTTTTATGAAGTGTTATGTCATAGTGCTCTTTTAAGGCACTTGCCTCATTATCATGACCATCTTGATCATTTGCTCCTCTCCTTCTTCAAGAAATTTTACGTTTGAAATCGATTGGTCTATCACGCTTCAAGTGTGTCATAGACTCTGTCCTTCAAGGACTTCTCTTTGGAGCATTTACAGCTGAATTATATTATAGGGTCAACAAATACATCTAGTAATGAATTTGCAATATTTTACGACTGAATTATCTCTTGAACTTCAAGTTCACATTTTTTTACGAGGATCTAGATAATTCATTCCATCCATTTCAGCTATTAATCATATCTCCCCCTAATGTTAGGAAATCTAACATTCACCCCAACCTTATTTGGGAATCCATCTTTGTGCATGGTGGAGCAATTAAATCAAATACCGCACATTCAAATTTTTAAATGGAATATTTGGATCTTGACCCTGAACCAACAATATAGGGGAATCTTATTGGCTTGATGCATACAAGTGTTGCTGCATTAAAATAACGTCTCATACCAAAAAAAAATTGGGAGATTTGTACTCATAACCAACGGGTTTAGCTATAATTGGAGGCATACAATTTCTGCTATACCAACCAGCATTATCAACTTTTATAGTTTAGAACCATGCTCTTAATTTAACAATTTGAGCAAACAACCTTGCAAAAATCAAATTGCAAGTTGATAGCAAAGCGCATGTGACCAACCATAGATGCATCTCATTTCATAGTAAACGATCCACATGGCAGGTGAACGGGCCCATATTTACCTTTCTATACATTTCAAAAAATTATGGGATACAATCCCAACCTTAGCTGGTATGTGATCAATTTATCACGAAAACAAGCAGCACAAGAGAATTCGTGAAGAACTTTCTATTTCTTCAATTTATAACCACGTGAATTCTTAATTATTTTTTTGCATCATATATGAATTGGGATGGTCAACCGGTCATGCCAACTTATATATTTTTCTGTAAACTTTTAGTTTACTATCGCATGTAATTCTATCACCATGCCCGTGTACTACAAACATGAGAAAAAAGCGGTAATCTTTTACACAAATATTTATAACCCACTTTGATTGTAGTAATATGAAGATATTAAATCTTCCTATAATTTATAGTCTCATTGTAATTCAATATTGGTCAATGCCTTTGAAACTTAACAAGTATTTTTTGAGACTTACTACAATTCATTCCTCCGGATAGTAACACATTAACTTTTTCAAAGCTATCAAATACTTGTGTACTATCTCATATTCCAAAATACCACACATGTGGTGAACATCTCCTTTAAGGAGAAAATTATATGTACCCAACCAATGACAAATTTGTGTAGCCACACAATAACATTCATTTTTTATCATGACCACAACCCTTTAAATGAAAGAATTATTTCTTTCTTTTTGTCATTCTGTAGTTCATAATAAAACGTACCACAATATTTGTGCAAGACTTATTTCTTACTTTTATCATTTGGTAATGCATGATAAGACATACCATAATATTTGTGATGTACTAAAAAGTACTTGACCAATGACCGTTAATATCAAAATGTCTTTTTCTCTCAAACCTCCCGTAGAGGTGAGTTGTGGTATTAATTGAACCATACATGAGCATGTCCTTATCCATAATCTTTATCACATATTGACACATTCATTTTCAAGAATGGCCGAGCATTGCAATGCTTATAACAAGTCACATTTTCTTCAAGGAATGGACTATAATCTTATATATATGCTTCATAAATTTGCATTAGAAGCCCATTTTCATGCCTTAACATTTATCATATAAATATGATCCACCTCAACATCACTTTGAAAGGTCAAGTGTACCACCACTTTATATTCTTTTATTTTGATGGAGGGTTTATAAAACTTATCAAATTAGGTCCACAAAAATAACGTGCCCAATATATACCTTTCATACCAAATTGATGGTAAAAATTACCTTCACTTCTGAAGGACCATTTGGAGAACTCATAGCGTTCTTCCTTTATTATCAAAATGATGATATTTTATCCTTTTTCACGCCCACAATCATTTGTGCAACAATAATAGTGATTTGGTCATCTTTCAGACTTATTATATATTGCTACCACATTCAATTCATGGAATGGAGCATATTCAATGAGATGGACTTCACAATTTTTATCAAGAGCATATCAATTTGCTCAGTCATCATTATACCATAAATATATTGCATTGGACTTGAACCGAACGCCTCACTCATATGTTGGCCATATTTAGTCGGATTTGAACCCAACTACCACAATGATGACTACTTTTTATTTTTTCCTTCACGCCCATATTCATACATTCAACCACTTGTCTTTCTTTCAGACATATTATGCGTTGCTACGACATTCACATAAGAGAATAGAGCAAATCTATTGGGGGGTTCCATGACTTTTCGTCAAAAGTGTAGTATTTTGGCTAGTCATCATTATATACTACTGTGGTGCATTAGGACTTAAATCCAATGTCTTATCCATATAAAGTCATGTTAGGCCATAAAATCGATGGGACTTGAACTCAATATCTTATCATCATGGTGCACCAAAATTTTAACCCGATGTCTTACCCCCTTTTTGATTGATAAGATTTGAATTCACCATCTTACCCTTAACCAATAACATAATAGGTCAAAGTACAACATGACTCACCCATGAGCCTTAAAAAACCATTATATTAATAGTATAACAAAAACGTATTTGATAAAGAAACTTCTAAAAATATAAATGTGTAACTTCCGATGCTTCAAGCAATAATCTGGATAAACAAATTATTTTCATAAGTTAATTTCTACCAATCTTAGTAGCCTGTGTGAGGGGAAAAGATTGTTCACTAATCAAGTCTCTCATCACATTTGAAAATGACAATTTTATAAACAAACAAATCAATAGAATTTATAAAGGACAAGTTCCTTTTCAACATAAAGTATTTCACATAAAAGAAAATTAATAATTATTTCTTAATAATGGTGCACAATTTAAAGTAGGTTCATGACCACTACAAAATAAATAAAAAATCAATAGCTGACGACTACAAAATTTCCAGTGCATATTACCCATGGTATGCATCTTTTACTATTTTCATTATTTGCAAAATACATGTACTATATCACGATAATATTGAAATTTAACACATATTTCAAGAGTAAATATGCAAGTCATGTAACAATTTGAAACGGTTTAAAAGAACAATAACAAAGAGAAATTTAAACATATAAAAATAATTGCATAAAATAATTACCAATACATAAAGCAATATGTGCTACTGCTCTGCATCAGAAATATATTACCTTAGTCTCTCAATATGAACATATTCATTAGCGTAGGCCAATAGAAAAATTGAAACTTGTAATAGGTTAGAACTTCGTGTTGATAACGTGTTGTAAAACTAAACTAAAAGAGTAATAATATGAACAAGAAATACACAAAAAATTAGAGAGACAAAAGATGAGAACTTTCTTATTCTTCCAAGTATGTTCAAGTGTTTCTCAAATATCATCAAGTGTATCAAACATTATGTTTAGAACCTCTATTTATAGTATTACATTGAGGAACATAAAAGGGGATAATAAACATGGCATTAATCCTTTAGGAGGTAGGAAAGATAATGGTGTTATAGATGATCAATGAGGAGGTGAGAGTTACTACTCATCAAGGAGAAGTTATGGTATGGAGGTTACTATTCATCAATGGAATTATTTTGTGGACATCCACAATACAAGATGACAACATTGTGTGGTAACACAATTGTTCACAACATTGACAATATTTTTGATGGCCAATAATTTGGGTAATATCACCCAACTTTTATACATGCTAAATTAAGTTTGTTAAAATGAATTAAATTAATAAATAAATCGATCATTCCACGTTCAAACTTAAACAAGTTTGGGCAAATTATTTGTGGGCGAATTTTTCCACCCCTAATAAATATGACAAATGATTCACATGCTTTTTGTGAATTCTAAAGGCCCGTTTGGCCATGATTTGAAATTAGGTTTATTGAAAATTGAAATTTTATCTAGACATGTAATTTGGATCTTAATTGTTGTACTTTTTCTCATAAACATAAAAATCTCACAATTTGTGAAAATTATTAAAACTTCTCAGCTTCTTACAACCTTACCAAATGAGCAAATCATGATTCATAAACAAGGTATCAAAATATTTTAATGCGACGTATTAACAAATCACATATTTTCATGTTATTTTTATAAATAAATGATGGCGATTACATGTTATTACAAATTCTAAAATATATAATTTTACAAATACTCATTGATTTAATAAATCAATAATAATAGTAATTAGCTATTTTTTAATATAATTTTCTCACATAGTACGAACAATCTCTTCACGTCAAACATGAATCTTTTTCTATAAAATTTAAGGTTTTGAATCTTTTTGGTATATTTATGAGTTAAATTTTTAATTTAAGAGAATTAAAATCACAAACTTGAAATTGAATCCTACCTTTTTAGTAGGATTTAAATTAAGAACATAATTTTAAATGATATTAAAATTTTATTCAAATATCATAAACAAACACTAATATCAAGACCTAAAGCATAGAGCTTGTCGCTACTTAGATTCAAAAGGTAATTGACAGTTCTCAGCTTTCTCCATTTTCTACAACTATAACCATTTGTAGTTCCAATTACTTTATTCATACACCTTTTTTTTTTTAATTTCAAAAATAGCGATACGCTCTGGAAAAGTAAAGGAGAAGCTTCCATTCTACTAGCAATAGCTTCCCGTCAATTGCTTGTCACCTCATAAATGTTTTTATTTGTCAGCTCATAAAAAGAGTAACGAGGGGTATTGTAGGGATTCAGACGTGTCACCGTCTCCTTTATATATGTAACCACTCTTTCCCACTCTCTGCTTTACTAAAAGCTTCAACACCTTCCCTTCTTTTGTTGTAAACAGAGACAGAGAGAGTGTCTTATTTTGTAGAAAAAGACATCTACACAAGTTGAATTCGTAAGGACAAGGTTAGCTTTAAATTCATTCATATATGCATAATTTCTTTACATTCCTCATATCTGAATTGTGTTTTTTAATTTGTCTTCATATTGTTACTGTGTTATTCATCTTTTTAGCTTTCACGTCAGTTAGTTATTTGCTGTGTTTTGATGACTTAATTTGTGAAGAGCAGTTATACACAGAGTGGTTTTCCAATTCTATGTTGATCTTCTTGCTCTTCTATTGAGTTGTGGTTGTAAAAAAGACGTCTAAATTTGAAAATAATTAACCTTACACTTAATGAGAAACTTCTATACTCACAAGTTGTATAGCCACATAATATTATAACATGTTTAAGATCTAGAACTCTTCATTTCTTTGTGTTGATTCAAATTATAATCACATAACCACTGTTTTTTTCTTGTTTTTTTTTTCAATTTGTAATTTGCTTTAGCATCAACTTGAGTTTTATTCGTTGGCGATTACGAAAATATATATGGCTTCCGATATTATTTAATGTCACACATGAATTACATTTTTTAGACTACTAAGCCATGTTTCATGTGAATATTTATTTACATTTGAATTCAAGAGACCTCGGTCTGTTTGGCCATGAAAATTTTTTCACCTTTTTCCAGAGTTCACGTTTGGCCGTAAAATTTCAAAATATTCTGTTTTTACTTTTTATACGTTTTTTCAGGAATTTTCGAAAATTTAAAAACAACTCTAATTTATTTCATGACCAAACACCACCCCAATTTTCAAATATCATTTTTCACTTTGAAAACAAAAACTTCTATTTTCAAAATGAAATATGGTCAAACGCCTACTTTAGATATAAATCATAAATGATAATTTCCTTATTTATGAATGGTTACATCTAAAATGATTTAGTCTTGTGCATCTTTTTCCAGGTTGTTTTCTCAATGTGTAAAAGAGGGAAATATATATTAGTGGAGTCACCTCCAGAGCCAACAATGAAGAAGAATAACAACAAGCCCTTAGGAATTCGATTGATAGAGGAGACCATAAAGAAGACTAGCCTGTCTTTCAAGACATATCAAGTCATTGTTCTAATTGTTACATTTTTTGCATATACAAGTTACCATGCTAATAGAAAAACTACGAGCATCGTAAAACAAGCACTTGATCCCCAATCCCTTGGCGTTGGTCCCAATTTACCATGGCAGGGAAATACTACTCCGAAATCGTTTAGAGATGGCTGGTTTCCATTTAATGACCCTGATGGAACAGCAATGCTCGGAGACCTTGATGTGGCTTTCCTATTTGTGTATGCAATCGGAATGTATTTCTCAGGGCACGTGGGTGATAGGATGGATTTGAGAGTTTTTTTGACAGCGGGAATGTTGGGAACTGGTTTATTCACAGCTCTTTTTGGAGTTGGATATTGGGCAAACATCCATAGTTTCTATTACTATCTGATAATTCAAATGATTGCTGGGTTGTTCCAATCCACAGGATGGCCTTCAGTAGTTGCAGTGGTCGGGAATTGGTTTGGAAAGAAGAAGAGGGGACTTATAATGGGCATCTGGAATGCTCACACCTCTGTTGGGAACATTACGGGATCATTAGTAGCCTCAATCTTATTGAAATATGGATGGGGTTGGTCGATGGTTGTTCCTGGTATCCTTATTGCTTTTAGTGGCATCATAGTGTTCCTTTTGTTACCCGTTCATCCCGAATCTGTTGGAAGTAATAAAGATGAAGATGAAGATGAAGCATCATCTCCTGGAAAAGAAGACGAGGAAGTGAATGAACCTCTCTTGAGATCAGAGAGAGAAGAGGAATCAGGCGCTGTGGGTTTTATAGAAGCATGGAGGATCCCCGGGGTTGCACCATTTGCTCTTTGCCTTTTTTTCGCCAAGCTGGTGGCTTACACATTTCTCTATTGGCTACCTTACTACATAAGCCACACAGGTATGCATGCTAATTGTTCTGTATTTGTTATGTTAGATATGTTGTTTTCTTACTCTGTTATGGAAAAGTACTGTATCTCAACCCTACTGCGTTCGTTTAATGTTATTGCAGCAATAGATGGAAGATACTTGTCAAATGAGGAATCTGGAAACTTATCAACATTGTTTGATGTCGGAGGTGTAGTAGGTGGAATCCTCGCAGGTTACATCTCTGATCAGTTGGATGCCAGAGCTGTAACAGCTGCTAGCTTCATGTACTGTGTTATCCCAGCTCTATACCTATATCGAAGCTATGGACACATCTCCATGACTATAAACATCATCCTCATGTTGATTACTGGAGTGTTTGTGAATGGCCCTTATGCATTGATAACAACTGCAGTTTCAGCTGACTTGGGAACACATAGCTCTTTGAAGGGTAATTCACGAGCACTTGCAACTGTCACTGCTATTATTGATGGAACTGGTTCAATTGGTGCTGCTGTTGGTCCATTTCTAACGGGTTATATTTCAGCTAAGAGCTGGGATGCAGTTTTTGTAATGTTGATGGGAGCAGCTTTGGTTGCTGGTTTGTTTTTGACTAGGCTAGTTGTAACCGAGGTGAATGGAAAGATTCAACACTTGAGGTCTCAAGGATTATACAGACCAATGTCTACTAACATTGAAGTGTGATTGCCATAAAATTGTGTGATAATCCAAATACCCAATTTGGATATTATTAGCCTTTGGTCAAAGGGATGAAAAGGTGGAAATGTTCAAATTAACTTAAGATGAGGATATGAATTCTTCATTTTGTGAAATTGACTCTGAAAGGGAGAAAACTGGAGATGACTCCTTAAGGTCATCACATATACATATTCATTTCACATGTACATTTTGTGTGCCATAAAGGATCAAATGCCTAGATAAAAACTAGTAATCCCTCTTCCCAATTTATATGACTCACTTTTCTTTTTAGTCAGTCCCTAAAAGAATTGACACATTTCTATATTTAGTAACAATTTAACTTTAGAATACTCATTTTACCCTCAATGAAATCATTTATAGCCACACAAACATCTATGACTTTTTTTTAGACCACAAGTTTCCAAAGTCTTTCTTTTTTAAACTTCGTGCCAATCAGATAAATTGAGACGAAAGGAGTAGTATTAGTGCGGATTGCTGGGAGTTTGTACGCATTTTTCGTCTGATTCTTGCCACTACATCCTCCAAAATAGTAAAAGATTTCTTTCTTTTTTCTCCATACTACTGAAAGTCGTCGATAGTGACACTGTGGTCATCTATCTGAGCCCTGGTCAAAAAGCACTTGGATGGTGTTTGGATTGACTTTTTATAGTAATTTATAAGCTAAAAGTCATAAGTTAGAAATACCCAACTTCTGGCTTTTAGCTTATTTTTATACTTTTTTAGCCTAAAAGTAAGTGCTTAAAAGCACTTTTTGTCTTTTCCAAACACCCTAAAAAGTAAAAAAAAAAAAGCTTAAAAGCCAAAAACACATAAAATAAGCCACTCAAAACATCCTCTTAATTTGTTGATAATTTCTGTATTTTGCCCATTCAATATTGGATTGAAATATCGTTCAAGTAACAAGATCTTTATAAACCAAAGAATGAGCCTACTTTACGCACTTCCGCACTAAGCAGGCAAGGCCAACTAACAAGCAAGAAGGCATTGCCTGCGGCTTCCAATCCAATGACAAGCACAATACCTCCGACGATGGAACTTCTTCTTTGTTTGCTATTTCCTTTTTAGAAGTAGGATCAGCTGGATATAAAAATCAAACAAGACTATACAACCAGACATCAATTCCTAAATATTAACAATATCAATTACAATAAACAAATCACAAAAATATTGCTCACCAAAATAACTTTGTTGAATCCAACGGCTAGAGTCTACTTCATGTTTCAATATGATCGGCGAAATAGAGCCACTTGTTGATGCAATGTCTGGGTTCAAACTACTAAGCTTCAAGTATGCCTATCAATTATATCATCAATTCCAACTAGCATCAGGGACCAGAAAAACACCTTTATTTTTTGCGGACCAAGGCCAAGGGGCATACATACACATAGTTATGCCATTCAGGAAAAATAAGCTGGGACAACGTATCATGAGGTTGGTAATAAATTGTGTTTAATGGCTGACTGGGGGGTTGATAAGTATATTAAGGAAATGTTAAGAGAACGTATTCACACTAAAAACTATATATGCACACACTATGGAGGCATATGTAGAAAATATGCCACTAAAAGTAAAGAGAGATAAAGAGCAACAGTCGGATCTGTCGGCTGTAAAATAATGAGGAAACACAACCTGAGGTTGAATCCAACTGTACGTTCTGGGTGGCAACAGGTAAGTTTTTGAAAATTGATCTCCAAAGTCCAAACGAAGAATCAAGATCAACCTTCATAAAACTAGTTAGAGCCATTTCGGAAATGCAACTGCTCTGCACCACCAAAGAAGTTCAACATTAACATAGGGGAGGGATGGCAGTCCTAGATAGAACACTACTTTAAAAGGTCAAGTATTATCAGTGGATAAAGGAAGGCGTTACAAGTCTCATAACTTTCTGAAACAATCACTACTATTTCTCAGGAAACTTTCCTACTTATGGTACTAGATTTTGACAAATTTAACTGAACAATCCCAGTTAGGCAGATCCATTATTTCTCTTTTGGTAGGTTGAGGGAAAATATCCTTATTATATTTAACCAAATATGCAGTTAAATAACTCAGGGCAGGATGAATCAGCAAGAAAGGGCAATACTTCTCATACAATTCAAAACGTCCTGAAGATAAACTGGCTCTTTTTTTTTCAAGCTAACCTGAGAAGTAACTGAACATGCTAAAACCAATTTGCTTTAAAGATACTATAACATGTGTGCAATTTTAAGACAAGCTCCCAACAAATATTGTGGAGATTAATCCATGGTAATCTTACACTTGCATCTGACAATTCAATATGAAAAAGTAAATGACATGTGAATTGATTATTTAGACTTAACATATATATGGCTTCAAACGCATTTTTATTTGCAACCTTTCACCCAGTAATCTCTTGAAATGAAACAATTGTGATAAAGTACCAAAGGCATGAAAATAAAAAAAATTAAGATGCTGGTTTACAAAGACCAAAACACAATTGTCCCACTCCCTAAAAAAGAATGCTGTTCTGCGGAGCTATATAACGACCTTCGTAGTTAAAGCAAACAATCTACAAGGCCATTTTAAGTCTTGCACTTCACTAACATACACTACGAGTAAAATGCACAAGCTTCACATGCGACCTGGCCCCTTTCGCCTTTAGGAATTGCAGCAAAAGAAAGAACACCAGCTCAGCAGGAAGTAAACAACACACCAGATATAGCCACAATTCCATATACTAGAAGAAAGCAGGCAGAACAGCAGAAATGCACTTCTATCATTGATTGTCTAGACCCATAGAATTAAGAATCAATACTTCTAAGTATGTCATTTCCTAAAGAATTCAGATTTCTCCTTTCACAAGTATGCCAAAAAGACGGGCTTTCTTACGACTTGCTATCCTGCAGTAGCTAGAATATACTACAAGAATAGTAGCGATGAGCAAATAAAAGAAGAGCTTAACCTGTGAAAAATCACTAAAACAAAATGAGGACAACTTTTATCATTATTTCTTGGGAAGAAAATTTGTGATGACTACATTCTGAGGAAACTTTTTTAAAAACAAACATTTCAAGGAACCGTTTTGCAAAGACATATTCCTGTCTCAAAGTTACCATCTTCAAAAAAAAAAAAGACATTCCTGTCTCAACAATCAAGAGTGGCAAATTGCCGATTGGAAATAGATAAACATTGCATGGACATACTGCTTCTAATTGGATGAAAAGAAACATATAATCTTGCATATTTACATAACTATCCTCTGTTAGATTTCATTGAGCTGATCCTTTACCAAGTCTGCCAATGGCTAAAAACTTTCATCTCATGACACTCTGAAGCCAGAACCCTGAAAGAGAGGGGAACAAACAGAAATATCAGCAAAACAAACTAGCTAATGTTGCATAGTGTGCACATATCACAGGTTCCAGTACATCAATGACAGAGAGAAAAGAATGAACTTAGCAACAGTTCTTGTATTTGTATTCCCATCGAACAAACATCAGTAGAAATCAAATGTGATTAGCCCATTATACTGCCATAACCTTCAGGAAATGAGTTGTGTTGCGTTTTTTCCATCAATAAAGTCATAAAAGACTGCCTAATGTAGTGAACCATTAATCATACGCTGAGAATGCAATTGATTTGCCAAAGAGATGATCCTAAGATTCTATTCAGCACTCAACAAAAATCATATTTACACGATTATAGTTGTCGTAGTTTGCAGACAATACCATCAAAGGTTCATTGCTGCAAATCAAATGTGGCTAATGAAGGTTTATGTGGTTCATAAGTAAGCATCAAAGTATTTGTGTGAGACCCAACTGAAAGAGCACTGTGTACATCCAATCACAGGTGTAGGTTGGAAAATGATTTTGCATTTTAAATTTCTACTACAGCAAGGTGACTTATTTATCTGTTTCACGTGGTTGTTGAAGATTAACATAGCCAATCCCAGCTAGTCAGGGATTGAAGCGCAGTGGTTATTATTGTCTTCTTTGACATCCTTATCTTCTCCTAGATGAAGGTAAAGCTCCTCGGTTGTTTTCAGTTCAAATAGTTCTTAGAAAAGTTCTGGGAGAATCATAATTACCCTCACCCTCTCCCACAACTTATCCCTTTTTGCTAACTACACCCCTAAAGTTTGCGAGCATCTTACAACCTATGTTGCTCGGACTCTTCAAAAATGTCGACGGGTGCGTGTCGGATTCTCCAAAAGTAGTGTATTTTTGGAGAATCCGACACGGGTGTGGCATCAAAAATGAAGAGTCCGCGCAACTTAGCTTACAACCCCTCTAGACTTGTCCAAAGTGGAACTATTATCCCCTTATTTGCTAATGTGGTGCAACGAGTGTATTAACTCAACTTGAGTTGCGTGAGAGTAAAAACAAGACAAAAAAATACAGCTTATGACCGAAAACAGCATATTTTCCAACCGAACACCATAATTTACGATCAACAACAACATACCCCGTGTAATCCCACAAATGGGGTCTTGGGAGGGTGGTGAGTAGGCAGCCTAACTCCTACCTTGTGAAGGTAGAGAGACTGTTTCCGATAGACTCTCGGTTCAAATAAAGCATAATAAAATCAAGTATGGAAAGGAAGATACAGTAGTGATTGGCTTGGATTATGACTTATAAGCTAAAAGTCATACGGTTTCTTATTTTTACCTTTTTAGCTTAAACTCGAGAGCTTATAGGCACTTTTTTTTTGGTCAGTAAGCATTCTAATATATTAATATCAAAAGATTGGCTACAGAGAGGATAGTTGTGGCTCAGTTCAATGGTGTGAAGAAGTGAACGAAAAATGAGGAGGAAAAGCTAGGTCATGGAGAACGGTGTTTGCTCAACCTTAGATAGGAGGATCCATAGTTAGGAGGATTTGGAGGTCGAGGATTAGGGTAGAAGATTAGTAGGTAGTCGAGCGTTTTCTAGTTTCCCTTATTAGAATTGTTATGGTTACTCCCTTACTATCTTGTTCCTCGATTTTATTATTACTTGTTTCCTTTGGTTCGATTATTGTATTATGAGCCTGTTTGGATTGACTTATTTTAAGTTCTTTTAAGCTAAAATAGCTTTTACACAGGGTTCGCCAATAATGGTTGGTTCTTTGAGTGCCTAAACATGGTTGCTTTCTTAGTTTCAAAAAACATGGTTGTCTCTTTATGGAAATTAGTACTATCATTGTTGTTGAAAACAATTTGTGGGCAAATGGAACGTCTCAAGACAAGTTTGTGGTTGGAGAAGAAGATGAAATCTTAAGTGGGAAGAGTTGAAATATGAGAAAACGATAAGGAGAAGATGGTGGGAAAAACAACTAAAAAAGAAAGCAAAAATAAAATTCGGTAAAGGAAAACTGACATGAAAAAACAGGTGGTAGCGCGTGAGTTACATTGGCCAACTTAAATTTGGTTGTTGGTCCCTCAGGGTGGTTAAGTTTAGAGGAGATCATAGGACCCGACCCACACAAACTTAATGTGTAGTTCGCAAAAAGGGACAAGTTGGGGGGGGGAGGGGGGGGGGGATTATGCATATTCCCAAAAGTTTCTGGTTTTCAAAACTAAGGTTTTTGACATGATAAAATTTGCTTTCAGAGACCAAAACCAATTGATTTCAAAAGAATCAAAACAACAACAATAATAGCAACCATGCCTCAATCCCAAGCAAGTGGCAATGAATCCTCAATGTCCATGTGGTTTCACTTAAGTTCATCCTAGTCCAATATTATATGAAATAAAATCAAATAGAAACAAAAAAGCACTAGAAGTTCTCAATATTTCCTCTTGGCATATAAATCTCAAAGAAGACTAACAGACTCCTAGAAAGCATTACAACAACAACAACAACATACCCAGTATATTCCCACAGAGTGGGGTCTGAGGAGGGTAGAGTGTACGCAGTCCATACCACTACCTCAAAAGTGAGGTAGAGAGGCTGTTTCCGATAGACCCCTGGCTCAAGATAAAAACAGTCTAAAAAAGGACATAATATAAGAACAAGAAACAAAAGGTAGTAACAAAACAACATACAGTAACAGAAACAAGACTACCACAAACTAATACTACAATCGATCTGCCCGAAACAACCAACATCACCTAAACTCCACGAACAAAATACTACAAGCACATACCCCAGAACAAAGCACACCTACCTACAAGGACGCATCCCCCCGACTAACTTTCTACCCTAATTCGCGACCTCCATTCCTAGAAAACATTGGATATAAAATAAACATATGAACATAACTAAGACTTAATTCCCACTAATTTTGTATCGCTTTTTCACAAAACCAAAAACAAACAATCATGGTTCTCCACCAAAAACCTAAATTATTTTTACAAAGTTTTAAATGTTATCATTTTGACCCAATCCTCTTTTCTTTTTTATTTTTTTTTTAACTGTTTTTTCTTTCCTTTTTTTATGTACAAGCATTTTCATAAGCTCCTCTAGTCTTATGCATTTTCCCAAAATGTGAAACAATTATTTCTCTTGAACTAATCATTTCCTTTCTTCTTGATGGCCGAGAAAACCTTTTCGGCCAATCTTTAGGAGCAGGCTGATGGCCCCACCCCTCTACCTTTCTCCACTTAAATACAAGCTTAGTTCGCATGGCGCAAGTCTCGAGCCTATGACCAAAGTCACAAATCCCTCAACCTTTGCCACTTGAACCAAGTCCCGGGGGCTTCTCTTGAACTAATCCTTTATTTTATATTTATATGATTCGCTAGGCAAATACATGTTTTTTTTTTGGATGAAGTGTTTACATCATAATGAATGACATGGGTCTAGGTGATACTTGTGCAAAATCATGGCTTGCACTTTGGTTTCTGTTTTCAGAAATAATCCATAACATACAACTGTTTCAGAAGATAGTTTTTGTTTTTCCAACACTGTAATCCTACAGAAACTTTTCCAAAGTACCTTTCAAAGGCACATTAAAGATAAGACTGTTTTCACCTCCCAGAAACTGCAATCTCTTCAGAACATTGAGGGCTCACAAAGGACACATATCTGACCGTCAAATAATTGAGGAAAAAAATCACCAAATAGGTAATATCTGTCGAGCAGTGTCAGTAATGGCAGAAAGACATTCAAAAAGTGATCATGCTTAGTATGTTCCGAAAATATCAACCAAAGCTAGATGGCTGAGTCCAAATTAGGAAATGATCTGGTATCCGCAGCCAAACAACATTCCAAGTTCTCTCGTCAGCCTATCAAAATTATTCTTTTGGTGTAAATCTCAACGTGAAAGGTCAAAAGGTAGATAAATCTTAACCAATAAACAATTACAAT
Source organism: Jaltomata sinuosa (assembly GCA_003996215.1). Lineage (NCBI taxonomy): Eukaryota > Viridiplantae > Streptophyta > Magnoliopsida > Solanales > Solanaceae > Jaltomata > Jaltomata sinuosa. Next base: position 807,713 of record QJPP01007665.1, read on the forward strand.
ATGGAAGCAGCCTATCAGTAAAATATGCAACTATTCACCATTACAAGCAAAACTCCTAGGTCATATACCATAACAATTTTCAGATACTTCCTAGGGTTTCCAAATTAACAAAATCTGATTGCTGGTAAACATTCCACTCCACCAGGATGGATGCACAGCAACGCAAATTCCTCAAGAAATATATTGTACTGATGTTATGATTTAACACGAAAATTATTATCTATACATTGTATTATGGTTGATTTCTGTCTCTATTCAAAAATTACCGTTCGAATTCTCTGCCTGGAACAGGAAAGGGGAATAAAAAAAGGCGAACATAAATCATCATTATCAGCTCAATTGTACTCGAAGATTCCATTACACTTGAAAAAGAAGGAAGAATTGGGGATTTTGCTTAACCTGAAATAAGGAGAGTGAATCTCAAGGCTTGGTGGGCTTGCGGTATTTCTCTTCAACATCTTTGGCTTTGAATAAGGCGTTCTGTATAAGCTTGTGAATGTTAGGGACGTTGTAGTTCTGAGCTATGTATATACCGCAAACAGTTCCTGCTATTAATGAGAAACTGCTCCTTATAATTCCCATCACGCTCTTCCCTTCTTCCGATCAACTGAGGAACTTGCTGCAAACCGCCGACTCAGTTGGGAGTTGCCTTGGACTTCCAATTTTATTATTTAAACAGTACCAGCCTTATTCCACATTTTGGAAGAATATCGTTAAAAATACCTTAAACTATCATGTTTTTACAAATTTTATACTTAAATTATACTCTCATCTTATATAACTTATTAGAGTTAAAATCATGACAAAGTATTTGTTAACACTTATATAGATGCACGTGGAGTAAAATAAGTCATCTATGTGACTTTTATAATAATTACAAAAACTTCTAAATTATTATTATCTTGTGAGTTTTATATTAAAGTTATCACGTACTAAAATTTTTGAAGATTAAATTTTTACTAAAGAGACAGATTTTTAATAAATTTCTAAATGGCACATGAGACGTGAAAAATGATGTCATGTTGAATCTTTTAACGGCTAATAGCAAGAAATAATATTTTTAAGTTTTTTTTTTTTTGTCTTTTTTTTTTTTTGTTATATTTGTTTAGTTGTTCTTTATCTTCTTCACTTTTTTCTTTAATCAAACTAATCTGGATTTATATATTTGAATTTCCTTTGAAATTATTTATACCTTCTTTTATTTTTTTCTCATATTATTGAAAGAACACCTTTTTTAATATCTTTTTTTTTTTAATTTCATTCTTCATTGAAAATCAAACACTTTCTTAAGGATCAAAATAAATTTTTTTATGCAATTGTGAACAACTGACATCATGCATATGAAAACACTAATTTCTCAAAGAAAGAACCCCAATTGAACAAAACATATAAGTCCCAAACAAAATTATAATCCCTAATTCTTCTATATAAGAAGTGGTGGTTGAGCTGCTGAAGCAAGCAGGCAGGACGCAAACGATATATCTGTTTTAGTGAGCCTCACTTTAAAAAATTTAATACTTTTCTCCATTTTTATTTGTCTTACATTAAAAGTATTATAAATCATAATAATTAATAACTCGTTATATATTAAAAAATTACATTAAAAGTATTATAAAATCACAATAATTATTTAAATTTCATTGATCTAAATAAATTAATATGTGCATACCTAAGCATTTATCAATTAAACAGATGAAGGTTCTCAATTATAAATGATAAAATTAGGCATATCTTAAAATTTTCGAGTATCAATATTGGATTCGTGCATAGAACGAACGCATAGAACGAACAATAGCTTCTAGTTTCAATAGAAACAAAAGAATATAGTAAAAGAACTAGTGTTCATCAACCTTTACGACAAAATCAAGGACCCGTCCCTATCTATTTTCATTTTTTTTAACTTTTAATTAATTAATTTAATTATTTTGTATTAATTTTCATAGAGTTTTAATCTTGGCTAAAAATATAATGTCACATGTAGCGTCACTAGACACACTGAGTAATATTCTTTCAGGCGTTTTAACCTTCAAAAATAATAGTTTGGGGTAACAGAATTAAGTGATAGTTTAAGTATGAAACTTGACAAACAATGATAGTTTAGGATTTTTATGTATTACCTCGAATTTAGAAAGACATGTATTGTGCAACTTAATATATCTTTTGTTAAAGTACTATGATATCTGAATCTACATTCAAGATCACATGATGTTTTGATGATTGACAAACTATGCACAGGTCATTTAATGGGACTGAAGATTGAAAGATTTAGTAGACCTAGGTCCTCAAATATCTCGAAAAAGAAGGAAGAAATTAGCAGCACTTTTACAAAAACTCGTCAGAGAACCTGCTCCTTTGTGCAGAACAAGAGACTGTCAAGATAAAATTATTTTATGTGTGCACTAGAAATCTTTGGAGAATTTTAATACGAAAAATTTAATTTGACAAGAAAATAAAAATGTATACAAGAAAAGTATTCACAAAATGCACATGAAATTAGCTTGAAACAAGGAGAATAAAAAGCAATGCATGAAAAAGTAGAATACCAAGTCAAATTAGAATTGAAATCATGAAGAGACTTGAACCAATTCTAAGTTGAATTGTGAGTTGAAAGACAATTATTTACGCCTATATATACAACACAAATTATACTTTGAGGTTGGACCATGTTAGAAATATTATAGCTACTACGTAATATTTCAAGTTTAGATATATATATTATAGAGATAAGATAGGAATAAGCTGATTCTCCGTTATCTCCTATCTCATTCAAACTCTTCAATATTAATCTTTCATACTTGTATATATTCAGGACTTTTTCTCTGAATGAATATAAAATTACACATATTCAAACTGAATCATCTCATGATTTTAGAACATGATCAAGACTTGTGTCAAATTTATATGCCTCTAATTCTCTAATCAGCGCTACGAATTCTAATACAATCATTGGCTCTAACTTGACCGATACAATTATGCGTTATGAAAATCTCAAGTTTTACCAATATTATGGAGACATGACCTTGAAGAATTTGTGGATGGAACAAATAAGTGTCCATCCAAATTTATTTCAAACCGTAGCAACGAATTCAACACAGTCAATAATGTGATTAATCCTTTATTATTAGCATAAAAAAAAAAGCAATATTAGTTTCACAAAAAAAGGTTCTAGCCCAGGTTTTCAATTATAATACATCACAAAAAGTGTGATGTTTGTTAAAAATTTTACATTACAATCTCGTGTGAGATTGATGCAACTATGACTACAATTACAAATTACGAAGAAGGGTTCGTCTGCCATGGTTGATTGATTACTTGTAGAAAATGAAGAATCTTGCTGACAATTTGACTATCGCGACTAAGCCTATATTAGATGATGTTTTAATTTTCACAATCATGAATGCCTAGGTTCTGAAATGATATACTTATTGTGTCTGTTATTTCAAGACAGACAGAATTATCTCACAGATTTTTATTAACTTCTTGATACTCATGAAAATTGCCTTGAAAAAATGAGTGTTTTTGAACAAGGTTTAATACAGGGTCATATTACTACCAAGAATAATAACAATTAAAAGCTTGATTCCAACTTGAAAAAGTTGAATAATCAGTCCCAAAAATCATTTAAAAGATATGACTATGGTGGACGTGGTAGAGGATCACATTCAAATGGGTCCAATAATCAACAACAGTCTTATGATGTAGTTTGATGTTTGTTCAAAATTTGATCATAATGCTTTAGTTTGTTATCACATGTTTGATCATGCTTATCAAGAAAATAATAATTAAAAAAATAATTATTTTAATTGCCCAAACATTCACTTTGATTGATCCTTCATTTGTCCTAATTTGGGTGCTACTAATCACCTCACAAATGACTTGAACAATATAATTTTGCGTGGATATTACAATGACACTGATTAAATTCATGTGAAAAATGATACAAGTTTAAAAAAAATTTATGTTGGAGATTCAATTTTACTATCTTCTAGTAGATCATTACGCTTGCAAAACATACTTCATGTTTCTGCTATAAGAAAGAATTTACTTAGTGTTACACAATTTGTATATGATAATAATATGTTCTTTCAGCTTTACCAACTTGTTTATTTTGTGAAAGAACCCATAACCAGGAATGTACTATTGGAATGAAAACTTAAACATAACTTGTACAAACTCAACTCTTTAACATTTTCAACAAGAAAGTTCAGTCATCCTCAAGCATTGCAAGCAACAAAGTTTAGGTCTACATTCTCTGTTTGGCATAGTCTCTTAAAGCATACTTCAAAAAATGTATTCAATAATGTCATAAGATATCTTAATTTATCAATTTTAAGAGATTTGTATGTTCATATTTATTCATCTTGTCGATATAAAAAAAGTCACAAGTTTCTGCTTTCTACTTTTACCTCAGTTTCGAGTAATCCTTTATATTTGAATTACTCTGATATATGGGGTTTCTCTTCTTATCTTACTGAAAATAAATCTCATTATTATGTTTTATTCATTGATAATTATAGCAAATATATGTGGTTATATTCCGTGGTCTCAAAACATAAAGTGTATGCTATCTTCTTATGTTTCAAATCTCTTGAATACTTTTTTTAGCGTAAAATTAAAGTGGTTTAATCTAATTAGGGTGGAGAATATAGGAAATGTTTCAAATATTTTGACAAATTTAATAAGCATGTATTGCACATTATTAATAAGCATGTATTGCACATATATAACCACATATATTTGCTATAATTATCAATGAATAAAACATAATAATGAGATTTATAAAAAAAGTCACAAGTTTCTGCTTTCTACTTTTACCTCAGTTTCGAGTAATCCTTTATATTTGAATTACTCTGATATATGGGGTTTCTCTTCTTATCTTACTGAAAATAAATCTCATTATTATGTTTTATTCATTGATAATTATAGCAAATATATGTGGTTATATTCCGTGGTCTCAAAACATAAAGTGTATGCTATCTTCTTATGTTTCAAATCTCTTGAATACTTTTTTTAGCGTAAAATTAAAGTGGTTTAATCTAATTAGGGTGGAGAATATAGGAAATGTTTCAACTTAAACATAACTTGTACAAACTCAACTCTTTAACATTTTCAACAAGAAAGTTCAGTCATCCTCAAGCATTGCAAGCAACAAAGTTTAGGTCTACATTCTCTGTTTGGCATAGTCTCTTAAAGCATACTTCAAAAAATGTATTCAATAATGTCATAAGATATCTTAATTTATCAATTTTAAGAGATTTGTATGTTCATATTTATTCATCTTGTCGATATAAAAAAAGTCACAAGTTTCTGCTTTCTACTTTTACCTCAGTTTCGAGTAATCCTTTATATTTGAATTACTCTGATATATGGGGTTTCTCTTCTTATCTTACTGAAAATAAATCTCATTATTATGTTTTATTCATTGATAATTATAGCAAATATATGTGGTTATATTCCGTGGTCTCAAAACATAAAGTGTATGCTATCTTCTTATGTTTCAAATCTCTTGAATACTTTTTTTAGCGTAAAATTAAAGTGGTTTAATCTAATTAGGGTGGAGAATATAGGAAATGTTTCAAATATTTTGACAAATTTAAAGTCATTCGTCAATTATTATATCTAGGGGTGTGCAAAAATTGATTTAATCAATAAATTAAATCGATAAAAATGTTATTGATTTATCGGTATCAGGTTATAGGGTTAACGATTTTTTAATGATTTTGTAAAATTTTTTATTGGACTATCGATTCGATTTTGATTTTAAGGTTTTTGTTAATGGTTAAACTGATAACTCAATAAGATTATATTAAAACTATATTTTTATTCATAATTATAATAGTGGCTTTAGATTTTAAATATATACCCTATTATTTTTTTGTATTCTATAGTTGTTGTCTTAGTGTTGTTATTTTCTTTCTAAAGACGTTGGTTTGGTGGGGTTTTACCTATCAATGTTATTTTTCTTTTTGACAGATTGCTAGTGTTGTTACTGCATTCAAGTTTGCTAGTTAACAAGAAAGAAAATAAGTTTATTTTAGTAATAACATATTTAAATTTATTTATACTTGAAATTTGTATAGACTTTTATGCATGAAGATAGTGTATATATGTAAATGAAAATAAAAGAAAGCAAAAAAAATTATAGAAACGTTTTCTTATCGGTTAAATCGAAAATTGAACCGTTAAAGATCAAAATCGATTAGCCGAAAACTGATAACGAATATCTGATTGATTTGGTTATCGATTTTGCATATTGACAAATGAAAAATCGATAAATCAAATCGATAATATACAAAACCAAATCGAACTGACCGATGCGCACCCCTAATTATATCCTCATACTCATGAATAAAATGGACCTGCTGAACTTAAACATTGACATATTATTTAAATAGGTCTCACTTTACTTGTTCATGCTTTCGTACCTTTAAAATTTTGAGATGACGCCTTTTCGTTTGCTACTTTTCTAATAAGTAAACTCCTATTCTAGTATTATGTTATGTATCTCCGTGTAAAAAGTTATTTAACAAGACTCTCAATTATAAATTTTTAAAAATTATTGGGTGTGCTTATTATCCATATCTACATCCTTATAATACACACAAGTTTTTTTTTTTCGTTCAACATAATATGTATTCTTGGGGTATAGAAATAATCAGAAAGGTTATAAGTCCATGTTAGTTTTTATGAGAATCTTTTTTCGTTTGCAGCCTTATATATAGCTTCATCCACTATTTCATAACCCCGTGCTTTGTCTGAGCTCACTGTTATTGCACCATGCTATACTTTTCATTCTCCTGGTGCGTTATTGATACGCTCTAGATTACACCTTAAGATAATGTAATACGTTTGTATGCAAATATAGTAACACAAACAAAGTTGAGGCCAAATCCCATAGTGAATAGGGAGAAGATGATACAAATTAAATGAATATCATATTTATGATCTGATTTCTATTATGTAAGAGTTAAAAAGAATTTGGATAAACTATGACTAGAATTTTCAGTAGTAAGCAGTAACTAAAAGATGTAAACTTATAAGATTAAAGCACTAAGGTTGTGTTTCCACGATGAAATATTCAGTTTTTTGATTTTCATGCAATTAATTACAGATAATCAGATTCTAGATATGCACTCAGTCCCTAAACTATCACTCAATTTTTTTAAGAGTTGAACGATTTACCTCAATATGATGCTCTCACAACTATATAAGTTATTCATATAAAAACGACTAATTACGAAATATAAATTCAACTTATTCCTAAGAAATCTATTAAACAAAGGTTAACGTCTTGAGTTCATGCAATTCTTCTTTTACCAAACCTTGTTATGGCACATGTTAAAATTTGCAATCACCAACCAATAATTAAGAACGAGAAAAAAGTTGATATCTTAATACTCGAAAATCATGCAATATACAAATACCTATGAACTTTACACTCTCATTGGGTTTCACAATCTCAGTAGAGGATTTAACTACTGATACACTCAAATTATACCTCTAAAATAAAATATAAAGTGGTCATTGTCAAATATAAAATCCAAACAAGATTGGGATCAAATTTCACAGAGAATAAAAATTCATCAACAGTGAATATCCAATCGATAGTCTTTATTTGAGGGGGATTTAACATAAAAAGTACAACTAACAAGTATTTTGTGTATTCAGTAACCAATTGTATCAAAGTTATTGTTGTTTTTATTCAAATAATGAGAAGAAATTAGGACTGTATTTCTTATGATTTTATAACTTAGCAGGTTTATGTAATTAGTGATTTATCCCAGTGATATGCATACAAAATTAATGATAAGAGTTCAACTAAATTTTTTTGACCCAATTAGATGAATATCACTTGATCTCTTTTTATTTTACAAGTGTTTAAGTGTTACTCTTCATTAATAATTTCATATTGATTACCCTCGTTAGAGCTCAAATCACTAGATGAGCGTTAGTAGACTCAAATTTCATTGTTAATCTCTTTTCTAAACTTTATTTCTTTGGTCCAGCAAGTTAATATTTATGGCGAGTTCTAACGTTTGCAACCGCTAAAAAGCAATCAAAGCAAAGAGATTAAAAGTACATACAAATTCACCATTCAAGAATCACTATTCATTTAATCTACGTTCGTTAATCTATCATGATTTTCACAATCCTGGTTATGGAGTTTAGCTACTCATGCTTGCAAGAATTATATAAAAATTCATGTGATTTAACCTACGTTCTTTATAATCTATCATGGATTAATCATAAAAAATAATCTAAAATAGTAAAATAATTCAAGAAAACCAAGAAAAATGATTGATGCTTGTTCTTAGCTCTCAAAAAGTGCGTAATAGATCAGTAATGTTGAGTATTGAGTAAAAGAAACTCTAAAAAATATTTATAAAAATAAAATTCTATCCTAAAAAACTATGAAAAGTTGTCCGCATCAACATTCTATGGACCGTTCTTTGCAAAAAATGATCTGTAATCGTGGAGAGTCAATCATTTTCTGCTCGGTCAATCCTGGAAATGCAGGTCTTTATGGGTAAATTAATGGTCCTTTCTTTGAGTCGTATTTCTGAGACCAAAATATCACCTCCTTGGATCATGAATCAACGAATGACAGGATGGACCCGTTCTTTGACTTTACGGTTCATCAAGATGGCCGTTTTCTAAGCTCCAAAATTGTACTTTGCAGGACCCTTGATTATGGTTTATAGAATAGTCTATTTTCTATAAATACGGGCCATTAAATGAGTCATTTTTTTACTTTAAACTTTCACCTCTCTGAACAAGTTTACGATCAACAGAATGGGTCATTTTTCATATGTACGGACCACTAAACGAGTCATTTTTCTTACTTTACTTTATCAAGCTTCACACTTAGCAGATTTCAGCTAAAACTCTAACTTTTGCTCAGGAACCTAATTTTTCTGCACATAAGCATAAAAACAGATCATATCTAACAAAAATGTACTTAAGAACCACAAAAAACTTTTGTTAAAAAGCATCAAAAATATCGTGAAATTCCGACACATCAACATCCTCAACTTAGAATCTTTGCTTGTTCTTAAGCAACTAAACAAGACTCAACTATGATGCTTTGGCATTAGAAAATTAGGAAATCTAAGGCAACATACATGAACACTTGACAACACACGTTCACAACAGTTTACCCCTTCTTTTTCATTTAAAATAGATGTGCATGGTTCATAGCATCTCAATATACCACTGAAGGATCAAGGACTGACATTATGCTATTGACATGCTTGTGCCTACACCAGTGATACACAACTTTACACTTAGTAATTCGACAATATTACCCTAGTGCCCTTATATATCAAAGAACATACCTCACACATATATTCAAATAAGATCGGGATGGTATTACAAAGTACGCTCACACTTATAAAGAAGTTCAAATAATGCATGTACACATATCATAGGCTTGCCCTTATTTTTTATATTTTCGTCATCAGAAAGTTGGATTAGGATCACTATAGGACTTTGTTTGGCTTGTAATGTAGGCTTGAAAACGGGTATGATATATTTGCATAAGTGACTCAAGACTCAACCCTCCTTGAATACTACACTTTTTCTTTACTTTTATTTCTAAGCCTTTTTCTTCCCTTCCCTTTTTTTTTCAATCAGCTCGGGTATGATTTTATTTCTAACTTTTGATTTTTTTATTTCAGATTTTTCAAAAAATTTCTCTATTTTTTTTCTTTTCCTTTTTTTTTCTTTTCAAGCATACCACACCCTTTTTTTCTTGATCAGTACCTTCCTTTTCCTACCCAAATTTCCTCTTTACTTAGCCCAATGTCGATCACCCTCAACTTAGGCGCTTTGCCTAAGTTGAAGCCTAGTGTCCAAGAAGGGACCAGGGCCAAAAGCTGAATCTACTTATAAAAAAATGGGATGGCTATCAGGTTAATCAAAGAAGCGGCTAAATGCTCAAATTTGGGATCTAGGGATATGTATATCATTTGGTCGATCAATTTTGGGTCTGAGTGACTATACAAAGAAGGCCTATGATCCTTTTCTAACTAAACTATACTATGATATTAGCAAGACTAACCGGGCAAGTTTTAGATTGTATACACAAAGTAAGAACTGAACTAGAGCACCTCACACACACATGGCACAAAGTTTCATTATCAACTACTTAGATATTCAGTCGGTATACTAGCTTTAGCAGCAATAATCAAAATCAATACACACAATGTCACAAACTAAGTCTATCAGGTCAACTTATTAAGCAATGCAGCACATACCAAAATTTAAGAGAGGTATCAAAGTTCCTTTCATATTTATACAAAACAAGGTGTGCCAATTTCTAACATGCCGAAGTCTTCATACTTTTATTCTATCTAACACAAAATAAAAACACAATTTCTAACCTAGACATGCTGGTTGAACAGAAATAAATATCCTCGGAAAAGTACATAGCAAGAAAACTCCAAGGACGGACACGGACTACCCCCACTGTAACACCTCGTGCTTTTAAGATTAACGATTATCTTGTGTCGAAGGCTTACGAGCCAAAAATTGAGAGTTTTATTATAACACCCTGCTTGTTCGAAGACACCCAATTTAAATTAAGAATTTGATAAAATATATTTTCATTGCCTTCCCAAATACTTTGATATTTATAAAGATTTTAGCCATGATATATTAGTGTATGTATTAAAGTTCTACAAAATTTTGATAATTATTTTAGTGGAGATATTAAGTTTAGCTATATAGAAAATTTTGAGATGGTTATTTCAAATAGTCTCGTATATGGCTTAAATTGGGGCGAGCATATGTCTCAATTTATAAGGAGTTAGGGGGATACTACTTATCAAATTAAAGGTCATTAAGTTTAGTTTCCAGAAAGATAAACCTCATGTTAATATGAGTTTAGAATAAACAATTATGTGCATATTACTACAGACTTATACAATACCTTAGTGTATACGTGACATGAACACATCCGAGCAAGAATGAGTGTCCTAGAATATTTTATTGTTAAAATTATGTGCTAGAAAGGTAAGTACGTAGCAGCAATATGTGGAGATAAGAATAGATCATTAATTTCTCCAACTTATCCCATGGTAGTCACGTGATGATGTTGCTAGATGGATGTATTCATTTTAGTAATATAAATTAATTAGTGGTGGAAACTAATGAACTTGTAGACAAATAATATTTTATATCAACTCATAGTTAACTGTAATGACCTATTCAGTCGTTATTAAAAGCTACCTTATTACGGGTTACGGAAACTTTTGAAATACGCTCTTGAATTAAATTAGAGTGACACGATGAAATTTTTTAGAATTTGAAATATTTACTCGGGCTGACGTCATCCCGCTATAGCGAGAATTTTTTTGCTATAGCAGCGTCGTCATAGTGGCCGGTAGGCTACTATAGCGGAATGACGAGACCAAAAATCCAGAAATCCAGAAATGGGTTTTATAATTTCATTCTCTCTCCTTCAGTTGCAAAAAGAACGAGAGTTGCTCCAAAAACCCTCATAGGGTGCCTCTTAGCCTGGAAACAATGGAGAGGAGGGATTTTCAGTCGGAGGGATTAAAACTCACGGATTCCACGCCTAGTTCTCATCAAAATTCGCCTCCATAGAGCCAAAAGTTCGTGTTCAGACTTCTGCAGTAGCAGCTTGACGTTTAGGTAGGCTAGGTTTAACTGAGTAGTTTAGACCTATTTTTGATGGCATAATATATTGTAGATTGATGGGAGATTTCATGCTTAGTCCTTCGGGCACGAAGCCTGGATGGACAAAAGTATTTAATCTGGTATGCTGGACAAAATTTCATTCTTATGAGTAATGTGACCCTGTAATTGATTGATTGATTGTACATTATAACTCTTAATCCTAGGGTAATCGGATTATGGGTGGGTTCAAGAGATCAATAATGATTATGTGTAAGGGGGTTTCTAGGTCATAGCAGTTTCCCGAGATCAGTGTAAATGAGGGAAATACAATAAACAGAAAAGGTCAAGAATTCTTGGTATTAGGGGATGAATTCCCTGTGAATGTGTGTATACTCCTAAAAAGGTCCAGGATTCAAGGTAAATGAATTCATGTGCTAAGCTGAATAATTTGGGGGTTAGTCTTCGGATAGGTCATAAAAGTTAGAGTAAGGAATCATGCCTGTTGGTGGTAGGTGATGGTTGATTAGTAACCCAAATTACATTATGTGTGCATGTTAATTATTTCGTTAGTATTTTCTGTATATTACGTGCTTTAGGGAATAAGGGAATGAATGTTAATGATTTTCGATTATCAATCTCATTCAATTAACTTGTCGTAAATGCTTATTGGTTTTACAAGTGTGGGTTGTTTTCATTGTGGTTGTGATTGTTATGATATCTGTAATTCTTCGATTGGCTCAGGTACATGCCTGGTACAAAATATCTATCGCTTGACTCGGGTACAACGCCTGGTACTGGTTGTTCATTGGTTTGCTCGGGTACTATGCCTGGTCCGAATTCATTATGGTTGGCTCAGGTACCACGCCTAGTACAGTATTATTCATTAGTTAGTTTGGATACTACGCCTATTACAAGGTTGCATTGATATTCATTACATGTTGGTTCCTTGAGTGAACTGGGCTTATATGTTATTGATGTTCATTACATATTAGTTCCTTGAGTGAATCGGGCTTTTCTGTTATTGATGTTCATTATATGTTGGTTCCTTAAGTGAAAAGAGCTTATCTGTTATTAATGTTCATTACAGGTTGGTTCCTCGAGTGAACCAGGCTTATCTGTTGTTTATATTCATTACATGTTGGTTCGTTGAGTGAATGAGGCTTATCTGTTATTGATGTTCATTACATGTTGGTTCCTTGAGTGAATCGGACTTATTCGTTATTGATGTTTATTATATGTTGGTTCCTTGAGTGAACTAGGTTTATCTGTTGTTGATGTTCATTATGTGTTGGTTCCTTGAGAGGGGCAAAATTTGTTGTTACTGGTTTACCGGGTTGGTGTGTTTAAGTGATAAGGTAGTTTCTTCTGTAAATTGGGATTGCATGTTAAATGCCATAGATGATGTCCTAGGGATCCTTGGCTGGTCCGAGTGCTTGCAAACTGTGATTTATTTATATGTGGTCAGGTTACTTGAATAGTTGGGCATGGTTATATGGTCGTTGAGTCCGGTTGTTGACTGGGGTCTTATTGATAGTCATATGGACTTGGCTGATTCATATTGTCTGGAATTATTTTGTTAGTGTTGTTGATACGCCCAAATTACGACTATAAATTAAGAAGCGTAAGCGGTCGTCGTCAAATATAAAACCCAACAGAGGTTGGGGTCGATCCCACAGGGAATAAGGTGAAAATTAAGTCGTTAGTGGATTAGATGACTAATAATCAATAGTTTTCGGTAAATGGGGGGGTTTGTGTGATCAATATTTGAACAATGCAAATAATAATTTACGAGTTTTAACGAGTAATAATCAATATGAGAATGAACTAGGGAAGTGTTCACCATGGCGTCGTAACAATTTCGACTCAAAGCTTAACCGGGTTCTTTCTATATGCATATCACGATGTGATTGAATTAATAGTATCCTCTAAACGTTTCTCAACCAAATAGACGAATTTCCTTTTCAATTCTCTCGAGCTTGAAAAGGTGAACTTTCTTATTTCAATCCTAAACATCAAGTAGATTAATCTAGTTACAGCATTAATCATAAGACGAGAGTTGGTAGTCTCGAATCCTCGTAGTTAATCAAATTTCTCGGTTTTAATCTCTTTGCTCAAGCAAATTAAACCTAGGCATGTCCTAATGTTTGCAACCACTAGAAAACGTTAATAATGAATGATTAACAACGTGACAACATAAAGATTGAACCCAATGCTACCCGGAATCTATATTGCTACTCTTGCCATGGCTCCCACAACCCTAGTTGTGGGAGTTTTAGCCACTCATGCTTGCAAAACGAAAGAATGAAGTAATAGTATTCATAATAATAAGAAAAGGTTCTTACAAAATAGATGAACACAAGCTTCAAGCTTTCCAAGAACAATAAGCCAAAATCCCAAGAACAATCGAAGAAGAAGAAAAAAACGTGTTTGTCGTATTTTTCCTCTCAAAAAGTCGCTCAAAATAGTCTGACAAATATTAGTTAATGGATAATAAAATAACCCTAACATAGGTAATAGAATTTTCAGAATCCCGCGTCGCGTTGACGGGTCGCCTGACGGGCCATCAAGCATGTGACTGGCCGTCACTTGGGCCGTCACAGCTAAACAGTGAGTTTCCAGGAAAATTTTTAGGTAAGTCATCCACCAGGTGACGACTTACAACTTTATATGCGTTTTATGACAAATTTCCAGGTAAGTCGTCACCTGCTTGACGACTTACATGTATATAGGGTAAAAAATGCATTTGAGGAGTGCGTTTTATCTTGGTGGCTTGGGTGACGGTCCGTCAGGTCAGTGATGGGCCGTCAGACTGGCCGTCACTCCTAGGCAGTGCTTCGAGGACTTGCTGTCTCATCCTGGCGGACTGGCTGACGGCCAGTCACAGGTGTGACGGTCAGTCATCTCGTCCACCACTCTTATACAGTGGGGCTCTTTGATCATATTTCCTTCCTTTTCTATGTTTGTCTCCATTTCCTGCAAATATAACATAAAACATCAAAAACGACAACGGTTGCTTGAAAACTCATGATTATTCTTAGTTAAAGGAGTCAAATGTGCCGTAGAATGGCGGCACATCAACACCCTCAACTTAAAACGTTCGCTTGTCCTCAAGCAACATGACCACAAAAACAAAAGGATGACTCAACTAAGAAAACAAACACGTGTCACTAGTACATCATGGCCATTCAACAGTTTATTAAATTTAAATCAAGCCCCCCGATAGCACACAAATGTATGAAACGCTAACTTGCAAGGATCCAAACATGTCATTCCGATATGATAGAATATTCTACATACACACACAACAGCTATTCCAACAGTCAATAGATAATACAGAAATCTCGGTGCCCTCACCACAAAGAAGTCCCACACACAAGATTTGGGATTAGGTAAAGTGCTCACACTCACAAACGATTTCAAACAATGCACATGCGATGCCATAAGCTTGCCCTTGCTATTCTATTTTAGTTTTTCAGAAAGCCGCTAAGGATTACTACAGGACTTGTTTTGGCTTGTAATGAGGCTTCGGGTGCAGGTAGGATACGTTTGGGGAATAGTGACTAAACCCTCCTTGGAATCACCAACCTACTATTTCCAATTAACTTTACTTCGTCCATCCTTATTCACCTTTTTATTCCCTTCTTTCTAGCTACAGGTGCGGCCTCTTTATTTTGACAATTCTTTTTCATCTCTTTTTTGTTTCTTTTTCTTTCTTTTCTTAGGCACACACCCGAAATTTTCATTCTATCCACAACCAATCTTATCCATCCTATTTTTTTCTTATCATTTACCTCTATAGTAGCCACCCTCAACTTAGGCTGATTGCCTGAGTTGAGGTGCACGATGTCCAAGGAAGGACCAGAGCCAAAATAGAGATTCAAAGTTAAAAAGAAACGGCGACAGGTTATTGAAAGAATAGGATCAATTATGGCTCAAATAGGGATCAAAGGGATTATTTGCATTTGGACGGTCTTGTAGGCTAAGTGGACTGCACACAAAAAGGGCCTGTGATCCTTTCCTAAGCAACCAACTTCAAGCTTAACAAAATAGACCGGGCAAGTTCTAGATGCATGCACAGAGTAAGAGTTTATAACAATAAGCTCACACACACTTGGCACCAAGAAACCATACCACTACCAACTATCAAAACATCAGCTTGGCTTAAGCATAATTATTACAATCACAACCACACAATGACATTCAAGGATCCAGAACAGTCAATCTTTTCAAACATAAGTACAAAATCAACTTTTTCGGAGGGGGCTCCTTTTAGTTCAACTTTCTAAAAAGCCATGCTTGCTATAGACACCAGAAAACAACACAAACAAAATTTAAAATGACAACCTAAACATGTCGGTTCTACTAGATAGCACACCGGAGGGAAAAGAAACACGGCAACAAAAACCCTCGGTGGTGAAAGACTCACAGGTATCCCAACACACCCTCAACTTAGATTCATGCATTGTCTCTAATGCATACATGTGAAAGCTAAAACTGTGAGAGAAAGGAATACCTGTGAAGCCCATAGGACTCAGAGTCTGGCATGATGTTGGAGACCACCAGGGTCTCCAAAGCAGGAGCAATCACTGGAATAGGTGCAAGCGACATCATCCTGTTGCGCTCCAACTTTCTCTTTTATCGGCTCTTCAGCTAGTCGAGACAACTTCTTTACTCTTTCTAACTCTTTTTCTTTGCTAGTTCTCTTGCGGTGTTTTCTTTTCCTTGATTTGTTCTCACCGCCTTTCTCTATAGGTTTCTCTTTTTGCGATCCCAACATCATTCTCCTCACAGCTAGGGTCTCAACAAAACCCTTCTCCTCAATATGCACATCCATAGGGGCTTCATCGATAACATTGATAACTGAGACCACCCTCATGTCTCTTGGTGGCTTCATAAATTTACACACATCAAACTTGACCAATTCATTGTTTAATCTGAATGTCAGTTCGTTTCTTTCCATGTCGAGCAACACTCTTGCAGTGGCTAACAATGGTCGTCCCAAGATTATGGGAACTTCAAAGTCCACTTCGCAATCTAAGATGACAAAGTCAGCTGGGAATATAAACTTACCAACCTTTACCAGCACATCAGACAATATTCCCACCGATCGCTTTACTGAACGGTCAGCCATTAACACCCTCATGGTAGTTGGTTTGGGAGCTCCCAAACCCAATTATTTATAGACTGCTAGCGGTATCAAGTTGATGCTAGCACCAAGATCACATAAGGCTTTTTCAAAGTTGAATTTCCCAATAGTACAGGGAACAGTAAAAGCACCTGGATCTTCCTTCTTTTCCACTAATGACCTTGAAGAAAATAGCACTGCAGTGATGAAGGTTATCTTCTGGTTCAAAGCTCACTGACCTCTTCTTGGTAATCAAGTCCTTCATGAACTTGGCATATCCGGGCATTTGTTCAAGAGCGTCCACCAGTGGGATGTTCACTGATATCTGCTTGAGCATGGTCATGAAATTTAGGAACTTGCTATCTTCCACTTTCTTCTTCAACCGTTGTGGGAAAGGAGGCGGTGGCTGAGGCATCATAGTTGGAAGTTTTTCCACTTCCTTGCTTTTATCTGTGAGCCTTTGAGTACCATCCCCTACCACATTTTCATCCGCATCATCACCTTTCTGAGTCTGAATTACCGGATGTGATTCCGATAATATTTTACCGCTTCTTATAGTGATCGCCATACAACTCCCATCATTCCTCGGATTTTGAATAGTGTCACTCGGCAAGGTACCTGTCTTCCTTTGATTTAGAGACGCCGAGATTTGACTCACTTGCTGCTCTAGTTGCTTGATCAAGGTGGAATGTGAATCCACTACCTGACTCATTGCTGATAATTCAGTCCTCATCTCCTTTACCTCGGAGTCAGTCGATTCTACCTTCAGCAGCATCTTAGCCATCATATTCTCTAGTTTGGACGTCCCTGACTCATTGCTAGCTTTGTCACGATTCCCAGGTGGTATGTATAATCCACTTCTATCGTCTTTGCTCCTCAAATCACCTTGTTATCGACTCTTATTACCCGGCTTTTCATAGTAATTGTTCCGACCTTGGTTTCCTTGGCCATAAGCCTGGAAACCACCCAAATAATTTGCCTCCTCATCAGATTCAAACTCTGATGCTCTACCTTGGGAACCCACAGCTTTCACTTTCTCAACACCTCCTGACAACAATTGCTTTGTCAGTAGGTCCATTTGCGTTTTCAGATGGGCCATATCTTGGTCCCGCTCTTCCTCCTTCCTGCGCTGCTCTGCTGACATACCAACTGCATAAGTGCTAGCTGCTACCTCTGTATCCCGTGTATGCCAGGCCCTGTTAGTTTTGGTGAGCCGGTCCAAAATAGTTGTGGCCTCAATAAAAGTGAGACCCATAAATGCTCCACCTGCTGCATTATCCAGTGTCGGCTTGGTAGCCGAATTCAGTGCCCTGTAGAATGTCTGCATCAAAAAATTATCGGTCAACTGATGGTTTGGGCATTGTGTCAGTTTTTTCTTGAACCGCAACCAAGTCTCATGTAAAGCCTCATGAGGTTGTTGTCTGAAGTTGCTAATTTCATCCCTCAATTGTATCATCCTAGAGGGAGGAAAGAACCTTTCTAGGAAAGCTCCTTTCAACTCTCCCCAGGTTGTGATAGAGTCAGGGGTTAGCTCTGTCAACCATAATGCTGTCTCATCAGACAGAGACAACGGAAACAACCTGAGCCTGATCGTTGTCTGACTTACTCCAGGCAATTCGAACGACTTGCAGATACCCACAAAATTCATCAGGTGTCGGTTTGGATCATCACCAGCAACACCACGGAACACTCCTCTCAAATTCAACAGCTGAATCATTGTGCTAGTAATGTTGAACTTGGCCCCGGGCGCTAGCGGAGGAAGCGCAATAGCGCCCGTGGCACCAACTCCATCTAAGTCGATATCCTCATCATCATCCAAAGCAAATTGCCTTGGTTGTTGTCGACCTCTACCCCTCTGCTGCTGCCTTTGATTTGCGGGGGCTAAATTTTCAACATGCTCCGCAGCTCTACCATCACCCGCTAAAGCCTCATCATCCAGCCCAACATCGTCCTCAATATCGTCAACATTTACGTATTATTGGGCCTGCTGAGCTGCAGCTAGTCTTGCTGCCTCTTGTTGTTGTGCATTCATGGTTCGCCTTAACGTTCTAGCAAGCTCGGGATCGTAAGATAATATTGATTAACCCGAGCGCCGGGTACTTGGCATGAACAACTATGTACCCTGTAACAAACAAAAACAACAAATAAAAGTAAAAGCAGAAAATATGACTAAGAGTCAAATAAACACACCGGACTTAATAAACAACCGTATTCCCTGGCAACGGCGCCAAAATTTGATACGCCCAAATTACGACTCCAAATTAAGAAGCGTAAGCGGTCGTCGTCAAATATAGAACCCAACAGAGGTTGGGGTCGATCCCACGGGGAATAAGGTGAAAATTAAGTCGTTAGTGAATTAGATGACTAATAATCAATAGTTTCCAGTAAATGGGGGGGTTTGTGTGATCAATATTTGAACAATGCAAATAATAATTTACGAGTTTTAACGAGTAATAATCAATATGAGAATGAACTAGGGAAGTGTTCACCATGGCGTCGTAACAATTTCGACTCAAACCTTAACCGGGTTCTTTCTATATGCATATCACGATGTGATTGAATTAATGGTATCCTCTAAGCGTTTCTCAACCAAATAGACGAATTTCCTTTTCAATTCTCTCGAGCTTGAAAAGGTGAACTTTCTTATTTCAATCCTAAACATCAAGTAGATTAATCTAGTTACAGCATTAATCATAAGACGAGAGTTGGTAGTCTCGAATCCTCGTAGTTAATCAAATTTTCCGGTTTTAATCTCTTTGCTCAAGCAAATTAAACCTAGGCATGTCCTAATGTTTGCAACCATTAGAAAATGTTAATAATGAATGATTAACAACGTGACAACATAAAGATTGAACCCAATGCTACCCGGAATCTATATTGCTATTCTTGCCATGGCTCCCACAACCCTAGTTGTGGGAGTTTTAGCCACTCATGCTTGCAAAACGAAAGAATGAAGTAATAGTATTCATAATAATAAGAAAAGGTTCTTACAAAATAGATGAACACAAGCTTCAAGCTTTCCAAGAACAATAAGTCAAAATCCCAAGAAAAATCGAAGAAGAAGAAGAAAACGTGTTTGTCGTATTTTTCCTCTCAAAAAGTCGCTCAAAATAGTCTGACAAATATTAGTTAATGGATAATAAAATAACCCTAACACAGGGTATTTATAGTAGTCCAGGAAATAAAGTCCAAAAATAGAATTTTCGGAATCCCGCGTCGCGTTGACGGGTCGCCTGACGGGCCGTCAAGCATGTGACTGGCCGTCACTTGGGCCGTCACAGCTAAACAGTGAGTTTCCAGGAAAATTCTCAGGTAAGTCGTCCACCAGGTGACGACTTAGACAAATTTTCAGGTAAGTCGTCACCTGCTCGACGACTTACATGTATATAGGGTAAAAAATGCATTTGAGGAGTGCGTTTTATCTTGGTGGATTGGGTGACGGTCCGTCAGGTCAGTGATGGGCCGTCAGACTGGCCGTCACTCTTAGGCAGTGCTTCGAGGACTTGCTGTCTCGTCCTGGCGGCCTGGCTGACGGCCAGTCACAGGTGTGACGGTCAGTCATCCCGGCCACCACTCTTATCCAGTGGGGCTCTTTGATCATATTTCCTTCCTTTTCTATGTTTATCTCCATTTCCTGCAAATATAACATAAAACATCAAAAACGACAACGGTTGCTTGAAAACTCACGATTATTCTTAGTTAAAGGAGTCAAATGTGCCGTAGAATGGTGGCACATCAGTTGTACATTCACAATTCCTATTTTTGGTAAGGGTGACAGGATGTCTAGCAGTGATGTCTGGTTTAGTTGGTCACAGGACTAGAGGTTGTGAGGCGTATTGCTTGATGGGTTCAAGATGGGTGAGCTTGGAGAGTCTAAGGTTCCTAGGGAGTCAGGCTTGACTGGGTTAGTGAAATAAGTCTAGTTTTATGCAAGTTCCTGAATCAGTGAGATATCAAGGGTAAGGAACCTTGGGGGTTGAATACCAAGAACTCACAGGTAGTCCATTATCTTGGATAAGGGCTAAGGTTCAAGGTTGTTGAGTTAGGATCTTAAGTGAAGGTGACAGACCAGCTAACAGGGATAGTTAGTAATTTGATTATGGGATTGAAACTGACAAGGTAGTTCTAGTGTTTGGAAAGATGGGTAGGCTTGGAGAGTATTAATGTTATAAGGGGTCAGGTTAGGACCGGGATACAACGGTGGAATATCTGCTAACAGTGGAGTTGGCAGCAGAATGAGGTAGGGAGACTTGGGAAAGAATGTATAAAGTCCATAGAAAATTTACATGGGTAGTAAGGGTTATTGATAAAGGACCTGGACTGTATAACTTTCAAGTTGTATATTTTCTTCTGATTATTTACATGATATTATATGGTGGATTCGGGTCAACCAATAATGCCTATTAGTACGTATTATTTGTACTGATACTACTCTTGCTATTGCTTTTTGGGTATAGTCTGGTTGCAGGATCAGTTTATGTTTCTTAGGTGAAGAAGATGGTGATCTGCAGCAGCTTCTACTCATCTCTTCCTATGGTGGGAGCTGTCTTATTCTTTGTACCACTTCTCTTAGTAGCTCTTTATCCTGTTTAGACTAGTTCCTAGAGAGGGGTTTAGTTGTATTTTGAAAGAGTTTTGTTGTAATCAAAGATTGAAATTGATTTTCATTTAATTAGGATGATATTTCATGTTTCCTATTTACTTTCGCAGACCCATTTTAAATGGGGTGGTAATGGTTCTTTCAGTACAAGAGCAAATATCAAATAGAGTCCTGCGGATTGGTGTTGACGTCCATATCTAATCTTCGAGAAGCTATGAAGCATTCTAGAAAATTGTTCCACTTCTTGCCTTTTTTTGTGCGGTTCATTACTTGATTGTATGGGTTGAGTCCAATTGGTATCTCAATGAGGTAAAAGGATGTCGTTTGACTATGGTTGAAATGACACAAGTAAGAAAAATTAGAATCGAAAAGGTTCCAATTGGTATCTGGCCTAAGAGGCTATGTAAATGCATGGATAAATCGGCTAAAAATCATCCATGAGGCAAATAAAGGATAATAAAAAAGGCTTGTTCAGTGATAAGACTTGAGATTGGTGCTTATATGTAATTATGTTGCTTGAATGACTGTGAATATGTGAAACATAATGGTTTGAATTAAAAATTCATGGTTAGTGCAAAGTCATTACTTGATTATGTGTTGATGGTTAATGGAATTATTTGCTATGTGACTTAACTGGAACTATGTGCAAATTTTTATGCATAGGCTTATCATTGGTCAAAATGGTAAGGGGATAAAAAAATTGGCTTACGACTGCGTGGATACTTCTATTTCGGGACAGTCAAAATTTGATTGAAAACCATGTGAAAAGGGGCTATTGTTGCATAATAGCGGGATTTGTTGTTATGAAATATTTCCTTGGTGTGTTTCATAACTGGTTTTAAATAATGTGATGCTAAGTTCTTGTCTATACATTGCTGAATTTGGTCTTGAGATTATGTTACAGGCCATAATGCAATTTCATGTGTTAATATTAAGAACAGGGAAGAGAAATGGGGGAATTTCGCAGAAAATGGTAAATTTTCTAGGCTGTTATTGTTGGGGTCGTCGTAGCAGTGTGTAAGTCGCTATAGCGGGATGGGCGGGACATAATCTCTGCCTTGTGTTTCCCTGCTTTGCTTTCATTCTCGGTGTGTTTTAACTATCAGTTTAGCGAGGGAGCTACTGCGGGGGACATGAAAATCGCTTATAGACTAAGATAGCATGCATTTAGTATTAATATTGTTCAAACTAGCATCTATGTACAATAGTAAAAGGGAAAAAGAGAAGGGTGGATGCCCATGGCATGAAGGTTAATTATTTGATGTGGGTGATGTTGTTTGATTGAGGTAACCTACCTATTTGAACATCATACCTTATTTGACTGGGGGGTTTATATTGTTAATTGAGTAACTACTTGCATTGTAATGATAATGTGTAGTTAATGAGAAAACCGTGTGATTATGATGGGACCACGTTTTCGGGTATTAGTGAAATTATGATTGTCCATTGGTGGAAATAGTTACCCATGTAGTATTTGATAAAATAACCTGTAAATGGCTGAATATTAGTTGACATTGCTCATAGGCTTATTTTATAAGAATAATTTTTGGCTAATAGTAGCTCTTGAAAAGGATACAACTGAATTGTGAAAAATTTGAAATACATTGGCTTGTTCATGACTGATGATCCTTAGTGGTAGGGTTGGTTGAGAGAGTGGGATTATTAAATGGTTTCTTGAACTTCCATATTCCTCTTGTTGATCATATTAATACCTGGTGTTACTAGTCATGGAGTGGTGGTAATGTGCTCATTATAGCATTGGTTAGGGTGTAAGTGCCCAGGTAGAATTCTACCTAGGATGAGAGTTGATAAAAATCTCAGGCTAGTATAGGTTCCGATAGAATTTCTATGTTGGTTGGTGTAGAGATACTTGGTGTCTCGGGATATAGTGTTTGATAAAAGCAAGATGATATCATGATATACAAGGGACATAGTATCCCGTATAAACTTTTGGTATGGAGTTCGGGTTAGTAAAACTCTGGGTATAGCATTTAATGTAAAGGGGTTAGTCCAGAATATCAAAATAAAGATTTTATGTTATAAAATTGACCAAAGCTGGGACTGTCTAGAGTTACTGCCTCACCTATGCTGCTATAGTGGGAGGCAGGCCGCTACTGCGATGTCGCTATAGCGGGAATTTTCCCGCTATAGCAAGGCCACTATAGTGGGAATGAGTCGCCACAGTGGGTTTTGGTTCCTCATGGCATGGAAAATTTATTTTTTCCGTTATGTTTGAAATTATTTTGCTTTGGTATTTCGACAAGGCCCCGAATTACTTAGGCACTCAGAGAGGGGTAGTCTAATTAGTCTCGTGCAGCTTGAAGGAAAGAATTCCTTGACAGAGCGAGATCGAATGAAACTTTGGTTGAGTTTGGGTACACCGAGGGAATTGAAAGTTTTGGTGGTTTGCATAAGGCTATAATTACGCTGTCATGGTAGTAGCGTTAAGGTTAAAGGGGCTGGCTCATTCTTTTTTTTTCCTCCTTAAAAATTATTCAAGGATGAACAATGGATAAATTAGTATATGTTGTAACGACCTATTTAGTTGTTATTAAAAGGAATCTCGTTACAGGTTACGAGAACTTTTGAAATACTCTCTTGAATTAAATTTAGGTGACACGATGAGATTTTTTGGAATTTGAAATATTTACTGAGGCACCATCGCCATTGCGGCTGGCAGGCCGCTATAGCAAGATGACGGGACCAGTAACCCAGAAATGAGTTTTATAATTTCATTCTTTCCCTTTTAGTTGCAAAAATAATGAGAGTTGCTCCATAAACCCTCCTAGGGTGTCTCTTGGCCTAGAAGTAATGGAGAGGAGGGATTTCTACTCTGAGAGGGTAAAACTCATGAATTCCATGCCTAGTTCTCTTTAGAATTCACCTTTATAGAGCCAGAAGTTTGTGTTCAGACTTTTGCAGTATCTGCTTGGCATCCAGGTAGACTAGGTTTAACTGAGTAGTTTAGACCTGTTTCGAATGCATAATATGTTGAAGATTGACAGGAGATTTCATGCTTAGGCCTTCAGGCATGAAGTCTGGATGGACAAAAGTATTAATTTTGTATGCTGGATAGAATTTCATTGTTATAAGTAATGTGACCCTGTAATTGATTGATTGATTGCAAGTTATAACTCTTAATCCTAGGGTAATTGGATTATGGGTAGGTTCGTGGGGATAATTCCTTGTGAATGTGTGTATACTCCTAAAAAGGTCCAGGATTCGAGGTAAATAAATTCATGTGCTTAGTTGAATAAGCCGGAGGTTATTGTTCGGACAAGTCATAAAGGTTAGAGTAAGGTATTATGCCTGTTGGTGGTAGGTGATGGTTGATTAGTGACCCAAATTACATTATGTGTGCATGTTAATTATTTCGTTAGTATTACCTGTACATTACGTGCTTTAAGGAATAAGGGAATGAATGTTAATGATATCTGATTGTCAATCTCATGCAATGAACTTGTCTTAAATGCTTATTGGTTTTTACAAGTATGGGTTATTTTCATTGTGGTTGTGATTGTTGTGTTATCGGTGGTTCTTTGATTAGCTCGGGTACCATGTCTGGTACGGAATATCCATTGTTTTGTTCGGGTACCATGCCTTGTACAGGTTGTTCATTAGTTGGCTCAGGTACTACGCCTGGTATGGATTCATTATGATTGGCTCGGGTACCATGCTTGGTACAATATTATTTATTGGTTGGCTCGGGTATCACGCCTGGTATAAGTTTTCATTATCATTATATGTTGGTTTCTTGAGTGAACCGGATTTATCTATTATTGATGTTCATTACATATTGGTTCCTTGAGTGAACTGGACTTATCTGTTGTTGATGTTCAATACTTGTTGGTTCCTTCAGTGAATCAAGCTTATTTGTTATTGATGTTCATTACATTTTGGTTCCTCGATTGAACCGAGCTTATCTGTTATTGATATTCATTACATGTTGGTTCCTTGAGTGAACCGGACTTATCTATTATTGATGTTCATTACATGTTGGTTCCTTGAGTGAACCGAGCTTATCCGTTATTGATGTTCATCATATGTTGGTTCCTTGAGTGAACTAGATTTATTGTTGTTGATGTTCATTATTTGTTGGTTCCTTGAGAGGGCTGGAATTTGTTGTTACTATATACATATAGGTCCTTGAGTGGTCAGGTTGGTGTGTTTAAGTGATAAGGTGATTTCTTCTGTAAACAAGGGTTGCATGTTAAATGACATAGATGATGTCCTAGGGATCCTAGGTGGTCCGGGTGGTTGCAAGCTGTGACTTATTTATATGCGGTCGAGTTTAGGGGTGTGCAAGAACCAATTTAACCAATAAAGAAACTGCTAAAAATGTTATTGATTTATCGGTATCGGGTTATTAGGTTAATAGTTTTTTAATGATTTTGTAATTTTTTTTATTGAGCTATCGATTTGGTTTCGATTTTAAAGTTTGTGTTAATGGTTAAATCGATAATCCAATAAGATTATATTAAAATTATATTTTTATCTATAATTATAATAGTGGCTTTAGATTTTAAATATATACCCTATTATTTTTTTGTATTTTATAGTTGTTGTCTTAGTGTTGTTATTTTCTTTTTAAAGATGTTGGTTTGGTGGGGTTCTAGCTATCAGTTTTCTTTTTGAGAGATTGATAGCGTTGCTACTGCATTCAAGTTTGCTAGTTAACAAGAAAAAAAATAAGTTTATTTTAGTAATAACGTATTTGAATTTGCTTATGTTTGTAATTTGTATAGACTTTTATGCATGAAAGTAGTGTATATATGTAGATGAAAATAAGAGAAAGAATTTTTTTTTATAAAAGTATTTTGTTATCCGTTAAACCAAAAACTGAACCGTTAAGGACCAAAAGCGACTAACCAAAAATCGATAACGAATATCTTATTGATTTGGTTATCAATTTTGCATCTTGACAAATTAAAAACTGATAAACTAAATCGA
Source organism: Jaltomata sinuosa (assembly GCA_003996215.1). Lineage (NCBI taxonomy): Eukaryota > Viridiplantae > Streptophyta > Magnoliopsida > Solanales > Solanaceae > Jaltomata > Jaltomata sinuosa. The sequence continues at coordinate 834,028 of QJPP01007665.1, forward strand.
TAATATACAAAACCAAATTGAACCGATCGATACGCACCCCTAGTCGGGTTACTTGCATAGTTGGGCATGGTTTATATGGTCGTTGAGTCCGGTTGTTAACTGGGGATCTTATTGATAGTCATATGGACTCGGCTAATTCATGTTGTCTGGAATTATTTTGTTAGTGTTGTACATTCACAATTCCTATTTTTGGCAAGGGTGACAGGATGTTTAGCGGTGATGTCTGGTCTAGTTAGTCACATGACTAGAGGTTGTGAGGCGTATTTCTTGATGGTTTCAAGACAGGTGATCTTGGAGAGTCTAAGGTTCCTAGGGAGTCAGGTTTGAATGGGTTAGTGAAACAAGGCTAGTATTCTGCGAGTGCCTGAACCAGCGGAATGTCAAGGGTAAGGAACCTTGGGGGTTGAATACACACAAGTAGTCCATTGTCTTTGCTATGGGCTAAGGGTCAAAGTTGTTGACTTAGGATCTTAAGTGAAGGTGACAAACCTGCTAACATGGATAGTTAGTAATTTTATTATGAGATTGAAACTGACAAGGTAGTTCTAATATTTGACAAGATGGGTAGGCTTGGAGAGTCTTAGTGTTATAAGGGGTCAGGTTAGGACCGGGATACTAGGGTGGAGTGTCATCTAATAGTGGAGTTGGCAACTGAATGAGGTAGGGAGACTTGGGAAAGAATGTATAAAGTCCATGGATGATTTACATAGGTAGTAAGGGTTGTTGATAAAGGACCTGGACTGCATAACTTTCAAGTTGTATGTTTTCTTCTGATTATTTATATGATATTATGTGGTGAATTCGGGTCGACCGATGATGCCTACTAATACGTGTTGTTTATACTGATACTACTCTTGCTATGCCTTTTTGGGTATAGTCTGGTTCCAGAATCTGTTGATGTTTCTTAGGTGAGGATGATGGTGATCTCAATAGCTTCTACTCATCTCTTTCTATGGTTGGGAGCTGTGTTTTATTCTTTGTACCACTTCTCTTAGCAGATCTTGTACCTGTTTAGACTAGTTCCTAGGGAGGGGTTCAGTTGTATTTTGAAAGGGTATTGTTGTAATCAAAGATTGAAATTGATTTTCATTTAATTAAGATGATATTTCATGTTTTCTATTTACTTCCGCAGGCCCGTTTTAAATGGAGTGTTAAGGGTTTTCCTATCTAGGTGATTTAGAGTAGGTGCCCGCATGACCCAGTAGTAGGGTCATGACATTAGCTATTATTCTTCTTAAGTATACACTAGATGGCCCGTACCCATGCGCATTTCCCCAACATCATTGTACGAATGATATCTAACAATTCTTTGTGATGACCATGGTATTCGGGCTAGCTTTCATGCACGAATGAGATCTAACATTGAAAATAATAATTTATCCGGAGAATGAAAATATCATCAAATTAAATATTACTACAATATTCTTTATACTATAGACATCCATTTGTGTAACTATTACATTCTTGAGCTTTGCTAGAAAGACAAAAAAACAGTGATATTGTTCATGTAGGAGCCTATACACATGCATTGTCCGGGCCTTGTGCTCTCTTTGCAGCTACCTGGAGATGAAATTCAATAAAAATAATACAATCAACCAAGCAACAATTCTAATATACTCTGGTTGAGAATAACCACTTTTGATCTTAAATTAACAAAGATGAGACACATGCAGAAGATTTGATGTTCTAGATACACAAGTCTCAGAGATACTGAATGTACTTTTCAGCTCTTCATGTAAATTAAGTCATGGTACCTTTCATGATATGAGATAGAAGACTAATAAGTTACTGTAAGCCAATCATGTAACCCACTCATGACAGGGATTTGAACCTGTTGAGTAAAATGCATCAATATTTGAGTCTTATAATTTTAGAGCATTTGTAGATGCATACATGAGAAAATGATGGTCCAGTTCTTTAAAAGCATAAGCTAGAGTCCAGTAATTACTGCGACGACAAAGAATTAAATTATCACGAATACTTATTCCTTTTTCTACTTCTTCTTTTAAGTGCAGGATAACCTCAAGGGATTGCGGGTTTTGTTCTATCAATTGGGGCTCTTCACCAACCCCATGGGGATGGTCTAAAAAGATCATAACTATTCCTCTTCCTATAGGACGCCTACCAAGCCAATGCTTAGATCCATATCTACCCAAACTTTTTTGGTTCACCCAACATTCCTCACTTGTCCGAGATATATGCTTCATTAAAAAAGAAAAATTAGAAAAGGAAAAATAATTATACTGCAAAAAACAACATAAGAAAGTACTGGTTACTTATTAATATTCATTGCCCAACCATAATAATCTTCATGGAAGGTATAATATAATTTATAACATTAGATCAAGGCCATCCCATACTAAACTGTTGGAGCTACTAAATTGGAGAAGAAATTTCAATGTCCGACTGAATGTAGGCAACAGAAAGAGAGAGGAGGATGGGAAAAGGAGGATGAAAAAAGCTACCAGACACCTTGCTAGCACTCCATGGGAGAAGGTATCTAAAAGATACACCAAAAGCTAAAAGCTAAAACAGAGGGAAACAATCTCTATGGACTATATTCTAGCAGACATCTTGCGAGCATTATTTTACAATTATTACATGTGAACTACACATTGAATTTTGAACATCTCTAAATTTGCCAACCAACTCAAAAAAAATGCTCAAGTATATTTTTTTCCTATTCTACAAGTTTTGATAGATGATTCACCCATTAGGACATCAAGTAGTCATTGTGGGATAAAAGTTGCTTTCTATATATGTGTATCAAACTAAAAATTGCTTTAATTTTCTAAACTAATGAAATATAAAGATCAACATCCAACGAGATATGATAGTTAAGAGTTGTAGCATATTATAGGCCAAGCTCGACAAACATGAGATCTTTACACAACCTTTTCTAGTGCATCTTTCAAAGAAATGAGAAGTTATGCTCTTGCCAGCATAACTGAATTTTTCAAATAGTCATACATTAACATTAAAAACCATTTACTTTCAGTAATTAGGGATGTTTTAATACATCCAAGTATAAAAAGATTATTTCAGGTTATAAGGATATGTTAGAACAATATTCATCTTCTCTTTCCTTCCTTACCTCATTACCCTCCCTCTATTTGTCTCGATTAATCTACGCCAACCTGAAAAGCATATAAGACTTTAATCTTGAAATTAATACCGATGTAATCATGCAATGTTTAGCTTTCAGAGCTATTTTACCCTTGATGGGTAGCTAAGAATTCTTTTTTTGGATAAGGCATCTCATCAAATATTTTGTCACAGACTAAATGCATCTTACTATTGGAGAAGAACAAAGGAAGCACTTAAGAAACTATATAGCAGATGAGTGCATACTGGTTAAGATGATTCCACCAAACAATCAGTCCATCTATTATACATTCTGAATAGTGATAACAACATTGTGCATATATAGATAAGCAGTTTATTATGTTAACATTTGCTCCTTTTACTTACTTTGGCAGGGTATTCTTGTTATTTGGTGATAGAAAATAAAATTTGTATTTATAACAAAGTAAGCATAAATAAGAACTTTAAACTATTTACGAAAAATAGTGAAGAAAAAGAGATGAAGGAGAAATCGAGCCCACTGAATACACAGTATGTCCTTAAGAAAATTATTCCCCTCAAGCACCCGAGGTTAATAGAATAGATCCTCCCAGGATAGAATAAATAAGCATCAACAGAATAGTAGTACCTCAAATTCTGTTGAACGGCGAACCACTCAACGGTAGTAAATCACACTTGAATTTATGAAGAAATATAGAAGTGTCACGATCCAGACCACCGTGAGTGACACTCACCCAACCCCCGGGTGAGAGAACCATCACTGCCCCGAACTTAACCGTTCTAACATCTCAAAACCAAGTGCGAAAAGTAAACTAGCATTCAATAATTTAGGAAAAATACTTCATTAACATTAACCTGCGGAAATTATCTCCTAGAACCTGAAAGTCGCAGTACCAAACACTCTACCAATGTCTAGAGTACGGGGATGCAACCCCAAAACATGAAGAAAATAGTTTAAGCCCGAAACAAATGGGCTAAAACTCTAAAGATAGATCCAAGGCAGCTTGATCGAACAGCTCACCCTTGAAGTCTGGAACGCTGGTACTACAGATGAGGTCGCATCTCAGCCGCTAAAAGATTTTCTGTACTCACAAGAAAGACAAGCAAGTGCAGTATCAGTACACTACCACTGTGTACTGGTAGGATCATCAGTCAGTTTCTAGATAAACAGTGTATAAGCAGTACAACAATATCAAGTAAAACGTATGAAAGACATGCAACAATACTAACTGGCTCCCTTAGACTACAAGTCTCTGCCTAAATTGTTCCCGCATGAAATCCACCCCTAATAACCATAAGCAACAGTCAGATACACATAACCATCCTTTCTGCCTAGCCCGGACCCACCCTGAGATCCCCACTAGACAACACCTAAGTGTTAACAGATAACTCGGCCTAAACCAAGACCAATTCGACAAATATAACAGAATTCCCGGTCACTCAAGGACCACCAGTCAATATCACAATTCAACAAACAACCCGGTTCACTCACGGAATCAATATCAGTCAATGCAATGCAATCAATAACAATGCAATGATACAGAAAATAAACCCGTACCAGGCGTGGTACCCGAGCCAACCGTTAGTAATTCGTACTAGGCGTGGTACCCATGCCAACCGTTTATTATACCCGTACTAGGCGTGGTACCCGTGTCAACCGTTAGTATACCAGTACCAGGCGTGGTACCTGTGTCAACCGTTAGTATACCAGTACCAGGCGTGGTACCCGTGCCAACCGAATGTCAATAATCTATAGTCAATATATGAACACACAACTTGTAAACCAATAAGTACACACCGTTCAACTCACAGACTATAAAGCAGGACCCTTAGACATTCTACACAATCCCTCTAGGCAATGCAATTCATACAACCACTTAGATAAGAGTACAAGCACTTACAATATTCACAGAATCGTAAGCCATCACCTACCTCGAATGATCCAAGCTCTATTCAACCCGAGCTTTCCCGTGTTCCAGATTCCTTTCTCGTTCTTGGTCTAAAATAACATACAAGTACATGAAATTAACAAACAAGGCCTGCACATTACCCGGATTACAGCGAATCCCAAAACTCCAAGCCACCCATGATCATCCCATCCTTTTCCCGGGCTTTCCACCATTAATTTCCCTAGTTCTATCATTTTTACGGATAAAAATAGGGAATTTAATAACCTATGATCATAATATCTTACTTTTAACAACACCCAAGAATATTCAAGTCTAGAATCCCCCTTCTTTCCCAGATTCTACCATTCCTAGGTTATTCCAACCTTACCCCAAGTTCTCTCCTAGCAATTCTATCACATAGAAAAAGTATTACGAAGACTGGAGAGTAGAAACCTTACCTTAAGGAAGAAAACAATAGAAAAAATGGGGAACAAACGCCTGGAATTGCCTTGCCCTTCTCCCAAAATAAAATTGTGAAAACTGAATATTTTGGGGAATGTTTCAGCTTTAATTCCCGTCGATCCCGATATAGCGGTTCTGCTGTAGCGGAGTTGCCCGCTATAACAGAGGCTGACCAACGTTGACCTCCGCTGTAGCGGTAATTTTTCTGCTATGGAGGAGGCCGCTACGGCGAAGTGTCAACTGCTATAGCGGTTGACATGGGACAGAAAGTCGTAAAACCTCCAAAATCAGTCCATTTTACAACACACTTATTTTTTTGATGTCCCGAAATAATCCCTTCACGTCGACCTAGATTTTGGGAGTTTAACTTACCTAAATTCGATTCTGAAAAGTCCCTCGGACTCCTCTATATGTTAGCCACAAGGAAAACTAGCTCAACATAAGACATCTGACCCCATCCTTACCAAGATGGCCCTAGACCATGCCTCGCTCCTAAATCGGTCGAGACTAGCCTAGCCCAGAATTTCAAACCCCCAAATCCGGAGTTTTCTAACTCTAAAACTTGGCACGATTGGACTACCCATAATGACGAACCCGATCATTACAACAGATACCAATTTACCCATCGTTCGTCCCCGAACGATCAAACTCGAATTTACAGAAATAAAAGAAAGAAAGTGTAGTACCTGAATTCTCTAACATTTGAGGGTACTTGTCCCACATGTCTTTCTCGGTTTCCCAAGTGGCTTCCTCAACCAGATGATGCTTCCACTGAACCTTTACCATATCAATCACCTTTGTCCTCAATCTCCGAACATCCCGAGCAAGAATCATGACTGGTTCCTCTTCATAACGAAGATCTTTATTGAAAAGTACCTCATCCCACTTGATGATGTAGTCCCCATCTCCATGATATCGCTTAAGCATGGATACATGGAATACCGGATGGATGCCTAACAAACTGGGTGGCAGTGCTAACTTGTAAGCCACTGGCCTCACAATCTCAAGAACTTCAAACGGACTGATGAATCGAGGGCTAAGCTTTCCCTTCTTACCAAATCGTATAACTCCCTTCATTGGTGACACCTTCAACAATACCTGTTCACCAACCTGAAATTCTATGTCCCGGACCTTGCGATCTGCATATTCCTTCTGCCTGCTTTGGGCAGCCAGTAACTTCGCCTGAATTCCCCTTACCTTTTCCTGCGCTTCCCTTACCAGTTCCACTCCTAAAGGCTTTACATCGCCTTCCTTAAACCACCCAACTGGTGATCTGCAACTCCTCCCATACAATGCCTCGAATGATGCCATGGCAATACTAGAGTGATAGCTATTGTTGATAAGAATTCACACAACGGTAGAAACTGGTCCCAATGATCCTCGAAGTCCATCACACATGCTCTCAGCATATCCTCCAATACCTGGATCGTCCTCTCTGACTGACCATCAGTCTGAGGATGGAAGGCTGTGCTAAAAGTGAGTTGTGTACCCAACTCTTCATGTAGCTTGCCCCAGAACTTGGAAGTAAACTGTGTACCCCTGTCTGAAATGATGGACAGTGGCACCCCATACAATCTCACAATCTCCTTCACATAGATCTTAGCCAATTGCTGCGAATTATAATCTACCCTGACCGGAATGAAATGAGAAGACTTGGTCAGCCTGTCAACAATGACCCAAATTGAGTCATACTTCCCCAGTGTCTTGGGGAACACCAACCACGAAATCTATGGCTATCTGTTCCCACTTCCACTCTAGAATTGACATTCTCTGAAGTAGTCCTGCAGGTCTCTGATGTTCATACTTTACCTGCTGGCAGTTCTGACACTTGGACACAAAATCAACTATATACCATTTCATCCCGGGCCACCAATAATGCTGCCTCAAGTTCCTGTACATTTCAGTCACACCTGGATGAATTGAGTACCGCAAACCATGAGCTTTTGTCTAGATTTTCTGAATTATACCATCAATCTGAGGAACACAAATCCTCCCCCTGAAATTTAACACTCCACCAGAGTCTCGCATGACGTCTCTGGATTCTCCGGATATTACCTTACCTCAAAACTTACTCAGTTTCGGATCCTGAAACTGTTTGGCCTTTATTTCCTCTATGAAAGTGGCTTTGACCTCAATACTGGCCAACAACCCACCCTAATCTGAAACACCCAAGTGCATGAAATTGGCCTCCAACGCCCGAATTTCCTAAGCTAGTGGTCTTTTGGACACCCCCAAATAAGCCAAGCTACCCATGCTAACTATTTTCCGGCTTAATGCGTCTGCCACCACATTAGCCTTACCCAGATGGTATTGAATAGTCACATCATAGTCCTTCAATAACTCCATCCACCTCCTCTGCCTCAGATTCAAATCCTTCTGAGTGAACACATGTTGTAGACTGTGATGATCATTGAACACTTCACACCTGACACCATAAAGATAGTGTCTTAAAATCTTTAGTGCAAAAACTACCGCTGCCAACTCTAAGTCGTGAGTCTGGTAATTCCTCTCATGCACCTTCAACTGCTTGGATGCATAGGCTATCACATTCTTATCCTGCATCAACACAACACCCAAACCAGGATGTGAAGCATCGCAGTAAATAATAAAGTCTTTACCTTCAATCGGCAAGAACAATATAGGAGTCGTGGTCAAAAGTGTCTTGAGCTTTTGAAAGCTCTCCTCTCACTTGTCGAACAATACGAATGGTACATCTTTCTGTGTCAGCCTGGTCAGGTGAGTAGCAATAGAAGAAAAATTCTCAACAAACCTCCGGTAGTACCCTACGAGCCCAACAAAACTCCTCACCTCAGTCACAGAGCTAGGCCGGGCCCAACTCTTGACTACTTCAATTTTCTGGGGATCCACCATCACCCCCTGTTCTGACACTACATGACCCAAAAATTCCACTGAAGTCAACCAAAACTCACACTTAGTGAACTTCGCATAAAGCTTCTGGCATCTCAAAATATCCAACAAAATACGGAGATAACTAGCATGCTCCTCCCTACTCTTAGAGTAGATCAAAATATCATCGATAAACACAATCACGAAGGAATCCAAATACGACTTGAATACCCCATTCATCAAACTCATGAATGTTGCCGGTGCATTGGTCAAACCAAATGACATTACTAAAAACTCGTAATGCCCATACCGAGTCTGAAAAGCAGTTTTCGGAATATCCTCAAGCCTAATCTTTTACTGATGGTACCCCGATCTCAAGTCGATTTTTGAAAATACCGATGCACTCTGAAGCTGGTCAAACAAATCATCTATACGGGGTAGGGGGTACTTATTCTGGATGGTCACCTTGTTCAACTGCCTATAGTCTATGCACATCCGCATACTACCATCCTTCTTCTTTACGAATAAAATCAGAGAACCCCAAGGCAAAGCACTAGGACGTATAAATCCCTTATCTAGGAGTTCCTGCAGCTGAGTCTTAAGTTCCCTTAACTCTGCCGGAGCCATACAATACAGAGGAATTGAAATAGGATGAGTGCCTGGCTCCAAATCAATATCGAAATCTATGTCCCTGTCCAGAGGAATACCAGGCAGGTCCGCTGCAAATACCTCTAAAAATTCAGAAGCCACCAGAACTGACTCAATAGACGGGGACTCCACGCTATCAACCCGGAGATGAGCCAAGAAGGCTAGACACCACCTCCCCACTAGCTTCCTAGCCCGAACAAATGATATTATCTTAACTGGCTTAGGCCTGTACACACCTTCCCACTCTAGTGTATCCTTACCCAAAATTTCTAGAGCCACAGTCTTGGTGTTACCGTTCAACACAACATGATAAAGAGATAGCCAAGGCATACCCAAGATAATATCAAAATCAGCCATATCCAGAATTACCAAGTCTACCCAAGTATGCAACCCCACAAACACCACAGAACAGTCACGATAAACATGAGTCACAATCATAGACTCTCCAACCGGGGTAGAAACATGGATAGTGAAATCAAAGATATCACAAATTAGGTCCAAACCCAACACAAAACTCACAGATACATAAGAATATGTAGAACCTGGGTCAAATAATACCGAAGCCATTTTATCGCAGATAAGAATGGTACTTGTGTCACCGCATCTGAGGCTTCTACCTCGGTCCTCCCTGGAAAAGCATAGCAATGAGCCCGATCATCAATCCAGGCAACTTCCCGGGCTGGCTGCGTTGCACCTCTACCTGCGCCGCCATTCCCCCTGTCTCCCCGGCCTCCCTAAAAATTACGTCGCCTACCCTGTGGATGACCTCTAGCATTATTGCCTCTGCCTGCCAAGACCATTGTTCTAAATGGTTGCTGACCCTGATTACCTGTCTGCCTATATGGACACTCCCTCTTATAGTGGCCAGATCACCACAATGGAAGCAACCAAGGTCAAGTGTAGGTCTACTAGCTGATGTATAAAATGCTCCTTGGCCTCTATGAGCTGAAGACTAAGCCCCCTGATGACCACCTATAGTAGCTGGCAAGATTGAATGAATAGGACGGGCCGAGTAAGCCTGTTGATTCTGGCTCCTGAAGTATAAACCACCATAGTTTCCCTCATTTCGGGGCTTCTTGGCTAAAAACTTAGCCTGCCCCGCTTGCCTAACTCCCTCTAACTTCTTCACATAATCCACCACATCATTAAAGCCCTTTCCTGAAGAAGTCATATGCACTGACAATACCCGCAGTTCAGTATTCAGACCCTTGACAAACAACCGGACCCGTTCTTCCTCGGATCCCAATATCTGTGTAGCAAAATGAGACAAGGCATGGAACTTAGCCTCATAAGCCGAGACTGACATGCCACCATATTCTAAGTTCAAGAACTTATCTTTCTTCCGGTCCCTCAAAGTACGGGGTATGTACTTCTCTAAGAACAAGGCATGGAACTGCTCCCAAGTCAGTGGAAGTAGAACAGAAGATCGACACTCAACATGAGACCTCCACCACTGCTTGGCATCATCCTGTAGCTGAAAAGTGACAAATTCAACCCTATGCCGACGTACAATACCCAACTTGTGCATTCTCTCATAGCAATCCAATATGAACTCATAAGCATCCTCCCTATCCGTACCCTGAAACGTAGGGGGTTTCAGCTTGAGAAACTTGGTCAGCATCTCATGCTCATTCCTTGTCATCACTGGGCCTAGCATTGGACTAAAGAAATCATTCGTGCCTGAAGCTGCATCTATCCTAGGCGCTGTAGTAACCGCTAGCTGAGTATCCAAGGCCTGATTTGTATAAGCTGCGGGTATGGCACCAGCACCAACCAACCCACTCAGAATGTTCCAAGCCTGCTGAAAGGCTTCCGGTGTCATAGCAGGAAGGACTGCACCCCCAACCGGTGCCGCCTCCTTCTGCGCCCCTTCATCCTCTACAACCACTTCTTCTAAGTCCTTAGCAATATGCTCTTGAGGTGGGGGAGGGGTTACCTCATGTGCATCAGCAGCAGCTCGAGCCCCACCCCTGGCGGGTGTTGCTCTACCTCGTCCTCTGCCCCTTCCCCTGCCTCTACCACGAACAGCCGGGGCCGCTGCTCTAGCTCCGTTATTCCTTGTGTTAACCATCTGTGGACAGAAGAGTGAATGAGGTTAGATACCAACTTGTATCACCAGATAGCAATTGGAATCAAGTTATATCACGAAGGAAAGAAGGAAGAGATAGTTTTTCCTAAAGCCCCATAGCCTCCCAAAGAAAAGTACGGACGTCTCCGCACCGTTCCACAAGACTCTACTAGACCTGTTTGGTACGATGAGATCAACGAACCTAGGGATATGGTACCATCTTTGTCATGACCCAGACCGCCGTAAGTGGCACTCACCCAACCCCCTGGTAAGAGAACCATCACTGCCCCAAACTTAACCATTCTAACAGCTCAAAACCAAGTGCGGAAAGTAAACTAGCATTCAATAATTTAGGAAAAATACTTCATTAACATTAACCTGCAGAAATTATCCCTTAAAACCTGAAAGTCGCAGTACCAAACAACCTACTAATGTCTAGAGTACGGGGATGCAACCCCAAAATATGAAGGAAATAGTTTAAGCCCGAAACAAATGGGCTACAACTCTAAAGATAGATCCAAGGCAGCTTGATCAAACAGCTCACCCTTGAAGTCTGGAATGCTGGTACTACAGATGAGGTCGCGTCTCAGCCGCTGGAAGATTTCCTGTACTCACAAGAAAGATAAGCAGGTTAAGTATCAATATACCATCACTGTGTACTGGTAGGATCATCAGCCAGTTTCCAAATAAACAGTGTATAAGCAGTACAACAATATCAAGTAAAATGTATGAAAGATATGCAACAACACTAATAGGCTCCATTAGACTACAAATCTCTGCCTAACTTGTTCCAGCATGATATCCACCCCTAATAACCATAAGCAACATTTATTTACACATAACCTTCCTTTCTGCCTAGCCCAGACCCATCCTGGGATCTCCTCTAGACAACACCTAAGTGTTAACAGATAACCCGGCCTAAACCAAAACTAATTCGACAGATATAACAGAATTCCTGGTCACTCAAGGACCACCAGTCAATATCACAATTCAACAAACAACCCGGTTCACTCACGGAACCAATATCAGTCAATGCAATACAATCAATAACAATGCAATGATACAGAAAATAAACCCGTACCAGACGTGGTACCCGAGCCAACCGTTAGTAATTCGTATCAGGCGTGGTACCTGTGCCAACCATTTGTTATACCCGTACCAGGCGTGATACCCATGCCAACCGTTAGTATACCTGTACCAGGCGTGGTACCCGTGCCAACCGAATGTCAATAATCCACAGTCAATATATGAACACATAACTTGTAAATCAACAAGTACACACTGTTCAACTCACAGACTGTAAAGCAGGACCCTTAGACATTCTACACAATCCCTCTAAGCAATGCAATTCATACAACCACTTAGATAAGAGTACAAGCACATTCAATATTCACAGAAATCGTAAGCCATCGCCTTGCCCTTCTCCCAAAATGAAATTGTGAAAACTGAATGTTTTGGGGAATGTTTCAGCTTTAATTCCCGTCGAGCTCGCTATAGAAGTCCTCTCCGCTATAGAGGTTCCGCTGTAGCAGAGTCGCCCGCTATGGCAGAGGCTGACCAACATTGACCTCCGCTGTAGGGGTAATTTTTTCGCTACGACGGAGGCTACTACGGCGACGTGTCAACCGCTATAGCAGTTGACACGGGACAAAAAGTCATAAAACCTCCAAAATCAATCTATTTTGCAACACACTTATTTTCTCGATGTCCCAAAATAACCCCTTCACGTCGACCTTGATTTCGAAAGTTCTACTTACCCAAATTCGATTCCAAAAAGTCTTCCGGACTCCTCTATGTGTTAGCTACGAGGAAAACTAGCTCAACACAAGACATCTGACTCCATCCTTACCCGGATGGCCCTAGACCATGCCTCACTCCTAAATCGGCCGAGACTAGCCTAGCCCAGAATTTTAAACCCCCAAATCTGGAGTTTTCTAACTCTAAAACTTGGCATGATTGGACTACCCGTAATGACGGACCCGGTCATTACAAGAAGTTTACTTAACAATTTTATACTCAAATAGTACTTAAATTCTTGCTTTATATCTGAGGATGAATTAGATATTTATATCCAAAAAGTACTGCTTCAGAAAGAAAGCAAAGGTTAAAAAAAGTTGTACTATTTCAGATACGATGGGATGATGTGCGGTTCACATAACAGGAAGTGTGCATGCACATCTCGTCGCACATGAAATTAGTGAGACTGCTCAACTGGCCTTGATATGCGAGATGACGTGCAAAATGCATATGGCATTGTGTGCATCACATGTCTCTTCATATGTCACAAAATAGTGAGTCAAAACGACTCAATCTTTCAATGTGCGATTCGTGTGCATTTTGCACATGTTGATGTGCGGCTCGCACATGGAAAAATATTTTGGGTTAGAATTTTGGCTTAAACAATTAAGTTTAAATAAACTTTGTCCAAAAAGATAATCTCTCGATCGATCTTTGACAAATCTAAATCCAAAGCCGAAGTCGAGCTGAGCGAGCGACAACTACAATGGTGCAAGGCTTGTCTTCTTCTCATCTCTTTAAGACAAGGAGAAAGTGTTTCTTAATATAAAAATAAAAAATTTCCTTTCCACGTTCAATGTGGTACAAATGTTCTTTATAAAAGCAAAAAGAATATTTTATTTTTACTCCATTTCTATTCTCTCCATTTTCTATTCACTTTTTCATATGTAAACCCCAACAATCCGCCACATGAATAGGGAATGGCTATAAGATGAAAGAATATATGGACAAGTGTGTGATCTACAAGCAAAGATTAATTGTATCTGGATAAGTAAGTTTCCCTTTGAACTTTTCATAGTGAACTTATATTGGATGCACTCAGTCAATCAGTAGATGCGATATCTTTGAATCGTCAAACTTTATTGTACACCTAGACAATACAAATGACACAACTAACCTTTAACCGTTATGGTTCTCACAGTTTTGTTTGTTTCAACCATGAATACTGTTTGGTTTCATAAGTTCTTAGAGAATCGGCCTTTACAATCATTCTTCTTGAAGGGGCTTACACTTCAAGCTTACATAGGTGTTTTTTAAACGTTTATTCCTATAAATAAACTATTTGGTCATACCTGCCAAACTTAGAAACCACTAAAAAGCTTTATGCCTTAAAAGCTTTATCCTTATTTTCAAATATTGTCTTCATCACGAGAATGGGTTGAGTTATTTGGCAATGTTAAACCGTCAATCATAACTCTTTTTTTCTCCTTGAACCTAGCTCTTGGGATCTCCAGTCTATAGGTAGAGTTATCACCATGGTGACTTGTCCTAGGCCTTAAACCCATTCTCCTTGATGATCTTTCAATTACCTCTTTAGTTAGGCCTTTTATAAGTTAATCCAACACATTATCTTTTGACTTTACATAGTCAATCGTGATAATTCCACTAAAGAGTAGTTGCCCAATGTTATTATGTCTCCGTCGAATGTGATGAAATTTTTCGTTATACATAGTGCTCCCTGCCCTACCTATTTCCACTTGGCTATGACAGTGTATGCATACAGGTGCCAATGGTTTGAGCCAGAATGGAATGTCTTCCGAGAAATTCCGAAGCCACTCAGCTTCTTCACCGGCTTTATCGAAAGCTATAAACTCATATTCCATTGTAGAGCGAGCGATATATGTTTGTTTGAACAACTTTAAAGAAACTACTCCTCTACCAAGAGTAAATACATATCCACTTGTGTATTTAACTTCAGATGATCCGGTAATCCAATTTGCATCACTATATCCTTCAAGTACTGCAGGATATTTGTTATAATGCAAATCATAGTTTTAAGTATGTTTCAAATACCCCAAAACTCATTTCATTGCCATCCAATGAGTTTGATTGGGATTACTTGTATACCAACAAAGTTTACTGATAGCACATGCTATATCTGATTGCGTACAATTCATGATATATATCAAACTTTCCAATACTCGTGCGTATTCCAATTGTGAATCATTTTTACGTTCATTCTTTTGAAGTGCAAAACTCATATCCATTGGTGTCTTGGCAACATTGAAATTCAAATACTTGAACTTGTCAAGTACATTTACAATATAATGAGATTGTGACAATGCTAGACCTTGAGGAATTTTATGAATTTTGATCCCTAAGATCACATCAGCAACTCTTAAGTCTTTCATATCAAATTTGCTAGACAGCATACGCTTAGTAGCATTTATGTCAGAAATGTCTTTATTGATGATCAACATATCATCAACATATAAACAAACAATAACTTTATGATTTGGAGTGTCCTTAATGTAAACACATTTATCACACTTATTAATCTTAAATCCATTTGCCAACATTGTTTGATCAAACTATGCATGCCATTGTTTGGGTGCTTGTTTTAGTCCGTAAAGTGACTTAACAAGTTTGCACACCTTTCTTTCTTTACCAGGAACCAGAAAACCCTCAGGTTGTTCCATGTAAATTTCTTCCTCCAACTCTTTATTAAAGAAAGCCATTTTCACATTCATTTGATGGATTTCAAGACCATATACAACCACCAATGCAACTAACATCCGAATAGATGTTATTCTGGTTACCGGCAAATATGTGTCAAAATAATCAAGACCTTCATTTTGTCTATAAGCTTTGACAACTAGTCTTGCCTTACATTTGTCAATAGTACCATTAGCCTTCATTTTCCTTTATAAGATCCATTTAGAGCCTAAAGGTTTATTTCCAAGAGGAAGATCAACCAATTCCAAAGTATGGTTGCTTAAGATTGATTCAATCTCACCATTGACAGATTCTTTCCAAAATAATGAGTCTCTGGAAAACATAGCTTTTTTAAACGTTTGAGAATCATTTTCAAGAAGGAAAGTCACAAAATCCGGTCCAAAGGAAGTAGATGTCCTTTGACATTTACCACGTCTTGGATCCTCTTCATTAAGTATATTTTCCTTTGATTCATCCCAAGATCATATATGTCACGCCTCGGGGCTACCCCCTGGACGCAACATGGTGCTTAGTGTCACAAGTGACCCCAAGCTAACCCATGGCATGGCATATCTATAGAAGTTCAAATTTGAAAACAGGTACTGTGCGGAAGATAAAAGCAATTTAATCAACTGAAATGGGAAGAACCCAAATATCAGAATATATGGAATATGTAAATAGTATAGTGCTAACTGAAAACAACACTAACAACTGCTGAAATCTAGTCTATGTCTGAAAGCCTTATAACTGATAGAAGTTGCTGGGACATGCCCCCAGCTAACTCTAACAAATCTAAAATTGAAAGATAAGGATTGAAAATAAAGCATATCTATTGTCCTCGAGCTATGAGGACTCACTACTGAGGCTGTTGAGTACGAACTAGGAGTCAAACTAAGCGTGGTCTGGATGATGAGCACCTGAACCTACATCATGAAATGATGTAGCACGAAAGTATGCATCAGTACTTTGAATGTACTGAGCATGCAGGATATGTACTAAACTGGACAACATAGAACTGAACATAGAAATATATATGCTGGCATGTAACTGAAATCTAAACTGTATGCAATGACCAAGTACAAATCATGAATATAACATGCTGGACTAAATACTGAAATAAATACTGAGTACATGGTCAATGCAATATGAATCTAATGGTGGGAGATACTATTAACCGATATACTCCAAGTTGAGCTAACTATAGGGCCAACCTGTAACCCTAGATGGAAGGGTGTTCATACCTTGCCAAGGGTACAAACAAATCTGACGTGGATCCACTAACTGATGTCCACAAGGGACAAGGGTGTCAAGTCTATTATGACAGGTGACCCCTTTAGAACCTACGATGGCGCCGTAGTTTTGGAACTCATGGATTGCTACCAAAGGTTTCAGCCTAAACTGACGGGTGAGCCTTCATCCCTTTTTCCGCTCAGTGCTAAGCCTACTCCCAACTGAATGTAAGCTAAGACTTTCAACTGTAATACATGATAGCTCAAAATACTGATATAATCTGAGAATGCATATAAACCTACTGAACGATATGGCACTCGAGTTCTGAAGTATGATTATCTGACTGACCTGCCTAACAAGTATAATTCATGAAGTATTGGAATTAACACAAGCTAGGGTTTTTGAATTTTATACATGAATTTTACTAATTCTTCAAGGAACATGAGCTAAGCATCATATAAGTTATAGCATCTGAATAGCAAATAAATCTCTAAGGTTTATGAACCCTAGGTCTAATCAATCATGGAGAAACTGAAGGGCTGACTAAATTCCAGGGACCTAATAGGTGAAATAAACCCACTAGTGAAATTCCATATACCTGGATGAAGATTATACGGTTGAACCTTTAGATTCTGAGAGGAACTTGGAGGAAACCCTTTTGCCTTGTTCTTGAGAGAGAGCGTTCTGTTCTTGACTGAATTTGCTAAGTCTCGAATAATTTAGGAGTAATGAGGGAAAATAGAGTAAAAGACCCTTAAATTACTCCCAAAATGACTAAGTATCGGAATTAGAAGGATTAGGAAAAGATCGGACTGCCCCCAACTTAATTTGGAAATTTCAAAAAAACTGACCGCCGGACGGGCTGCCTGATGGGCGTCGGACCTGCGATGGCCCATCGGCCAGGGCATCAGGATGGGACAGGTTTAGGCTGGTCCCGTGCACCATTCCCATGGGCAGGACCACGGCCTGTCGCATCTGCGACGCCCATGGTAATTTCCCGTCGGGGCAAGAGAGGCTGTGGGGGGGAGGATTGATGGCCCCTTTTCACGGGCTGCCTGATGGCTCATTGGACCTTCAACGCCCATAGGGTCCACCATTTGGCTGGATCCGGCTGGGACCAAGTCTCTATCCCTTTCCCACGAGGATCCCTGACAGGCCATCGTGTCCACGACGCCCATGGGTCAGCCCGTGGGGCTTGACTGGGGATGGAATTTTTCTTAAGTCTTGTCGAGTTTTGGGTTTCTAAAGCTGACCTAAATTCTGGGGTGTTACAATATCTCCCCCCTTGGGATCATTCGTTCTTAAATAAAGATTAACTAAGTTGAGTTTGGAGGGAAAGAGTTGCAATCCCTACCAATCTGAAAACTAGAAGCTGGTATCTGACTGAGTCTAGTTCTAAGTACATGGAAGCATGCTTAAAATACTAGAATAGCTGGGAAACACATGATTCTGAGACTGACATGCAAAAGAGGAAACTGAGAGACTGGAGAGGAATTGTTACCTCAAACTGAAACTGGATTGGAAGGAAAGAGGTGAGGGTACTTGGCCATTATAGCTGCTTCTGCTTCCCAAGTAGCTCCCTCTACGGACTGATTCCTCCTCAAAACTTTTACTGAAGCGACTTCCTTATTTCTCAACCTACGAACCTGATGGTGAAGAATCTCAACTAGAACCTCCTCGTAGGTGAGGCTATCCTTCACATCCATACTCTCTAGAGGTACAATCGATGCCGCATCAGCCACACAGTTCTTCAACAGGGAAATGTGAAAGACTAGATGAACCGCTGCTAGTTCTCCTGGAAACTCTAACTTATAAGCCACATTACCAACCCTCTTCACGATTCTGTAAGGACCTACATACCTTGGACTAAGCTTCCCTTTCCTGACAAATCTCATCACTCTCTTCATGGGTGACACTTTCAAGAAAATCCAATCATCGATTTTGAATTCTAAGTATCTCCTCCTAACATCTGCATATGACTTCTGACAACTTTGAGCTGTCTTTAGTCTATCTCTGATGAGCTGAACTTTTTCCATAGCCTCATGAACCGAATTTGTCCCAATCAAGGCTGCTTCACCTACTTCGAACCAACCTATCGGTGATCTGCATCTATGCCCATAAAGTGCCTCATAAGGAGCCATCTGAATACTGGAGTGAAAACTGTTATTATAGGCAAACTCTATGAGAGGCAGGTGATCATCCCAACTACCCTTTAAATCGATCACGCAAGCTCTCAACATATCCTCTAAGGTCTGAATGGTACACTCTGCATGACTATCCGTCTGCAGGTGAAATGTTGTACTAAGATTCACCTGAGTACCAAGACCTCTCTGAAATGATCTCCACAAATGAGATGTAAGCTGAGGACCTCTATCTAAGATGACAGACAAGGGAACCCCGTGCAACCTGACTATCTCGCTGATGTAGAGTCTGGCATAATCCTCCACCAAATCTATAGTCTTGACAGCCAAGAAGTGAGCTGACTTAGTGACTCTATTCACTATTACCCAAATGGAGTCATGCTATTTGCGTGTACGAGGTAAACCCATAATGAAATCCATGTTGACCACTTCCTACTTCCAAGTATTAATGCTAATATCTTGAGTCACACCTCCTAGTTTCTGATGTTCTACCTTCACCTGCTGACAGTTGGGACACTTAGCCACAAAATCTGTGATGTCCCTCTTCATGCTGTTCCACCAATAGACTTCCCATAGATCACAGTACATCTTAGTGGCACCCAGATGAATAGAATATCTAGAATGATGGGCTTCTGTAAGGATCTGATGCCTCAACTCACCCACCCTAGGAACACATAAACGACCCCTCTTGGGAGAAAACCTCTACTCTCTGCTGATGGACTGCACCTTTCAACTGAAGTAATATAGGGTCACTATCCTGCTTCTCCTTAACCTCCACTACCAAAGAAGATTTTTATCCATTCTGTACTATCACACCACCATCTGACGTGTCCATAAGGCAAACTACTAAGCGAGCCAGCCGGTGAACATCTCTGGCTAATTCTTTCTTCTCTTCCTCAACATGTGACACACTACCCATGGACAGTCAGTTGAGGGCGTCAGCCACTACATTGGCCTTACCCGGATGGTAGAGCACATTCATATCATAATCCTTGAGGAACTTAAGCCATCTTCTTTGACGAAGATTCAACTCTTTCTGGGTGAACACATACTGGAGGCTCTTATGATATGTGAATACATCAAATTGAATACCATACAAGTCGTGTCTCCAGATCTTTAAGGCAAACAAAATAGCTGCAGGCTCTAGGTCATGAGTCGGGTAGTTCTTCTCATGGACCTTAAGCTGTCTAGAAGCATAAGTTATGACCTTACCCTGCTGTATCAAAACACAACCTAGGACGACCCTGGACGCATCGCAATAAACCACATAACCATTCGAACCCTCTGGTAGATTCAAGACAGGAGCTGTAGTCAACCTGATCTTCAGTTCTAAGAAATTTTCTCACACTCATCTGACCACTGGAACTTGACCTTTTTCTGAGTCAACTTGGTCAATGGGGCAGCTATGGATGAAAATCCTTCAACAAACCTCCAGTAGTAACCGGCCAAACCCAAGAAACTTCTGATATCTATTGGGGAGGTGGGTCTTGGCCAGTGCTTTACTGCCTCAATTTTCTGAGAATCCACTCGAATCCCTTTGCTGGATACCACATGACCAAGGAAAACAACTGATTTCAACTAGAAATCGCACTTACTAAACTTGGTGAATATCTGGCGGTCCTTGAGAGTCTGCAGAACGACCCTCAGATGAGTCGCATGCTCCTCCTTATTCCAAGAATAAACGAGGATATCATCAATGAAGACAATAATGAACAAGTCCAAGTACTGCTTGAACACCCTGTTCATTAAGTCCATGAAACTGCAGGAGCATTGGTTAGTCCAATAGACATAACTACAATTTTGTAGTGACCATACCAAGTCCTGAAGGCTGTCTTAGGGATGTCCCTACCTCTGACTCTGAGTTGATGATATCTGGATCTGAGGTCTATCTTAGAAAAGCAACTGGCACCCTGAAGCTGGTCGAACAAGTCATCAATCCTGGGGATGAGATATTTATTCTTGATTGTAACTTTGTTCAACTAACGGTAGTCAATGCACATCCTGAGAGAACCGTCTTTCTAATGCACAAACAATACTGGAGCACCCCATAGAGAGATGCTGGGTCTGATGAAGCCCTTGTCTAGCAGGTCTTTCAGCTGTTCTTTCAATTCCTTAAGCTCAGCTGGAGCCATTCTGTAAGGAGGAATTGAAATAGGCTGGGTATCTGGAAGGAGATCTATTTCGAAGTCAATTTCCCTTTCTGGAAGGACTTCGAGAAGATCTTCTGGGAACACTTATGGAATTCGCTTACTACAGGGACTGACTCAAGAGTTGGGTTAGAGTTGGGTTTTCAGAGTTTGAATCCTTAACCCGAACAAGATGGTAGATATACCCTTTGGAAATTATTTTTCTAGCCTTAAGGTAGGAGATGAAATGACCTACAGGCACTGAGTTATCACCCTTCCATTCTAAGACTAGCTCATTTGGAAACTGAAACTGAACGATCCTAGTTCTATAATTGACTGAGGCATAACAGGAATGTAACCAATTGATGCCTAGAATGATATCAAAATCTACCATTTCTAACTCTACAAGATTTGCTGAGGTGACTTTCTGGGAAACTATGACAAGGCAATTTCTGTATACCTGTCTAGCTATAACTGGGTCACTAACTGGAGTAGAGACTGAGAAGGGTTATGGGAGGATTTTTGGACTGCCACCAAAGTTTACTGCTATATATGAAGTTATAAAGGAAAGTGTAGCCCCTGGATCTAACAATGCATAGACATCAGTATTAAAGACTCGCAACGTACCCGTGACCACATCGGGAGAATCCTCCTGGTCCTGTTGAGCCAGAAGAGCATATAACCTATTATGGCGCTGACCATCATTGAAGAACTGATACATTACTCCATGATACTATATCAGTATATAAATATATTGTGATGGTATCATAGAAGACTGATAATTGTCTCATTGAAGGACTAAAGCAATACTTCATGATACCATGACAGTATATAAAATATATTGTGATGGTATCATGGTATATTGTGGAGTATCTCATTGAAGGACTGAAACAGTCCTCCATGATACCATACCAGTATATAGATATACTATGATGGTATCATGAATGATTGAAGAGTGACTTATTGAAGGATGATACCATGTTAGTTTATAAATATAATGTGATGATATCATGAAGAACTGATGAGTGTCTCATTGAAGGACTGAAGCATGTCTTAATGAGAAAAAACAAAAAAAAAAGTTAAATGAAATTAGATTATGAAGAAAAAATAAAAGAAAAAAGAATTAGATGAAATTAGCAAAAAATAAGAAAATAAAATAAAATGAAGAAAAACATAAAAATTAAAAAGAAAGGATTCAAAATTGAGTATGAAATTAGATCATGATGAAAAAATAAAGAATAATATGATTTGAGAAAAAAAAGGAGAAAGAAAATAATGAATATAGAAATATATGAGGAAAAAAAAGGAGAAAACAAGTAGATAAAACAAAAAAAAAATGAAATAATTAATATTTTTCTCTTAATTATTTTTTATTTGTTCCTTCAAAAGTTTTTTAGTCCTATATGATATTAATAAGGTATATCATATACCAATAAGGTATTGGACATTTTCTATAATTAATTAAGAGTTTTTAGTCCTATATGATATTAATAAGGTATATCATATATCAATAAGGTATTGGACATTTTCTATAATTAATTAAGAGAATATTTTTTATAAGGAGTATTTAACTATAAATTGTTTGCTCCTGTTTTTTCCTAAAATAAAAAGGAAAGGTGAAAACAATTGAGCACCCGATTCTGAACAGCCTATCAAGAAAAGGACAAAATAATGGAATAATACTAATATAAATACTAGGACAAAGAGTCGTATTATATTTAAACAACTTCCGATAAAGTAAAGAGTACGTATAATATAATCTCCATAGACAATTCTAAAGTATGCTGTTTCTATCACTCTTCAATTTCCCGCAAAAAACTGATCCCATTGACATGAAGCTGAAGATCTCAGACTAAGTTTACCCACAACGACGACAACGTTTCTGCTTTCATCTTTGTCTGAGATCTTTACAGGTTCTCGATTCTTCCGATTTTCATGTCAATGTCCATGTTTTACATTTATTTATTTATTTATATAATAATACAGATGCTAATTCAGCTGTTCATCACTGAAATCCTTTATCTTTTAGATCTTTCTGTTGATTTAATTCTTTGATATTTTCCTTCAAATTCTTTTTGATTGCTTATCCTTTTTTTGTGTACCTCTTTGCTAGTTCTAGGGTTTTGCGTTGAACAATTGCTGATTGTATTGTTGACTTTTTGAGGCCTACCTGTTTCATACTTTTCATTGCGGAGGGAAGAAAATCTTATGTATATGCTAAGTAACTATTGGTAAAGTTTGGTATCTGCTCAGTGGAATCCATAGATTGCCACAGTGGTTAGCTGGAAAATTCAACAGTCGAAACATTTTAAATAGGTCTCAGGGAAAAATTAAGCTTTAGTCCCATACTAGTTGGGATCGGCATTTGAATACTCAATAGCCATTCTGCTTCTTGTGAACCTATTTCATTACAATGTTTAATAATTACTCTTTTGGGTGACATAGGTGGGGGAGTTTCACGAATCGGTTTCTCCAATATTACTCCTAAAGGGAAGACGGATAAGAGAGAGTAGCCAAGATACTTGTGAGGATGAACTATAGGCTTTTAACAACTCTGATACTGGGTGTGCTGTCAGCCTGTCACTCATTTGTTGATACATGACAGTGTTTCTTTGCCTTTCTGTTGTTTAATAATCAATGTTGTCAAAGGCATGCTTAAAGCACACTTAAGCTCTAAAGCAAGGCTCAAAACATGTCTAGTGCTTCGCCTCGCTTAATGTGCGCTTTAGCGTCGTCATTAAGGATCTAAGACAAACTTTTCCTTGCGAATGAGCCTTTCTTGAAAAGGCGAGACTAAAGAATTGGTATTTCACTTTATCGTGAAAAAAATTAATTTCTTTTGCCTATATATATGTTAGTCATGCTTATATTTGTTAGTCTTGGACTAAACATATATATATATATATATATTTTTTTTTATTTGCGCCTTTTTTCATTATAGCTCACACTTTATCTACACTTTGCGCTCAAAGCCCCAACGGACCCTTATAGATTTTTTGCGCCTTTTGCTTTTGATAACACTACTCACTTTAATTGAGGATATAATCTTGGATTATTTTACTTTTGATGCAGATTTCTGCTTTAAGTTCCACTACCTATCAGAATTAGGTGGACTGTTTGCAGTATACTAAGTTGCAGCCATCAATTTTGAGGGCAAATGATCATGCTTACTTGTTCTAATGAAATTCTTGGATTCTGTTAGCTCTGAGAAAGATAAATATATTTGCCATGGGCATAAGCTACCTGTCAGTTTCAGCGTTATGCACTGTTCTGAGCTATGTCGGACTCCAGTGTTGGATGGGAATTTCGGTTGAGAAACTAAAATCAGACGGGCTCATTGGGGAGAGCATTATCAACTTTGGAAATGAAAGCCGTGCAT
This sequence comes from Jaltomata sinuosa, assembly GCA_003996215.1. Lineage (NCBI taxonomy): Eukaryota > Viridiplantae > Streptophyta > Magnoliopsida > Solanales > Solanaceae > Jaltomata > Jaltomata sinuosa. The sequence continues at coordinate 858,354 of QJPP01007665.1, forward strand.
TAGAGAACCTTTTAGGTTCGCAGACAACAATTGCTCTGGGAGCCAATTTTGCAGTCAACGTATTTGTATTGCTGGTTTTGTTTCTTAAGGTACTTACTCTTTGCACATTGAGATGAATGGTTATGACTGATATTGTCACCACGGGCTGGGAAATTTCAAACAGATCATTAAGTTCTCGTTTTTAAAGCTATGGGTAAATCAGGACATAGTGCTTGTTCTAATATAATGCAAAGATTATAATACAAGGATTGGGATTTATAATTCACAGGTTGTTTTAGTGCATATTCATTTTTTGGTAGATGTTAGGATCATTGTATTAAAAATGAGATATACAATGTATAATATAAAGCATATGTTTGATTTTAAATTGCTTAAACACTTGGAAATCTCCAAAGGTATAAAGAAGTTCTTTGGAAGGACATTTTTGCCATTTGGTTTGTTTTATCTAAGTATAGTTAATCATTGTATAGTTATACCACAATGAATGTGATATAAAATAATACAGTAATTATTATATAAAATAATACAAATATTAACTATGCTGAATTTGAAATGGTAATCAAGCGAAGTATAAAACAGTACAACTTCTATACATGGATTATTTTTCCTAATACTTGTGACCAAACACCCTGAGACCTCAACCACAACAATCATGACGGTGGAGTAAGGAGGTGCAAAGAGTTACTAAAACAAAAAAGAGAGTAGTGTAACAAATTACCAACAATAGAAGATGGAGAAGCTTTTGAAAGGTATAAGAGGACAAAAAGAGAATCGAAGAAGGCGATAAGTGAAGCTTGAGGTAAAGCCTTAAATGATGACTTCAGAAAGTAAGGGATGTGGCAAGATTCCTTTCTAATAGCCTGTTTGGCCAAGCTTATTTTTCTCCAAAAGTGCTTATTTGTTCTAAAAAATGCTCATTTTTAAAAAGTGAGGTGTTTGGCCAAGCTTTTAGGAGAAAATAAGTGCTTCCGCGAAGTAGCAGAAGCTGTTTTTCATAAGCTAAAAAAAGTAGTTTTTTCCTAAAAGCACTTATTGGAAACATACTTTTGAGAAAAATACACTTAAAAGCACTTTTGAAAAGCTTGGACAAACACTAATTGCTCTCAAAAGTGCTTTTCTAATTTATTACCAAACACAAACTGTTTCTCACCAAAAGTACTTTCTTGAAAAGCACTTTTCGAAATAAAATGATTTTAAAAGCTTGGCTAAACAATCTATAAGCACCCAAGGGTGTGTCCTAGTGGTCAATGAAGTGAGAGGAGAACCATGAGGTCTCAGGTTCAAATCTCAGTGGAGACAAAAGCACTAGGTGATATCTTCCCATTTGTCTAAGCCTTGTGGATAGAGTTACCTGGTACCTGTTGGTGATGGGAGGAGTAGCTATTCCATGGAATTAGTCGAGGTGCGCGCAAAAAAATCCGGACACCTCAGTTATAAAAAAAAAGATGATTCCTAACTAAATTTGAGAGGAGATAGTGTGATCAAACAAGATGAAAATCCTACTTCAATCAATTTTTCAACAAAAATCATGGGGATAGTTTTTTTGATTTTCATACATATGTGGAGAAACCTAAGTAACACACCATAGAAATAAGTGCTTAGCTTAGGAGTGGGGGAAACTAAACATCAATCAAATAAATAGATTTATTTTAGAGGAAGCTCTGTCTTATTGAATTATCCTTAAATTTCATCTGAAGCTTGAACTGCCACTCCATTCAGCAAAATTGAAGCTCCTTAGTGCAATCGATTTCAATATGCGGGTTTAATTTGAAGAGACTCGATCATCCAATTCGCTCCAACAGACGGGCATGGTTCGGTTCTGTAGTCAAAGCAACTTTGTCACTTTCGACTTGACTTTTTCTTTAGCCTCTTAGCTTCGAGAAACTGTGGGCCTAGTTATGCTTTCTTAAAGCCTGTAACCCGCTCGACGGAAGAACCAATCTCAAGATGGATAATCTTAGGCGCCCCTACCAACTCGCTCCCGGTGACATTAGGCACTACCTCATTTGGGTTGGAAATAATATAGCTATGCATTGTTATGGACACACGAGACCAAAACATGTGTGCCGGGATTTCCAGTCAAGTATAGTTGATAATCCCATTTTCGAATATGAATTTGAATAGATTCTCCTTCGATCTTTATCGGCCTCTGGATTGGCTTCGAAGGGTTCTCTCTCATGGATTTGGCTTTTATTTAAGACTTTTTGAATATTGAGTCTAACAGCTAACTGCCCTTCAGCCTGGTTTTGAGGATTCTGTCTCGATCTAAACCCGGATACCAATATCTTTATATACGAGATTACTTCTTTTTTTTTAGCCCTGTCATGAATTCTGGCCAGGCTTTCCTGAGGTATCTAATAACCTTGCTTCTGCTTGCTACTAGCTCACCTCTCCTAACTATTGCCCATTTGTTCTGGAATAATCTTTTTAGGGCTCGCAGAGCGGCATACCAATAAAAAGAAAAGCGTTATTGGATTTGAATCGATGACTTAAGCCTCTTTCTTAAGGGCCTTTAAAGACCGGCCGTTATCAGACGAGGAGGGACTTCGCTTCTCTCTCCTTGAAGAAAGAAAGTTTGCGCCCTAAAGTCTCATCCCACAGGCACATCTTGACTATGAAAAGCAGAGAGATAGATCACGCGTACTAAAGGATGGAAAAATAGTTGAGTAAGAGAAACATGTGATCTAGCTGGTCTGTGAGACTTTTTTAAGGTATTTGTTACTGTGCAGTTTGACTCTATAATGGGAACTTCTATTGTCTTCCTCTAGCTTTGCGCTGGTTTCTTTTGTCCTTGATGAGTCTTTATGTTGGAGTTTTTGTGCTTTCCTAGCTCCTTTGTGAAGGGACCCAGCTCATGTCATAGTGTGAGTTAGCTGAACTTTGCCACTGATTGGCCTAACTGTGCTTTTGGGCTCCAGAGGATAGAACCTAGTATGAGTTTCTATTGTTTGCTTTTGTTTATTCTTCTCTCCTCTTCAGACTAGGCTATATTCTCTTCTTGGGCCCACTATTGAATATTTGGTTATTTGTGCAAAACACAAGTTTTGGCTCCCATTTTTCTCTGTTTTATTTTTGGTCATTTTACTCTAAATTCAGTTCTTGAATTTGAGAACTACTCCCTGCCCCTCCAATTTGAAACTAAAGATGGCAGTTCACTTCTCCACATGCCTCATACAGACTCTTTCAACCATTGCTCCTCTCAACATGTTCACCTCATCAGCTCATCTTCCTCCTTCCTTTGTAAGTTTGATAGAATATCATAGTGAAGTGAGTTGACTATGAATGGAAGAATGATTACTTCATCCACCACGAACAAAATCTCACTAATATCTTACTTAGATCCAGTAATTGTTGCCCCATCAATCTCGACCATACCCCAAGCTTATTGTCGACATCTCTACATTGTGTGGAATACCATAGATATAAAGTGAACCTACTAGTCTTGCCCACACCTTCTTTTCTTCAAATCCTTTCCTACTGCACCCCTTACTTTACCAGTTTACCATAGGTCTGCTCTTTCATTCTACTATCTACTCTTGCTCTACTCAGTTCGTCCTTTGGTGGCAATTTGAGTAACAGTAACCTCCTTCTAGCTTCTCTATCCTCCTCCGAGGGCATGTGTCGTTGATCCATCTACACCTGACTCAAACCAACAGTCCTTTGAGAACCTCTCAATGTTCCTGCTAACAATGTCTAAACCATTGGACTCTATTGTCAGAAGGCTTCTCTCCTGCTTCATGGGCCCAATGTACGTTGTTACTCTCGTAATATAGAGGCTTTATCTCCATGTTAGAATGTTTGTGACTCATGCATATGTTCAAACTTTCAGCATTGGGACATCAATAGAGACGTCTTCACAAAGAATATTAGCTTAACTCTCTGAAAATCAGGATCCACATACCGGGTCACTGTGTATGTAAGAATAGATGATAACTGATTTAGGCTTACACCAAAACATTTATTGTTTTCTCTGTATTTCTTTTCAATATTGGGTGGATAAGCTATTGTTCTAGGATTCTGTTATTTATTCTTTGAGATGTAATTTGGACTCCTTATATTGTAATCCAGATAGGAAGTATGTGGTCATTAGTTTGGGAAAGAATACAAATACCCCTTAGTCTGATCTTAAATTGATCTAGTTGATTTTCTACAGAGATTACGAGAAAATATTTGAATGATCGTTGTATAATATATTTGAGTTTGGTCAAAATATATTAAAATACTGGTTAGAAGATGTGAAAAGGGTGTAAAGATATCACATCAAGTTGAAAATAGTATAATGTTATCATATATTAAAAAAATGTTGACTTTGTGTTTGAAGAAAAATCATTTTCGGGGACGGATGAATGAGAAATTAGGTAAAAAGATGGGGAGATGGAATATTTTCCTGATTACCTCCAAAAGGACACCCTTTCAGCCTTATTGAATGTCTAACAAATTCTTTAATTTCTTCTTTTGGTTTCTTGGACATTTCTCATGTAATGGCTAGAATGTCTCTGAATATTGGTGTGAACATTAAAAATAGGACTTCTGAATGCTTCTAGTGAAAGTTCATGGAAAATTAGGTACTCTTTGTGCACCTGAATCCTTTTCAAATATTATAGAGTACCTTTTACAATCACAAGTTCTTTTCTGCAGACTATATTCTTTGGAGATTTGCACTCGTCAGAAATCCGAAAGCTGGCTGAGCGCCTTATTAATTATGTTATTTCCAAGGTAAATATCTTAGTTACATGAATAAGGTGGTATCTAGAACCTAGATGATCTTTTTTATTCTTTTCTTTCCTCTATTGTTATGATGCAAACTCTACACTTTGTGATTGATTTAAGGAAAATTCTGCAACATATAGTGTTGGCACTTGGCATTGTTTCGATTTGATTTTACTTGTTAAGATCTTTTTATGGCCACTTTAAATTGTTATATTGCTTGACTTTAATTTATGATTAAGTAAGCCGACGTGTGATGGTTACATCTTCTCCCTTCTTGGAGCAATGCTGAGCCAAGTGAGTATGAGCAATCGGTGGAAAGAAACTGAAAAAATGGGAAGTGAGATGGGCGAGGGATCTCATTTAAAACTAGTTCATTGCCAGTTTCTGGACAACTTGGTGAAAGAACTCAAGAAGTGAGCTTCAGCCTGGTTCAGATTATTAGCACTTCTCAATCCTTGCTAGTCAAAGCCTCCATAGTTGACCCCACAGGGTTCTTCTTGTCAATGAATTGAACTAAAGATAGTGCACTGTATAAATTTTTGTAGGTCCATGATCTATAAGACTGAGGAAGGAATGGAGAACCTGCATGAGGATAGGGCACTTTTTTGTTGGGCTTGGACTTGCTATGTACAATGAATTTTAATACCATGGGGTCTTCTAAGTTCAGTAGTTGAAGATCTCAATGTCTTCTGATGATTTTAGCATTCTCTGATATATTTTTCATTTTATATTGAAACTTTTGCTGTGTTAGAATATTATTATACAAAAGTCCACATCTGGTTCCGATATGAGATGCCTACATGAATGTTCAGAAACGTTACTGGGTAACCATCCATATCACTGTTGTTAGATTGCGACATTTGAAATGCCAACAACATGATATCGAAGGAAGAAATTTCCCAAGTTCAAGAATTTGATGTGTCTCGCTCATCCCTTAATCCTTAACCTTTGGTGGATTGGGAAGTTCACTTGAAAGTGGAAATATATAGCGTATCTTTCTCTCCAGGCAAAATGCAAGAATGGGAATAAATGGGTCTGAATCCAAACAGGTGGTAGCATTTACGTTATTTACATACCCTAAATGCCCAGCATCTTCTGATTGTACCATTTCTTCAACCCCGTCTGCCATCTTTACTGCTTTCATTATCCCATCACTACCATACAGTCCCAAAACATCCTTTCCCTTAATCCTTATCTTTCTTGCTATCTACAGACCTAGCATAGTTTCAATAAACTTTCTTGCTATTTACAGACTTAGCATAGTTTCAATAAGAATAGTTACGAGCATAGGGGCATATGGATATGGACGTGTCAATGCTAGATCTGGTATTTGGTTGAGTTGTTTCAAACTGTATAAGATTGGATATGTCTTGTCATCGTGTTCTTTCACTGAGAAGTGGGTGCAGTAGTTCTGAATTACTTCTGCAATGATGTAAAGCATTTCAAACTCAATGCTTGAGACTTATAGCTCCATGTTATCATTTGCTAAATTTGAAATCTACATTCATGTTGTCCTCTATGCGCGTAAACTTTACACTAATATGGTCAATGAAGTTAGTATCACAGTCATGTTTCTCTCCAATGGTTATACTGGAAGTGTTTTAGTATTTCTGTCCACTGATAACTACTTCCAGGGAACTTTTCTTCCATTGGTAGTTCCACCTACGCTGTATCAAGCAGGCCTGTGGTCAACGTGGCTAGCTGTTCTTTGCTTTTTAAAGGTATCCACTGTTGTGTATTCTAAGCTATTGATATTGGGCTTTTGAGTGTCTAACCTTGGATAAAATCTTTATATATACAGATGTTTCAAGCTTTAGCTAGGGATCGACTTGAACGATTGAATGCCTCTCCTTCAGCTACTCCCTGGTCATACTTTCGTGTGTATTCTGCCTTATTGCTGGTTCTCTCAGCCAACTTACTCTGGTACTTCCTAGACCTAAATCTGTTTGTTGTGCATTACTTACCTAATAGCAGAGGTCATTTTTATTTGAAAACCGTATTTAGATTTTAGGATGTAGAAGGTATTGTATGTGTGTTGTCTTCTTGTACTTTTGAACTATTACTGTGTTAGCTGCAATTTTGTCTCCACAGATACAAGTCTGAAGCTTTAATCCCTAATACTATTTTATGCTTTGGGCAAATTTCATGGCATGAGGTCTGCCCTTTCATGAGTGTTTTAACCAATGCCTTTGGAAGCCCTAAGCAGGAAAAAGCGACAAGGGTCTGCTTCGCTTAAAGTGTGACGCGAGAAGTGAAGCGCTAGCTTCATTGAAGTGAAGCACAATTTTTGGAAAAATTAAAAAATAACATTGCACAAATAAATAAATAAAATAACTAACTAAACGAAAACTCATAAAAATAATACTTTATCTATTAACAAATCCTTCAATTTAACCAAGTACTGGCTAATAATCTTTCATGGGAGGAGCAAAATCAAAACCAATTATTTAGAGCCTTAATTCAATCTGAAATTGAAACAAATTAAAAAAAAAGATAGCTAAATTTATTTTTAAATAAACTGATTATTTACTGCTAACCAAACTGAAAAGTATTTAAATAAACTGATTTTGTACTATTAAACCAACTGAAAAAGTATTCTGTTTATGGTTCAACTGAAAAAAATATTTATTTAAACAGCGTCTAAAAATTATTCAAATAAACTGATTTTTTACACTTAAACAAACTGAAAAAAGTACGACAACAACATACCCAGTGTAATCGCACAAGTGGGGTCTGGTGAGAGTGATGTGTATGCAGCCTTACCCCTACCCTGCGAAGATAGAGAGACTGTTTCCGATAGACCCTTGACTCAAGTAAAGCATATTAAAAAAAAGTATGCAAAGCACATACAGTAGCGAAGAAATCATGCTGAAAACAATGAAGAAGACAAACAATACCAACACCAAAATAATGATATTGCTAACTACTAAGCATAATAGCAAAACTGTCCCTAACACGAAGAAGTCTAACACCTAAAGAAACAAAAAAGAATTTTAAGGAAAACAATAAGAAACAATTATTAACTACTCTACTGTTAAACAATAATTAACTTCTGTACTGTTAACTTTTATTTTTATATCATACTTCATTTCCATATCGTGACAGAGAAAATGTCATTACGATTTACGAATATGTACAATTAACACCATCAATAAAAATATTCACATGGGAGGTCTCTACAATTTACACAGCCTATGCATGTCATATTGCTTACTATAACAGCAGCATAATATCGAGTAAATTTACCGGATCACCAACACCCAAAACTGGAGGGACGGATATAAGAAGATGTGAGTAGAATTTCATGATATCGAGGACCTCATGTCTGAAAGATATAACAGAAATACTTATCAGAACAGGGGGAAAGATAGGAAGACTGTTTCTTCTATAAACTGCCTAGAAATATGGAGGTTCAGATATGTGACCCTAACATTACGTCCTAGACCAAAAATCAATGGACACATCAGTCCAGATATAAGAAAAACGACCTAACATTGACCTTATTTGGATGAGAGTAGCTATTACAAAAACAGTGAGAAAGCAACTGAATCCAAAGAGGCTTAATTTGCTCCTTAATAAAGAAACCATTCACTCCATTAATGTAGTACTCTGTAATGTATATTTTGCTAAACAAAGGGAGTAAACACAAAAGGGAAAATCAGTGATCTGTTTAGGAGTTTTTGGCCATTAAAGTCTTCGTTTCACATCTTCTGATTATACCTTTCTTGGCTTTTCGGCTAAGATCAAGTGTAGTATTTGTTCATATCTTCTGATGTCCCACCAATTTGAAGTCTTTTTTTTTTGTCTAAGCAATAACCATTTATCATTTAAACTCACTTACCTTGTTAAATAAACACATGCTTTGCCTCTTTTTCTTAGATTTTAAGAATTCAATTATTCTCCTGCTGTTTTCATTATAATGTCTTTTTTCCATATCACTTTCTGGCCATTTTAGCCATTGACTAGTATCCAGCAGTAACAAACTGAAAAAAGTATTTATACAAATTTTATTAAGACAATATTAAATAAACTGATTTTTTGGAATTAGTCGAGGTGTGCAAAAACTGGCCCGGACACCATGGTTTTCAAAAAAAGAAAAAAAACTTCGCTTCGCTTCATCACTTTAAGCAACTAAGTGCTTGCTTTTCACAACGCTAGTTTAACTTAACCTACCTGGTTGGGATAATAGTGAATATGTCCTTGGGTGTTTTATTCCAACCTTTTGTGATATTAATGGCCATTGAGGGGTCAAAAATAATATTCTCCGAATGGAGCGAGTTGGATTACAAGGTTTATCTGGTTACTGCTGCAAACTGGTGTCAGCACGTTACAAATTTGGTGTAGTGTAGTATCTGTCCCAGATTCGTTCAAGCAAAACATGGTAACCTGGTTCTTTGACTCGGAAGAATATTCTTACCACGCAGCTCCTTCGACAACCTCATGTTATGTTCTCAACTAATCAGACTCAATCAACTCGATAAAACAGTGCGAGCCAAAATGGGATTAACAATTCCCATCAGCAGATTTAATGGGAATTCAGGTAAAACAATCCAACAAGGATTCGAATTACAATGAAAACTAATGGAACAGTAACTAAAATAGGAATCATCTCCAGATTTGCCAATCGTTTCAATACTCTCGCATCAAGAGAATCACATAGACATACCTGAAAAGGAAACATCCACGGTGATTCAATTACAAGAAGAGCTGAAATGAGAAAAGGAAGAAGATAGATGGGAAGAGGAAGAAGGATTTAGGAGAGAAAAGGGGAAGAGAGCACGAGAGAGATGATCATAGCAGTTTCATCCTTCCCACATCCAAAGTATTTGCTTATATATGTTGCCACGACAACCGTCCCTCCTCTTTTAATCTGAGTCGTTAATTTCCACTAACCACCTTTTAAATAAGTTCGGATTACCATTAATCCTGTTCATAATGACTCACCCATACGCCTCGTTTTGCTAGCAAATGCTTAGTCATTACATTCTACCCTCCTTCAAAACATCCTTGTCCTCAAGGATGTTGGAGGCTTGGAGCTGAGCTATGAATTCAGGGAACTGGGCTTTAATGAAGGACCAATCTCCAATGTGGCCTCTTCAGGTGCAAGGTTCTCCCACTGTATTAAGACCTTAACAACTACTGCATTATTCTCCTTGACCATGCGCCTTTGTAATATGGCTATGGGCTTAACTAATATCTGGCCATCATCTCCTAGCAAGGGTAGAAGCTGCTGTGGGGTGCAATCTGGTCCAATCCTCTTCTTGAGCAGTGACATGGAACACCGATGTATCGTAGCTATACTAGGTAGTTTGAGCTTGTAGGCAACAGGTCCCAACTTTTTGTTCCACCAGATAAGGACCATAGTACTCAGTGAGAGAGGCTTTTGTGTGTTGGAGCTCTTGGAAAGTTGGCGAAGTCCATAAAAAAGATCTGGTCTTTGGTTCCTGCCTGTATTTTGTGGTGCTTATGCACAGAGAGGAACAAAAGATATTTTGATGGCATCCCAACTCCCATCCCTACTCTTAAGACTATCTGCTTAGTTAGCCTTTTTATGTGGGTCAACCTTTCCTCTGTAATGACTATTGATTCTTTCCTAGAATTTATCAGCTCCATAGTTCTCTATTAGATAGCTTTTTTTTTTGGGGGTCTTCATGGGGGCTTATATTTTCTTTCTTTTGTAATCCTTGCATCTACTTGATGCAGTTAATGAGGTCCTATTTATTTCATCAAAAAAAGTAGTTTCGAGTATACAGCCTGAATGAGAAAATGGTGATAATAGGTCATTTGGATAAACATGAACCTATCATGGTAAATATAAGATATCTGAGAAGCTTATCAGAAAAGATAAACAGGGAACAACTTGGAGGACATCTAGTCACTCTGAAAAAGCTATGAGAACATTGAATACCGACAAAGGAATATTACATCACTGTCAGTATCGCCTTAAAAAGAATGAAAAATCAAAAGAAGATTACGCCATGGAATTCGAAATTATTTTGTAAAAGAAGACGCGTTTAAAGAAGATTTTAATTCAAGAATTCATCCGTGACATAAAGAAAATGTCGAAGAGACTCACTGTTAGAAGAAGGAACCACATTTTAGAATCTAATCTTATCATGAAAGCTGAGAAGATGAAATAGACATCAAATGAAGAATTGCCTTACAAGTGTAAAACAGGAATCTTCTCAGAAGAAAAAGAATAGTTGTGCTAGAATTCTCCATTTGAAAAAGTGAGTAATCTAGTTCCTATGTTAGGATAGAAAATGAAGGAGTACACAACTCGAGCTACTTGTATAAGTACTGTGTGTATGCCTTCTCTAATATGTTTTAAATATTTTGTATAGTTCTTAAGACGTGGTGGCTAGAAAACCAGTTTCTTGCTGATTCAACTTTATTACCTTAAAATCCAACTCAGTTTCCGATTAGTATCTGAAATTTCCTAGAGACCAACCATTATGCTTTGATCCTTTAAATCCAAAAGAGTGAGAACAGTAAGACAAAGTTGAGGATTGGCGAGGCACATATTGCAGAAAGCAAAGTGGCAAGAAAAGGTAAATAAGTTAGCTCAAGAATCTCTAATATTTTTTGAAACTGGCAATTTTGTATATTTCTCAGAACAGTACATAATCTGTACTGAACCATATTTACAACATGTACTTCAAATCCTACCATCTCTTCCTAAATTGAGTCTAGTACATCAATTATGGAGATAGTGTCATTTGAGTATAACTGATTACACCAAACACATAGTGGCAAAAGACAATTAAGCTTGACCTTTTGCATACTATTCTCTATACTATCAAAACATCTAGAATTCTTCTCCTTCCAAATTGCCCACCATATGCTAGCAGGGACAATTCTCCATCTGTCTATGCTCTTAGACTGCACTCCTGCTTCTTCCCAGCTCTGGATTGCTTCTGTAATCTTTCCGGGCATAGTCCATGATATGCCCTTGAGATTTAGGAATATCCTCCATAGCTGACCAGTAACCTTGGCAGTGAAGAAAGAGATGGTTAAACTGTCTCAGCAGTTCCACCACAAAAGAAACACCTAGAACATAATGGTATCCCTCTCCTCATTAGGTTGTCTTGAGTTGGTACTGCTTCCTTGGCTAACAATCAAACAAAACAAACCACTGTGTGGGATTTTGGATTTCCAGATACCTTTCTATGGCGAATAACTTTGAACTGGCTAGGATGATTCAGCCAGTAGTATGCATTGTTCACCATGAAGAAGTCCTTGTTATTACCTTTCCACCATAAGGTATCTTGACCCCCTCCAGACCATTGAACTGTTCTGTGATGTTGAAAAAATCTGTTACTCTCTGGATCTCCCAGTCATTCAATTACAACAACAACATACCCAGTGTATTCCCACAACATGGGGTTTGGGGAGGGTAGAGTGTCCGCAGTCCGTACCTTTACCTCAGAGGTGAGGTAGAGAGGCTGTTTCCGATAGACCCCCGGCTCAAGACAAAAACAGTCTAAAAATAGGCTAAAAAAGACGTAATAAAGATACAAGATAGAAATACACGATAAAAAAATACAAGAGACAATAGGTAGTAATATGTAGGAACAAACAACAGATAGAAACGAAGCACTACCACAAAATAATACTAGGAGGAATCCAAGAATAAGAAACTACAAGCGTAGCACTACGATTACTAGTCGGGACAACAAGGAAAGCCACTCCTACCTACTAGCATAGACACACTCCTACCTACTATCCTTCTACCCTAATCCGCGTCCTCACCACCTTCCTATCTAGGGTCATGTCCTCGGTAAGCTGCAACTGTGCCATGTCCTGTCGAATCACCTCTCCCCAATACTTCTTCGGTCTACCTCTTCCTCTCCTGAAACTATCCATAGCCAACCTCTCACACCTCCGCACTAGGGCATCCGTGCCTCTCCTCCTCACATGTCTGAACCATCTCAACCTCGCTTCCCGCATCTTATCTTCCACCGACGCCACACCCACCTTATCTCGGATATCCTCATTCCTAATTCTATCTCTCCTAGTAAACCCACACATCCATCGCAACATCCTCATCTCCGCCACCGTCATCTTTTGAATGCGAGAGTTCTTAACTGGCCAACACTCTACTCCATACAACAAAGCTGGTCGAACCACCACTCTATAGAACTTGCCTTTAAGTTTAGTAGGCACCTTCTTATCACACAAGACTCCGGATGCGAGCCTCCATTTCATCCACCCAACACCAATACGGTGAGTGACATCCTCATCAATCTCTCCATTTTCCTAGATAATAGACCCAAGATACTTGAAACTCCCTCTCTTTTGGATGACCTGTGTATCCAGCTTCACTTCCACGTCATCATCATGAGTCGCCTCACTGAACTTGCACTCCATATATTCAGTCTTGGTCCTGCTCAACCTAAAACCTTTAGACTGGAGGGTCTGTCTCCAAACCTCCAACTTAGCATTAACTCCTCCGCGAGTCTCGTCAACCAAAACTACATCATCCGCAAATAGCATACACCATGGAACCTCACCTTGTATTTGTCGCGTCAATACATCCATTACCAAGGCAAATAGAAAAGGGCTAAGAGTCGATCCTTAGTGCAACCCCATCAACACTGGAAAGTGCTCTGAATCTCCTCCCACAGTTCTAACGCGAGTCTTGGCCCCCTCGTACATGTCCTTAATTGATCTGGTGTACGCCACGGGTACACCTCGAGCCTCCAAACACCTCCAATGAACCTCCCTAGGGACTTTATCGTACGCCTTTTCTAGATCGATGAACACAAAGTGCAAGTCCTTCTTCCTTTCCCTGTACTGCTCCACCAGTCTTCTGAGGAGATGAATAGCTTCCGTAGTCGAGCGTCCTGGCATAAATCCGAACTGGTTCTCAGAAATAGGCACGATCTGTCTCAACCTCAACTCCACCACCCTCTCCCAGACCTTCATAGTGTGGCTTAGCAACTTGATACCCCTATAGTTGTTGCAACTCTGAATATCACCCTTGTTCATATACAAAGGAATCATCGTACTCCATCTCCAAGCTTCAGGCATCTTTGCCGTTCTGAAAATACCATTAAACAACCCGGTTAGCCACTCTACACCTGCCCCACCCGAGCTTTTCCAGAAATCAACGGGAATGTCATCTGGCCTCGTCGCCCTACCCCTACGCATCCTACGAATCGCCCTCCCAGTCATTCAATTGCTTTCTGAAAATGAAGCTCCATGCTTGAGGAGACCAGTGATCTTCACTGGTCTTCTGCTGATGTGACACTACAGAGTATATGTCTGGGAACATAATTTCTAACTTGCCTGCCTCATGCCATACATCCTTCCAAAAATTAGTTTATTCCCCGTTAGCCACTTTGATCTTTGTATTGGTCTTGAATTCACTCCACAAGGACTTGATGGATCTCCATAAACTGACACCATAAGGTGTAATTACCTCTTTGGTCATCCAGTTATCTTCCTCTTCATATTTTGCACTGATGACTTCCTTCGAGAGGGGCTGATTTTCATTGCTGAATTTCCACAACCATTTCACTCTGAGAGCCTTGCTCTAATTTTTCAAGTTCTTTATTCCCAGTCCCCCTTGTCTTTTTCCTACAATTACAACATCTCATTTAACCAGGTTATAACCTTTTCTGTCATTGTTTCCTTGCAGAGAAACTTCCTTCTGATTTCATCCAACCTATTGATGACCCTTTTAGGGATTAGAAATACAGACATCATATAGGTAGGAAGGGAGTCAAGCACTGAATTGATCAAGGTCATTCTGCCTCCCTTGGATAGATATTGGGACTTCCACCTTGCCAGCTTCATTTCACACTCCTGAACAAGATTGTTCCAGATTTCATATGATTGTGAATTGGCTCCCAGAGGCATCCCTAAAGAGATAGTAGGCAGAGCTCCTATTTCCCCACCCAGTTAGCATTCAGAGACTCCATCATCTGCACTTCATTTATAGGATAAACCGTTTATATGTAAACCAGAGAACCTTTTAAAAGCACCAGGATCACCCTTAAGATTTTTAGTTGGCCTTCATCAACATCACACAGAATCAGAGTGTCATCAACATATTGCAGGTGAGTTACTTCCACACTGCTTCCTCCGGGTCTGCCAACCTCAAAACCACTAAGCCATCCCCCCACTTTAGTAGTTTTGACTATATTATTTAGCCCCTCCATAGCTAATAGGAATAGGAAAGGAGGAGACAGAGGGTCCCCCTGTCTGAGCCCCCTCTGTGCACCGAAAAAACCAGAAGGACACCCATTTATGAGCACAGAGAACCTCACTATAGTAATGCAATGTATGATCCATTGAATCCATTTCATACCAAATCCCATTCTCTCCATTGTATTCAGAAGATATTCCCAATTGACATGATCATAAGCCTTCTCCATATCTAGCTTACACAGGATTACAGGCTTCTTTTGCTTCTGTCTGGAATCCACATCCTAATTAGCAATTTTTTTTTGATGACCGTGGTGTTTGGGCCAGCTTTCACGCACCTCGACTAAATCCACGGGACACCTCGACTAAATCCACGGGATACCTGCCACCTCCCACCAGAAAGAGGTAGCAACATTGCATCCATGATCTACCTTCCGTTGATGAAGGCCATCTGCTTGGAGTCAACTAGTTTGGCTATCACCCCTTTCATTCTCTCGGTAAGAACTTTGGCAAATACTATACAAATGCTTCCAATCAGGCGGAAAGGCCCTGAAATCTTTCAATTCTTTGGCTTCTTTCTTCTTTGCGATGAGGGTTTTGGAAGTTGCATTTAGACTTCTTTCATAAACTTCCTGCTCAGATATTCTGAAAGGCTTTCATGATGTCCTCCTTCACCACCTCCCAACATTTCAGGAAAAAAACCATAGTGAATCCATCTGGACCAGGGGCTTTATCTGTTGCACACATTTTTGGACACCTCAATACTACAATTTTCTCAAAGTTTCCTTGCAAATATTTGTTTCCTCCTCTGTTAGACTAGGGCAATTTGTGTCCATGTGAGCAGGTCTCCAACTAGTAATTTCAGTATAAAGCTTCTTGTAAAACTCCGCTATTTCCCCTTCTATTCTGGCAGGATCCTGGGAGAGTTCCCCTTGAATTACTAGTTGATCAATGTTATTGTACCTATTGTGAGCATTGGCCACTTTGTGAAAGAACTTGGTGTTCCTATCACTGTCCTTGAGCAATAGTTATCTTGACTTTTGCCTCGAGGATATTTCTTCATTCTTAAGCAGCTCCTCATGCTCTAATAAAGTTGAGCTCTTCCTTGTTGTCTCCTCCTTGTTTAATCCTCTAACCTTTATAACTTCATCAAAATCAGATAGTTTTTTGAGCAGGTTTCTGAGTTTCTCCTTTTAAACCCGTTCCCTTGCTCACTCATGCTCCGATCCTTAAGCTTGGAGCCAAGAATGAAGTCAGATCTCCCAAAAAAGTTGAAAGAGCTCCACCAATCCTTAATTCTGTCATTGAACCCCTCTGTGCCTAGCCACCAATTATCAAACTTGAAATAATTCTTATTCTTGTTCCATACTCCCCCTTGCAGTGCAATTGGAGTGTGGTCTGATCTAAGTCTCTATAAAGAGATTTGCTTTATATTGTTGAAACTGTCATCCCATTCTTTTGATATCAAAATCCTGTCAATTTTGGAAGCTATCTCTTGATTATCCCCTTTGAACGAAGTGTAAATACTGTCCTCTAGCTGTATATCTATCAACTTCAAATCTTCTATGAAATCTGAGAATTCCCTCGTGTCTTTTGTTCTCAAACACCTTCTTTTCTCTCAAATGAACCTCACTGCATTAAAATCCCCCTCACAGCCCAAGGTCCTTCTATTATTCCCCTTATAGCCTCAATTTCCTCCCACACAAACCTCCTTTCAACATAACAATTAGGAGCATACACCCCAGTGATATGACAGGAGTAATTGTGAAGTTGAGCCTCATGCAAGTTATGGAGTATATACCAGTGTCCAGTATGTCCCCCTTCCACACACTGCTATCCCATAACATTAAATTTCCCCCTCGAGTTCCACTAGCCTCCAAAGAAGCAAATTTTACCCATCTCCCTCCCCATAATATTCCTTCTTTTTGTTTCTTGCAAACAAATGATATCTGCATTCCACCCTCCCATCAGACTCTTAACTAATCTTTTCTTATCCCTACTATTCATTCCCCTTACATTCCATGAAACTAGTTTGAACTTCATCTATCACTAATTAGCAGATTTCTCCCCTTAACAAATAGAAATTGTTTCTTAGACTCATACTTCTCAAGGAACTATAACCTTGAAAGATAATTGATTTTGATCCAATTAGAAGCGAGGCACAGAATGTGTTAGATATAATTACGAGCTCAATTGATTTTGATCCAATTAGAAGCGAGGCACAGAATGTGTTAGATATAATTACGAGCTTAGAACTAGATAATTTAGAAAAATTATTTGAATATATACAAAAGAGTGATGAAAAACTAGAAGAACTTAGTCGAGAATGGATTATAGAAAGAACAATCAATAACAAAGAATTAGAAATTCAATCTAAGCGACTAATACTTCCTAATTTTAGAATATTATTCTTATAGTTATCATTAAGGCTGTTAGAATTAGCACAATTGTTTAACTCGTGAAGACGAAATCCGCAAAAAAAAAAACATTGGTATTCGACCAGGAACTACAGCCAGCGTGTATAGTAACAGCTACCTATTGTCAGCATGGAGAGTTAAGCGTCGTAGTGGTGTACCAGTGTTCAGGAAAACGCTCGCTTCAACACTTAAAGCGGTGAAGCGAGGCGGTGCGAGGCCAGCCCGCTTCTAAAAGATGAGGTGAGGTCGACCTAGAGAAGCGGACGCTTCAAGGGGTGAAGCGCTGAAGCGCTGGAGGCGATGCGACCAGAAGTGCTCACTTCATGTTGATAAGTTTTAAAAGGTCGATTTTAAAGGAAAATAAGAGTCCAACTTTAGTAAAATATCCTATTTCACGACTTTTACTCACTTCGCGACTTTTGCTCTGCTAGGGTTTTCAGCCTTCAAGTAGTTTCTCTTCTTCTTCTTCTTCTT
The DNA here is from genome assembly GCA_003996215.1 of Jaltomata sinuosa. NCBI lineage: Eukaryota > Viridiplantae > Streptophyta > Magnoliopsida > Solanales > Solanaceae > Jaltomata > Jaltomata sinuosa. The sequence goes on from QJPP01007665.1 coordinate 876,107, forward strand.
CCCTTTTCTTCTTCTTCTTCTTCTTCTTCTTCTTCTTCTTCTTCTTCTTATTCCTTCTTATGTCTGGCGCTGTTAGTGCTAGGTTTTTTTTTCTTCTTTCTTCTCCTTTTTTCAGTTCTGCTCTGTTTCTTTTCCAGTTCTGCACTTCTGCTCTGTATTTTCAGTTTTGTTCTTCTTTATGTAGTATTGCTCCGTTTTTTTGTTTAAGTTCTCTCTGTTTTTTGTTCAACTTCTGCTTTGTTTTCTTCTTGAATATGTTGCTGCCTTTTTCCCCTATATCTTAACAACGATTAAAAATGTCTCACGCTGACCAGCTTGAAAAATATTGAAGAAGAGCTAGTGAGACCAATAAGAGCAAAGTTACATGTATTTTTTGTTTGTCCTATGGTCTATGGAGGTTTTGTTATATCTGTCTTTTAGTTTTTAATTTGAACGTTTGCTCATTTATATTATCTCTATTTATTTTGGCTTTTTTTCTTTTAAATTGCGCTTCACTTCAATGAGCTTCATGCTTCACGCTTCACGCTTTAAGTGAAGCAGGGCCTTATCGCTTTTTTCTGCTTCACGCTTCCCTGAACACTGTGGTGTACCTATTGTCACCCTAAGCCCATCAATGGATGGATTTTCTATAATCTAGCCCCTGAGAGAATCCATTTCCCTCTCTTCTTTTCAAAACCTTCATTCCTTGGTGTGAGGCTTGGAATTGGTGGTGTCTTGCATCTTTGGACATTTCCTAGGAGCCCTTTCTGATCTTTTAGAATTTAAAGTATATATTCTGAAAATTTAGGTGTGTTTGTGTGAATGATCAAACAATAAGAGACCTTGGTCCATAAGGTCCCTCTTTTTGATATCCGAGAAATTCTCGAGAATTACTGATACGCAGTTCGACACTCGGTGGGTGATGGGCCCGCTACTCTACCTTATCTAAACAATTTTGGTGTTTTGTTTGACTCTGTACTGGAACCAGATTTTCAGTTTCTTTTGGTGGATGACATCTAAAGTACTTTAAGCACATTATCTGTTTTTTTTAAAACTTCTCTAACGACGCTTTTCTTTGTGTCTTTCCAGGATGAGGGTGTGCCTGATTGTATATAGACCAATAAGTTCATCCCTGTTTTTGTTATTGTTCTTTGAGCCTCTTAGCATAGCATTTGAGACGCTTCAGGTACTGTACATTAGAAGGGTGTAGCTTCTATTTTTCCTTGAAGCATGCTTTTGAATTTTTTTGACGTTTCCAAAAACATTTGACGATTGCATTTTGTATGCCAATCCTTCTCTACAGGCTATTCTTGTTCATGGATTCCAGTTGCTCGACATATATATCCATGACTCGGCAAATGATATTTCAAATAGCAGAATATCCAAGCTCTTTGACATATCTGCTGCAGGTAAGTATTATGTTGGTAACTTCTGCTTTAGGTGGTCTGGTTGATTGATTAATGAGCTTATGGTGATTATTGGAGATGCACTGTGCCTTACTGAAGTGGATTTTGTGATCAATGTTCTGCATTTGAGATTTTTGTTTGATTTATCGACCCTTCTTTGAAATGTTCTCGCAAGCGGTGTGATCTTTTCCTCAATGAGTTTGATGCTCTTCGTTTTTGTCTGCCTTGCTCTTTTCCATTAGTAGTGAGATATTCTGCTTAGATGACTTTTCAAAGTTACTTTATTTAAGAAGTCATCTTTCTCTTTGAAGTTTCTAATCAAATACTCCCTAATCGTAGCTAATGAAGGATATATGTGCATGTAAAGATATTAAAGATATATATATGTGCATCCTTTATTACTCCTGAACTTGTCTGAATGTATATCCAGTTGAATGGATGTGGAAGAAGTTTCCTTTCTGCTTCTGTTCTGTGGGCGGTTTCATGCGAAGTCTGACTCTGTGGTCAAAACACTTCTTAATCGTCTTTGCTGTACCTTTTTCATGCAGTACTGAAGTATATAGGATATTTACTCAAATAAGAAATAATGATTCTCTTTATGTCTTCAACCATCTCCGATCCCCCATCTTATTCCTAAAAACCTCCTACAGGCTCATTTGGGGAATGGAAAGGCGTTCTTATTCGGAATATGGGTTTTCTCCTGGACATGATGACTCTGTTGATGGCCCTTGCTCATTATGTGCACATTTGGTGGCTTCATGGCATGGCATTTCACCTTGTGGATGCAGTTCTTTTCCTAAATATCCGTGTAAATATTTATCTGTATGAATTAATGTAATCTCATAGTTTTTCAAATACCTCTGTTGCCCTCTTCTATCTAATGTTTAGTATGCTCATGCGCTGTTACTAAAATTGGTTCATTTTGAGCAGGCTTTATTGAGTGCTATTGTAAAACGTGTCAAAGGGTTTATTAAACTGAGAATAGCATTGGGAACTCTTCATGGTGCACTTCCTGATGCAACTTTGGAAGAGCTACAAACTTATGATGATGAATGTGCTATTTGCAGGGTATCTCCCTCCCCTCGTTCTAGCTTCCTTGTTCTTATTCCGTTTTCATTTTTATTTTATTCTCTTTTTTGCTTTGAATGTATATGCCTTTGATATGCTGGAAAATGACAGGAACCGATGGCGAAGGCGAAAAAACTATCTTGTAATCATCTTTTCCATCTTGCATGCTTGAGATCTTGGTATGGCTTATTCATTCCTTGAAATGTTTACTGAGTAGTGCAAATTGCATCTTAGGACAAATTCATATACAAACATTGCAAAAATAATTACAGGTTGGATCAAGGTTTAACTGAAAATTATTCATGTCCCACTTGCCGGAAGCCGTTGTTTATAGGAAGAAGCGAGAATGAGGTAAATCCTCAAACTGCAGATGTTCGGGGTGATGAGCTGCTTGCTCGTGAGATGAGTATGGGACTTGATCAGTTGAATCTTCCTGGTCATGCACTTCAAAATGAAGCTTCCCGCAATCAAATGCACAATCCTCTTGAAAGTAGTGACTGGAGGTCTGTTTTCTTGTACCATAGTCGGTGATTGCTTCTTACCCATATGCCACTATTGGTTTCAGCTAAAAACAGCATCTGCTGTGGAATATCATATTGTGCCTGTTGCTGCTCTATCTGATATTTGTAGAAGTTGTGAAATGTAAAGAGGATAACTGACACAGAAAATATTTGATAAGAGTGTCAAGAAAAGCCGTTCGTGAAGAAATGAATTCATATTAGATACACAAATGTGAGATAATAGATATTTATGAAGGAGCCTTCACAAGTGTGAGAAGAGGTGGTGATAATTGATATAAAGGATTTTCCCTGAACTGCATGATTACGTCAAGGATTGCTTTGAGCCTTTTCTTGTTTACCTTAGTTATGGATGAGCTAGCCAATAATATGCAAGATGAGGTCCCATAAGACAGCTATTTTGCAAATTATATTGTCAACTGACAACTTAGTGAGAGCTGAACAAAAGCTTGTGCTTTGGAGAAGCACCTCAGGAAGTAAGTGTTTTTAGGATAAGTAGAAATAAACTAAAATACATGCACTGCAAGTTTAACCACTGTATAAAGAATGAGTTTATATAAAGATTTGGTGGGAGTGGTGCGTAACTGCAGACAATTTACGTAACTAATTACCTCAGCATTCCTGGAAATTGATATGATAGATGAAATGTAAAAAATATAATTAAAATGACTTGACATGGAGGAATGCTATGCGAGATATCAACTAAATCGGTAGGTAATTTCTATAGAACGGTTGTGAGACTAGCAAGGTTATATGCAAGTGAATATGGAGCCTCTAAGACTAACATATCCACTAGATGAGTTTAAAAAAATGCATATTTCAATGTGGATGTGCAATCATACAAGATTAGACACGATCAGAAGTAATTATACATTCAGCAGATAGTTAAAAAGGCAGCACAGATGGGTGGATAAAATAGAGAAGAGATGGTCTGACCATGCACTAACTAGTCCCCCCAAATGCAACAATTCATAGGTGTGCCATTATGATAACTGAAGGTTATAAAGAGGGACAGGATAAACCTAAAATCGCATGCAAGTTGTTTAAAAAGATCTATAATTTTACGGAATCCATGAGGACTTAGTAAAAGATAATAAGAAAAGGAAGCAAAAGATCCATATAGGTGATTCTAACTAGTTAACACTATGGCTTAGTTGTATTGCTACATTTGCATTACTCCTGCTTTTGGCACAAGTCTTTTTATTTTGATTATAGATTTTTGTGTCGGTATATGGTTAAGTGAGATTTAGAGACCACTAATTTGGGAGCTCCTAATTCGAGTGTCGGAATGAAACAAGTCAAGATAGTAGAATTTGAAGAATATGTATAGCCGACCCAACTACTTTGTGATTGCGACATAGTTATTTGAAAGAATATATGCTTGTTACTTGTTTGTGCAAAAACTGGAACATCTTTTGTTTTATAACACGGTTTCTCAGTGCTTGCTATATATTGTTTGTATGATTGCACTTCTGAAACTTTGCACTGGAGGTCCTTGACAAATGCAATCTGTATCATGGATTGAATTCTCCTACGGATGGGCCATTTTCTCTCTCATCCTCTTGATATTCTGTTGCCTATGTTGTCATCTTTTGCAGTAATTTCTCATCATCTAGAAACAGAGAGAGGTAACTAATTTTGCTCTTCCTTTCTGTCCACAGGGGTTCGGGAATTGATTCAGGTTGGTTGGGTTTAGATGGTGCTGGTCCATCTACAGGCATCAGGTCAGCAGGATTGGGTCGGGTTCAGACAGTGATGAGGCATCTTGCAGCTGTTGGAGAAACGTATGCACAAACTGCTCTGGAAGATGCTGCCTGGAACCTTTGGTCTATGCGTGCCTCCCAGGCTGGTACTTCCAGTTCAGCAATCCCTCCTGCAGGTTCTGTGAGGCACATTGGAGGTGCTGGAGGGTTGCACTTGAGGACAACCTCACGTGCTGCAAACAACAACATTCCAAACATACATACAATGGTTGAAACTGTTAGAGAAGTGCTGCCGCACATACCTGATGAAATAATTTTTGAGGTATGGTTACGTTGACTTTTAGAGGCTCTTCCATGAAATATGAATGTTCTTTATTGTTTCTCTACAACCATTTTACTTTCGCTATTAAGTCCAAAAATCAGTAAATGGGACTTGCACCTGGAGGGGGTGTGTGCATCTACAAGTAGAGTTAGAATTAATTGTAAAAAGTGAGGGGGATGAAAAAGCGAAATGAATGGTTGGTGCTCTCACAGATAAATGGTAGGGGCAGGGCAGGGGTAATGAGTAAATTTATAGTTCTCTGATCTTTGGTCCTAATTATTCCCCTTGATATGGTATAGTCATTTAAAGTCTTCCCTTCATACCAAGTAAAAGAGGGGTGGTAAAAGTTACGTTCTAGTGCTAAGTAGCAATAAGTCCATTTTTCAAGGATTGTTATTTGGGCGGCTGCTGGCAAATTTACAATTACAAAATTGATAAGTTTGAATTTGCAGGATTTACAGAGAACACACTCAGCAACTGTTACTGTGAATAATCTTCTGCACATGTGATTATACATACCTTTCTTTGTGATACTGTTGTGGTATGTCTTTCACTGAGGCAGATCAAAATTGAAGCTCTGGTTGTGTACAGGAGTGAGGTTTTGTTGTGGTGCCAAGCCTGTTACTGCATTATATTTGATATACATATATATATATATATATATATATATATATATATATATATATTATTCACTTTTTTGTACATATAAATAACTTAGGGAACCTGCTGTCAGAGACATGCTATAATAATTCCTTTTTTTTTTTTTTGCGAAATAAAAGAGCATATTCTTTTGGCACACATAGTAGATATTGCCAATTTACTTTGTTCGACAGTTCTACGAGCACATAACTGGCATTGAATAATATCTGGTGAAGCCTGTTGATTGTGGTATGCCAAATTCGAATGTTTTATTAGAGGATTTTAGTGGAAAAAGAGTTGCCAAGGAAACCGAGTGGGATGCTCTGATTTGGTTACGTTGTTTCGTATCAAGATTTGTAAGTATAGACTAGTAGTCTCGTGTTTAATGGAGCTATCGTTATAGTTACACAAGTCATGCTGTTAAATGCTTTCCCTTGGGCCTATACGGGCCATTCTATCCTATGTTGCTTGGACTCTTCAAAAATGTCAACCTGTGCGTGTTGGATTTTTCAAAAGTAATGTTTTTTTGGAGAATTTAACACGGGTGCAGCACTGGAAGTGAAGAGTCCGGGCAATTTAGATTCTATCCCCTCTCTCTCTAACACTCACACAACATGCATAGAGACTTTATTAAAGGGAAAATTATACTGTATGAACATTGAGATAAAATTATTATACTTTTTGGCCTAATTTTTTTTTATATCCCAAGTGACTCACTTTTTCGGTGAATCAAATATCAGGTAGGAACAAAGATGTTCATAGGCAAACATGGTTATAGTAGGGATATTTATGTTGAAGGCATTCAGATCGAAACCATCTGGATAGATCCACATCATATCCATACAGCCAGAGTGTTTGGGTGAGGATACAGTGGCCAAACTATAGCAATATTCCCTTTTCTTTTTCTCTATTATTTTTGCATTTAAAATATGTGTGGTTTTTTGTTAGGAGTGTCACGTTTTATGGTACACTGTTGGAATAAAAAAAATTGGTATGCAGATTGGAATAAAAAAAAATTGTGCAGTTTAAAATATATAAATCACCATGTATTTCAATGAAGAAAAAGTGATTGTGTAGAATTTTGGATAACAGAAAATTATTTAAATATTATATATATATATATATATATATATATATATATATAATATATATATATATATATATATATATATATATTATATTATATATGTGTGTATGTATATATTGTATAATTATGTATAAGGATATAACAATATAAAAGTGTGTATAAACATCTCTTATATACTATTATGCACGTTTATACAAGTTTATACATTTGTGTATAAAGTAGTATAAAATTGTATAAAGTGGTATAAAGCTGTATAAAGTTGTATATCGTGTAAAAATGGGCTATACGGATGTAATTATTTTTTGGTTAAACTACCAAAAGAGACATACCTTCTTACCATATTTACTAACTCTCCCACTACTTTATTTTAATTACTTAATATACTACATGTAAACACTCTGATACATCGCTTCAGGTCGTGATACATTGCCCCGATGTATCAAAGGTAATTATCCAGAGGTGAGGTGATGTACCACGCCTTGGGGCGATGTATCACGCCTTGGGTGATGTATCCGAGCAAAGTGAGGTGGGAAAAAGAGTAATTAGCTCCCAAAGATGTGTGTTTTATGTAAGTTACCCTTATTTTTTGGGCTACATAAATGTAATTATTTTTCAAAATGGCATATTTTTTAAAATATCCCATATATATATATATATATATATATATATATATATATATATATATATATAAATATATATATAATATTATATATATAGTATATATATATATAGGAACAGGTCGACGTACCTGCTTGTGCTGCCTACTTAGATAATTTTTTATATACTTTTTTAATTTTAATTTATTTATTTTACTTTTTTTAATATATTATATATTTAAAAATTACGTAAAAAGTACTATAAATCACAATAATAACAATTTAAAATATTTAAAAGACATAAAAAATTTGGTTGACTTTCAAAATTTTAGCAGTGCCACATAGATTGGGACAGAAGAAAAAGTACTATAAATCGCAAATAATTAACAACTTAAAATATTTAAAAGATATATAAAAAATTTCGTTGATTTTCAAATTGTATCGATGCCACATAAATTGAGATAAAGGGAGTAACATGTATTATTTGAAAATTACGTAAAATATATTAGTATAAATTAAAATAGTTAACAACTTAAAATATCTAAAAATCATATAAGAAAAATTGATTGACTTTCTTAATTTTACCTGTGTTGCATAAATTAAAATAAAAAAAATAATATATAGCACGGGCTCCTCTATATCTAGTATATATATAACCAGTATACAGTATTGTATTCTTATACACTTTTGCTTGACTTAGGGAGTAAGCATTTATTGCTGGTACCACCCACCTGTCGAATGTTTCTAGAGATTACTACATCCCCCTCTCAGCTACTGTATATTTATTTCATTGAAAATAGAAATATTGTATGTTTTTCTCTTTTTTGTGCTAAAAAGTATTAAAATTAAGAGATTTCTTTCGTTTACTGTTAGCAATATTAAAATACAAAATACAAAACAATATTAAGAATTTGTTTAGTTTCTACTTTTCTTTTTGCCATGAAAAACATTGAAAGTTCGCTTCTTTTTTCTAATCGTCCTTTAATTTTCGTACGTATCTCTAAAGCGCAAATTAAGAATTTAATTAATGTGTTTGAACATATATGATTTTATACCTGTGCATATCGTATACTAACTAATAAATAATAGTAGTATTGTATTATTTATGGTCAGCCAATAAATTAATCAATTTGCCCCTCTCATTCTCTCTTGTTACTAACTAATAAATAATAGTAATAATAAAATAATATTTTATTAGTAATAGTAATATAGTCTTTTTAATAATTTATATATTTGAAAATTACTTATAATAATTATTAATTTCAAATATTTAAAAAATATATAAAAATTTAATTGACTCTTGAAATTTATCAGTTTCACATAAATTGGGATGAAGAAATAACATGCAAATGACGTAAAAGTACTATAAATCATGATAATTAATAACTTAAAATATTTAAAAGACAAAAAAAATTTGGTTAATTCTCAAATTCTATCAACACCACATAAATTAGAGTAGAGGGAGTAATATATATTATTTTAAAATTATATTGAAAGTATTATAAATCACAATAATTAATAAATTAAAATATCTAAAAACACTATAAAAAATTTGCTTGACTATCCAAATTCCATCAGCGCTACATCAATTGGGACAGAGAAAATAATATATATTATTCAAAAATTATGTAAAGAGTACTATAAATCACAATAATAACAATTTAAAATATTTAAAATCATAATAATTTTTTTTTTACTTTTCGGGTGAGACAAAAAATTGATCATTTTGCCCTTCTTCTTTTGTAGAATTTCATTAATTAAAAAAGTCTTTTTAAAAATTTATATGTTTGAAAATGTGTAATAAGTACTATAAATCATAATAATTAATAATTTAAAATATTAAAAAATTTGATTATCTCAAAATTTATCGGTGCTATACAAATTGGGACAGAGAAAGTAATATGAAAATACAGTAAAAATTACTATAAATCATAATAATTAATAATTTAAAATATTTTAAAAACATAAAAAAATCTGGTTGATTCTCAAAATTCTATCAACGCCACATAAACTGGAGCAGAGGGAGTAACATATATTATTTTAAAATTATGTAGAAAGTACTATAAATCAGAATAATTAATAACTTAAAATATCTAAAAACTATATTAAAAAATTTGGTTGACTCTCCAAATGCACTACATAAATTGAGACAGAGAAAATAACATATATTATCTAAAAAATATCTCAAAAATACTACTCATAAATTACAATAATTAACAATCTAAAATATTTAAAATCAAACAAAACTTTTTAACTTTTCACATTCATTTGTGTGACATAAATTAAAACATAAAAAATAACATATATTGGACACGGACGATCGTATCTAGCGTATGAGCATATAGTTGAAATAGATATATAATTGAAATCAGAAGTATATGAAAGTACTATTTTTGTCTCAAAATAGTACTCCATTTTTCTCTTTTCACAATCAATTTTACTAATCTTCAAAGCTAATACAAATTAGATTAACTTAATATTTTAAAAATTTAAATATGCAAAAATCATACGAAAAGTATAATAAAATGATTCACGTGTCAATAAAGTAAAAGAATACATTTTGAAATATTAATCAAAATTCATAATATCGTTTAACTTCAAAATGCGAAAAACGACAATAAACGGCATGAGTCGTAGTAGTCTTTATTATGGGAGAAAATTATTTTCTCTGTCTAACTTTTCTTTAGAAATCAAACATCTCCTTGAGCTTTGAACAATTGGCATTCTCCCTCATTTATCTCAATTGAACATTTTAAATACTTATTTTACCCTTTAAATTGTCAACCTTTATCTTTGTTTACTTTTTAAATATTATGCTATTATTTTCTTTTTTAATCTATATAATGGACATAATTATCAATTGAACAACTAAATCTTATTTTATGAAGTAAAACATGCAAAATAGTTTTCAAGCATATATAATACTTATTGAAATAATAAGTACCTGAGCACAAATAGAATTTTATTCCTAATGTATATTTAGATTATACTAAGTTTGTAAATAATGCACTTAATCGAAAAATAAAAATCATAAAAGATGGTGATAAAATTTTATAATAATTGTATATATTTTATAATATATGTATTGTGTATATATTGATTATATATACACACGAAAACAGAGTGGCCTACGTTGGAAAATTGTTGCAAGGTCTTGAAAAAACAGTCAATTGAAAACCTTTGAGGCGAAGATGCCCAAATTTCTTGCTGCTCCTGGATCTCAAATTTGGAAAAACGTGAAGAAGAGACTAAAATCCCCATAATGTAAAAGGTTATGAAGAGCCCATTGTAGAGCTGTTCTTGATACTTGTACATCTTCTACTATTACCACTATTTTCCTCAAATCCATACTCATCTTTTTGCTGCAACTTTTATCTTGCCTTATGGTGTTTGACTACAAAGTTCAGAAGATGGTGCTTACTCTATTGAAGTGCCAGTTGGGAAAAAGTAGGCGTTGTGGAGAGAGAGAGAGAGAGAGAGGGGGATGAGATAGAGAGAGTGGAAATTTTTTATTATGGGAGAGGCACAATCAACAACAATTGTGTAAGACTCCATTTAACTTTTGACACTTGGATAGTGGACCTATTTGTTTACTTTACATGCCATGTACTATCACCACTCTTTTTATTTCATTATTTTATTCTTCTTATTCCTAAAAAATACTCTTTTCATTTCAATTTGTTTGGTCTATTTTAACTTGGTACGAAGTTTAAGAAAATAAAGAAGACTTTTGAAACTTGTGGTCTTAAATTAAAGATATATCGAATATATTAAAATATCCTTTAATCTTGTGATTTTGAATATGTCACGTGGAAAGTTGAAATTAAAGAATTTTTAAAAAAGAAAAGAGACATTCTTTTTTAAACGGACTAAAAAGAAAAGTAGGCCAAACAAATTGAAACGGGGGAATAACTAATATTAAACTTCTAAATACACAATTAAGTAATTTAATAAATATATTTTCTCCTAAAATAATTGAACCGTTCTTAAAATTGTTAAGACTTTTGATTCATTATTAATAGCACTACTTAAAAATGCTAAATTCTGTCCGAAAAAGACTGGCGAACTCTGTCAGATTTTAAATGATTTTTTAAAAAAAACAAAATACAATTGACGAACTTTAAGAAAATTAATATATTTTCGCTAATTATTTTTCACATTAAAATGCATAGAAACTATATAAAAAAAAATATTTAATAAAGAAAATCGATGGATGCATGTCTGTCGATTTTTCTTTTTACAAAAATGAATGAACGTCTGCCGATAAAGTGCAAAACTATAGTTGAAAAGTATAAATAAAAATAATATAAGTATAAAAATTAGTATTTTGTGTTTAAATATTACATAAAAAATAAACTCAAGAAAAATTAGTGTTGTGTGAGTATTGCTATTTTTTGTTTTTATAATTTCATATTCAACCTTATCGTCTCTACTATTTGTTAAAAAAATTTGAGTTTGGATACGTTTATTTTTTATTTTTTATTTTTGTTTTTTGTTTATGCTCCTTTTGCATCAATCGTTTTTTTCATTTCATACTTTTAAGTTGGGTGCTTCTATTATTTAATTCTCGTAGATTGATTGCTTGAACCCTCAAAAAAGATATACAAAAAAATAACTAAAACGTAAAAGTATCAAATTCTGAAAAAATCTTAGGAATAAATTAACAACAATTAGGATATGCTTCTAACATATTTAAATAATATTTAAATTATTATTTGTTAATAAGATTACCAGCGTATTTTAATTTATTAATAGTAAGATTGATAACATGTTATTAATTAATGTTCGAAATAGACGTTAATTAGGACATGATAGTGTAAAATATCGTATAGAAAATACTAATTTTTATGCTTATGCTATTTTATTTATACTTTTTTAAATACGATGAACGTTGTTAATTTTTGTAAACAAGAAAAAATCGATGGATATCTGTCAATTTTTTAAAAATAATAAGTGTTGTTAAGCACTTTTTTGTTGTAAGAGAAAGAGAAAGATTGAGAAGCAGGATGAGAATGAGAGAAAAGAGAGTATTTTCACACATTTTAGGGTTGAAAAATAAGGGTAGTGTTGAAATTAAATAAAATTATAAGGGATAAAAGGGTAAATATATTGATCAAACTTTAAAAAAAAATTAAGCTAAAAGCAAAAAGTTGGGAGTGGGAGAGCTTTTAATTTTTTTTTAATCAGTTTTTAGCTTTTTTTTAATTATTTTTTTACTTTACCAAACACTTAAAAAAACTAAAAAATAGATTAAAAGCTGATTTGACCAAATTTTAATCCTATCTAAACAGGCTCTAAATTGTCAATAAAATTTTTATGGCTATATGTTTGGTATTTATTTGGGCTGAAAGACCATTTTTGTTCTTGTCTCTTTCTTATTTACAGAAGTGTGGAGTTCATTATTGAGGAGAAAGATATATTTTTATTTTCTCATGTTCGTTTGATTATAATTTAGAAAAGTCAATTAAAAAAAGGGGGAAGGATGATTATTTTTAAAAGTGAAGGACAAATTTAATTTTTAAGACGAAATTGAAGGGCATAAATGATATTCACCCTATTCCACTTCGTGTTTCTTATCTTTAATTCTCGTTTGAGGTAAAGTTTAATGCATTGTAATCTAAATAATATTTATACAATCAGATCATTAATAGGATAATTCTATGTAACTTTTTTGTAAGAAAAATTAAATTGTATGCACACTAGCATAAATAATTTTTATATTGTCCATAAAATTTAACTAATTTTGCAGGTTATTACTATTCTTCAGATTATCATATAGAATTTGTGATATAAGAGTTACCAATCGTTGCATATCAATTTAATTTAATAGTTAATTTTTTTTATAAATATCAACACACAAAGCTTTAACTCTTAATGAAAAATTGAATGATATTTTGATATAAATAACAACAGACCTATTATTATAATTTAATTGATCCTTTTGTTTCAATTTATTTATCTTAATTTGATTTAATTTGATTTAATATGAAATTTCAAAAAATAAATAAGATACTTGAATCTTTCAAATTTTTACTAAAGATATGTATAATATAGCAAAATACTTTTTAAGTTTTATGTACATGTCATGTGAGATTTTAAAAAATTTAAAAAGAATTATAACTTGAGATGCAATTTTTCTTAAAAAAAAAATGAATCAAAAAATAAAGTTAAAACAAATAAATTGAAACAAAGGTATATATTTATAACAAAAAAATTACTTTTTTTGTCTCACTATATATGATTCACTTTTTTTTAATCAGTCTAAAAAAAATAACGTATTTTTATATTTAGTAATAAATTAACTTTAAAATACCTATTATACTTTTAATAAAATGCTTTATAGCCATACAAATATCTAAAACTTATTTTAGATAACAAATTTCAAAAGTTTTTTTTCTTCTTAAAATTTATGTCAAATTAAACTAGATCATATAAATTGGGACGGAAAAAATATTCTATTATATAGAACTTATTAGGGGCTAATGATGTGAAGTAGAAGTAGGGCCCAAATTAGTATTATACCAACCGCAACACCATTGGTTGCCGTTCATTTCAGCCATCCTACGGGTCCATGTCATCAATAACGGAGTTCTCACCAAACCAAAACGGAGACAATGATTTCACTGCGCGTGATATTCCCCCACCTGCCTTCTATCTCTCAACTACATATAATAACGAAATTTTTTATAATGGAAGAGTCACAACCAACAATAGTTATATGATGCTTCATTTATTTTTTAACACTTAAATAGTGGGTTCATTATTTATTTTGCATGTCATTTACAACCATCTTTCTTCTTCTTTTATTTTTTTATTCTTTTTATTTTTAACTAATATCAAACTTTTAAATATTCGATTAAGCAGTTTGATAAATATATTTTCTCTTAAAATAACTAAATCGTCCTTAGAATTTTTAAAACTTTGATTTATTATTAATAACACTACTAAAAATGCTAAAATTCAATGAGAAAAAATTGACAGACTCCGTCAGGTTATCAATGATTTTTTAAAAAAAATTAAAAAAATAACGAACTTTAAGAAAATCGATGTATTTTTGTTGGTTAATTTTTTGAGCAAAAATGCACAGAAACCATAAAAAATATTAATTTTTAATGAAAATTATCCGTCCATTTCCTTTATAAAAATTAACGAACAATCTTCGATTTTTAAACTGCAAAACTACAATTGAAGAGTATAAATAAAAATAACGTAAACATTATACTCTTCAACTGCAATTTTGTACTTTAAAAATCAACGTCCGTCCGTTATTGTAAAAAATAAATTACAGATATCCATTGATTTTCTTTAAAAAATAATATATTATTTTAAAGTTTCTGCGCATTTTTGGGTGAAAATAACCAATGAAAATATGTCAGTTTTTCTAAAGTGCATAGTTTTTTCTAAAAAAAATAAAATAATTGATAACTTGACAGAGTTCGCCAGTTTTTTTCATAGAATTTTAATATTTTTTAGTAGTGTTATTAATAATGAATCAAAGTCTTAAAATTTTTAAGAATGTTTCAGTTATTTTAAGAGGATATAATTATCAAATTGCTTAATTGTGTATTTAAAAGTTTGATATTGGTTAGAAATAAAAAGAATAATAAAATAAAAGAAGAAGAACATGTAAAGTAAGTAAATGAGTCCACTATTCAAGTGTCAAAAGGTAAATGGACCCTCACACAACTATTGTTGGTTGTGCCTCTTCCATTGCAAATTTTTCCAATTCCCTTTTATCAATCAAAAGTAAACTGAGTCCCAAAAAAATTTAAAAGTAAAATGAAATTTATTTTTTCTTATTTCTTATTCGATGTCCGGTAATTCAAGGGGATTTTTCTTATATTCAAGGACCGAATTCAAGATCTTTTATTAAAAAAGGAGGATTCTCAATTATCCCACCAGAATTCATATTGGCAAAATTTATACTTTCTAGGCTATAAAAATTACCTTTAAATTATGCGAAATTACAAAATGCCCACGATAATAGTTTGGTCCAAAAATATCCCTGCTGCTAATATTTTAGTACAAAAATATCCTATTATTTTTTGAAAAAAAATATTTCTTTTATAATAAACATATTGTTTTTTTTCTTTTTAAACATATTACTTTCCTAACAAAGTATTACTTTCAAAGAACATTTTACGTTTCTTTTTTCTTTTAGAATCTCTTTAATTAATATAAAAGAGGAAAGTAATCTTTTTTCTTCTCTTAATCTTATTTTATCAATTAAAATAAAATTACTCACATATTTTTTAAACTAATAACATAGGTCATATATATAAGATCATACTATCTCATCATTAACTTTCATTTAGATAATGATTAAATAAATTTTTAATAAAATAAAAAATACTTTTATTTCTTATTCTTTTACGGATTGAAATAGGATAAATATTTGCTAATATATTTATTAATTTTAAAATTTATATGAAAAAAAGATCAACAATAACTCTATCGATGATATTTTAATGATATTTTATGATTTGAAGTAATGTAATAAATTTTTGTATTTTATAGCATTATGAATGGTGTATATTACCTTTAAATCAAGGATTATATTAGCAAATATTTATCCTTCTTCAATTCAAAAAATATCATGAAATAAAAATACTTTCTATTTTATAAGGAAAAAGAATTTTATCGTTATCTAAAGAAAAATCAATGATGGATTACTACGATCTTATATATATATAAATTAATGATGGGTTATAATATTTTTATTAGAAAAAAATATCTGTAAAAAAAGAAATAATACGTTTATTAGAAAAATGATATTTTTTTATCCAAAAGTAACAATAGGAATATTTTTGGACCAAACTATTAATGAGAGATATTTTTATTCAATTTCATATAGATTAAGGATATTTTGACCCTTTTTTTTTATATATAATATAAATTAAGTTGGGTAGACAATTTGTTGAGTGGAGTTCAAGTGAAATCTAAACGTTTGTATCCTTTTTGGTAGTCAAATTTAAGTGAAATCAATTTATTGTTAAATTATATCTATGTATATATCGGATTAATGGGGTGGTTAAATTATGTTAAAAAGGGGAAATCGTTCATTATGTGTAAACAAGGGTAAGTGTGTTTAGTCTTCGGACGAATGTCAAGGTTCAACTATATACCCGGAATAGGGGTAGGTGATGGCTTACGATTTCTGTGAATTTTGTATATTCTTGTACTCATATCTAAGTGATTGTATGAATTATATTGCTTAGGGAAGTCATGTAGAATGTCTAAGGTTTCTGTTTTACAGTCTGTGATTTGAACGGTATTTGCTTGTTGGTTTACAAGTTGTTTGTTCATGCATTTGACTGTGAATTGTTGACATTCGGTTGGCTCGGGTATCACGCCTGGTAAAGGTATAACATTCGGTTGGCTCGGGTACCATGCCTGGTACATGTATAACAAACGATTGGCACGGGTACCACGCTTGGTACATGTTACTATTTGGTTGGCTCGGGTACCATGCCTGTTACGGGTTTATGTTACTGCATCATCGCATTGGTATTATTGCATTGCATTGATATTGTTGTATTGCATTCATTATTATTGGTTCCGTGAATGGACCGGGCTATTTTTTATTGAATTGTGATATTCGATGGTGGTCCTTGAGTGACCGAGAATCTCGATATGTCTGTTGAGTTTGGTCTTGGTGTAGGCCGGGTTGTTATATTAGTAGGTCTTGGTGTAGGCCGGGTTGTTATATTAGTAGGTCTTGGTGTAGACCGGGTTGACATGTTATTAGTTGGTCGTGGTGTAGGCCGGGTTTTTATATCATGTTAATTAGTAGGTCTTGGTGTAGACCGGGTTGTCATGTTATTAGTTGGTCTTGGTATAGGCCGGGTTGTTATATCATGTTATGAGATTTGTCTTGGTGTAGGCCGGGTTATTATATCATATTAATTAGTAGGTCTTGGTGTAGACCGGGTTGTCATGTTATTAGTTGGTCTTGGTGTAGGCCGGGTTGTTATATCATGTTATGAGATTGGTCTTGGTGTAGGCCGTGTTGTTATATCACGTTATTAGTTGGTCTTGGTGTAGATTGGGTTATGATTTTAATTCACAGTTGGTCTTGGTGTAGACCGGGTTGTCATGTTAACACCTAGATATGTTAGGGGGAAACTAGATGGGTCCGGACTATGTAAAAAAAGTTATGAGTTCACAATTTATTGTCATTAAGTGTACTAATGACGGTCAAGGTTTATTTGTGATTAATGAGGTAAGGATGGGCCTTGGGGTAGACCGGGTACCCTGTTGAACCCTTAGGTGTGGTTAGAGGATCCTTGAAGGGTCCGGGTTTCGGCATTTGAAAGGGATTTAGATATAACTATGTTGTTGTCATTGAATGTGTCAATGGTTGTTAGGTGATTTCCATGTGATTAGTCAATTGGGAGTACGACGGAAAGTCTGGGGTTGTAGTCGTTGGTTGTTATAACCGGGATGGGAAGTTGTCCGAGAGGTCTGGAAAGGGCCGGACACTAGTTAGTAATACTACGGGTATAAGTGGTTTGGTTGGGAAGTTAGCCGGGTTAAGTCTGAATATTTAGTCAAGGTAGTTGACTAGGGTAAAGGTTAACGGTGACTTGGGAAGTCTACGTGTCAAGGTGACTTGGGAAGTCTAGGTGACAAGGTGACTTGGGAAGCCTAGGTGATAAGGTGACTTGGGAAGTCCTAGATGTCAGGGTCAAGGTTAAAGGTGAAGGTGGGAGCTATAGTGTTTATTTCATGTTTTCCTTATTTTCTTATATGATAGTAGGAATGGACTCGGGTCGATCGATGATGCCTACCAGTACATGTGTTTGTACTGACTCTACTCTTGCTATACCTTTTTAGTATAGTCTGGTTGCAGGGTTGGTGATGTTTCACAGGTTCAGGATTGCGGTGATCTTCTAGCAGATCCTACTTCCTTCTATGGTGAAAGTTGTGTCCATTTTATATTATAATCTCATCTTGTAGAAGCTCTTGTACCGGCTTAGATTAGGTTCTGGGGAGGTTGTTTCATATTGTAAATGTTTTTCGCAAATTCTTTAAGTCGTTTATTTTTCTAAGCTATATGTAAAAAGGATTTCTCATGTATTTAAGGGACTTATTTAATGGTTTATTTTCTTTTCTGCATTGCTTGTTGGTTCGGGTGGTAAGGGTTCTCCTATTTAGGTGGATTAGAGTAGGTGCCTGCATGACCCAGTAGTTGAGTCGTGACAAATGGTATCAGAGCCCAGGTTACTAGTCTCGCAGTACAAGAGAAAAATGTCGAATAGAGTCCTGCGGATTGGTGTGTAGACGTCCACATCTAATCCTAGGGAAGCTATGAAGCATTCTAGGAAGCATCTCTCTTCTTTCATTCCTTTTCATGCGGTTTGTTTCACTCGCTTATATGAGTTGAGTCCAATTGGTATCTTTCGATTCCAATTGGTATCTCAATGAAGTAGGAATGTCATTGGACTCCGGTTGCAGTAAGACAAGCAAGGAAAATTGGAACCGGGAAGGTTCCAATTGGTATCTGACCTGGGAGGATATATAAAGGATGGATGAATCAGCTAAAGGTCATCCATGAAGCGAATGAAAGGTGATGAAACTGGTTTGATTGAATGTCAGAGCTTGAGACTCGTGATTGTATGTATTGCATTGTTTGAATGACTGCAATTTTGTGGTGTGTAATTGCTGAGTTGCCTTGAAATTTGTAGTTAATAAAGAGTCTTAACTGGTTATGTATTAATGATTGAAGAAATTCTTGTTTTGTAATTCAAGTGGAAAACTGTATGCTAAATGCTGGGCAGGGTCTTATCATTGGTAAGAATGATAAGGGAAAAAAGGTATATACACTTGTGGGAACTCAGGTTTCAAGTGGTTGGTATGTGAATAAGTACCAGGGACAAGGGCTATTATTGCTTAATAGTGGGAGTTATGGTAAGACATGGATGATCAACTAATGGTCATCCATGGGACGAATATAGAGTAAATTTTGTGACTTGATTTGGTTGTGACTTGATTTGGTTGTAACTTGAAGTTGAAATGTGGTGTTGTACACCTCTCTTGTGACTTGCTCGAAATGTGTGTAAGTTGTTGTCTGCCGTGCATGTTAAGTCTGCAGAGTGTCATTAATATGAAAAATTCTGTGTACCTTAGGCTGTGATAAGCTGTTAAGAGTCTTGATTTAAAAGTGGTACTGCATTTTGAAAAAGGGCTTATCATTGGTTAAGATGATAAGGGATTAGAAACTGTGACTATAGGGAAGCTTCGGTTTCAGGATAGTTGGGACTTGGTTGGGAACCATGGGAACAAGGGAGTCATTAGTGGGTAATGGCTGGAAGATATTATTGGGAACAATTATCTAGTGTTAACTCTTTCTAATTGATAGGATTTTATGCTGAATGGTGATGCGTTTGATGCCAGGAATGGTCTTAAGGGTGGTTTAATACCATGGCAGGATTTACAGGACTAAGCAAAGGTAGCTGGGAAAGGGAACTGATACACTTACTGGAAATTTCAATTTTCTGTACAGTTACCGTCGGGACCACTATAACAGTGAAATATCCGCTATAGCAAAACCGCTATCGCGGAATGACCAACTTCTATAGGGGAGGTCAGCGAGGCAGAAGCCTCACCCTATTTTCCCTCTATTTTTCATTCATTCTCGGGGCATCTAAAGGCAACGGTTGCATTACAGGCTGTCATATGAAATGAGGAAATTGACTATAGAATTTATATAGCATGCATATAAGGTAATTTGCCTGAAAACTTAGCATCCGTGCGCGACCAAAGGAAAGGGTAGATATGGTAGCCTGAGGGATTGGTAAAAACTATGACTGACCGTTGGTGGGAATAGTCACCTATGTGAAGTCTGGCAATATGACCCATGATTGATCGAGTAGTGTTGGACACTGCTCATAGACTATGTGATGAGGTGATTATTGACTAGTTTAGTGTCGATGACCCTTAGTGGTAGGGTCGATTGAAGGAGCGGGGTTATTAAATGGGTTTTT